>VXBA01005783.1:625920-637048 GCA_013399895.1 Serilophus lunatus | reverse complement strand
CTTGTTTCACTATTTACAGAAAAACTCTATTATTTCATGGAAAGGAGTTGAGTAATTATTATTAATAATAATTAATAATAATAATTACTGGAATAAGTAATATTAATAAATATTTACATTGCTTATATCTCCATTTGTAAATGGCAGTTTACAACTGCTGGAAGACAAAATTCCTATCCATTTGAATTTAAAATAAATTGAGAACATAACATGGACAAGCTGCAAAGCAGATGAGAAGGAGACTAAGAATGTGAAATTGCAGGAAAAGGAGAGAAAAGTAAAACCAGATTGGCCACAGGGTGGGATGATATGATATCAGAGATGGAAGCAAGGAACCTGAATCTGGTAGGTAAGTAGGTAAAGGAAACTTCATACTAATATCAACGATAGGATTATTAGCTCCTCTATGACACTTAACAAGAGACCATAAATGGGAGGGTGAGGTGCAAGAGTCTGGGACAAAATGATTGCAGAAGCACAAAAATTGTGAGAGAGAACTAGAATTCTTTTCCACCAAAGATTGGAGACTTATATATCCAATATAAATAGATAGATACAAGATATAAAGATACATTTTTTAAAGCTTATAAAACACAAGAAGGCAGAATAGGAGAGAGATTTTCAGAAAGAGAAAACCTAGTCAAAATAATAAACATATCCCTACATGATGGTTCAACATTTTCCTGCCCAACTAGGAAAGTGGAAAAGTTTGCTTTTGTAAATCCAGATGTTGACCAGAGAAAACAATTGCAGATTTCCAGTCAGCTACTGAAAAAGTGAAATTTATAGATTAACTGAGGATTCCTATAAGTATCAGCCATTGCTTGGTCTGTAAGCTCATCTCTGGAAACATTTACAAATGTGCCACGATTTTACAATACTGTGCTAACTTTGTGGTCATCATACCTGCTTCTACATGTATCTGGTATAAGCCAAGGCCAAGACATGATCTTTACCTGCTCTTTTATTTGGTCTGTGCATCTCTATTTGCACACTTCTTTTTCCTCTTGGACATTTTGGAATCCTTTCTCAAGTGCTAAATACCCTTGGCAGCATCCCTTCGAAAAGGTTGGAGCAACATATTATCTGTGTGTTTACTCAGAGGAAGATCAATGGTACAATTCAGGAACTTTTCATTAATATAATAATTACCTGCAGACTGTACTTCAGGCTCTAACTATGGGACTTTGCTGTCCTGAGAGCCACACAAACACAGAACAAAGAGATGGTCTTGAAGCACAGCAGTTACTGCCTAATCACCTCTTAAAAACAAGTATATGTTCCAGCATTTCAACAATTACATGCAGAATCACAGAATGGCTGGGGTTGGAAGGGACCTCTGAAGATCATGTAGTTCAATCCCCCTGCTAAAGCAGGCTCACATAGGACAGGTTGCACAGGATTATGTCCCGGCAAGTTTTTGAACATTTCCAGAGAGGGATACTCCATAACATTTCTGGACAGCCTGTTCCAGTATCTGGTAGGTCTCACAGTAAAGTATTTCCTCATATTCAAAAGGAACTTCCTATGTTTCAATTTGTGTCTGTTGCCTCTTGTTCTATCACTGGGCAACACTGAAAAGAGTCTGGCTCCACTCTCTTGACCTGCCTTTTTACACAGAGACAAGGTCCCCTCAAAGTGTTCTCTTCTCCATTACTTAAGTGGATTCTAATTCTGAATTTCAGTGTTTTGCTTCCTTTGTTCTTTGGGCTGTAGCTTCCCTCTTCCCTCTGATTTGCTGCAACCTGTAAAGCACCTCATATCTTTTAGTAAAGAGCACATACATACCCAACACCAACACGTCTGACTACCCCTTGAGTGCAAAAAGGGACACTACCTTATGAGGAGAAGATCATCTGTCCATGGAGAGGGATGACAGAAAGAAGCCTCATAAAGTCACCGTGTCTATTGTCCTTGATTCCAAGAATAAAAGTTGTAATTTTTGGCACATGCAGGTGCTTATTGCTGCACTTACAACTCTCCTACTGTGCAGTCTTCACAAAAGAAAATATCCAGCACCAATGAAACAATTAAATAAAAATAAATGCTGAGTCATCTTCCTTTGAAAAAAAGCAGTAGATATGTCTAGCATATGTAAGAGGTGATTAATTCTTCTTAATCTCTGAGAGACAAACCTGGAATTCATCTATGAGAACAGGTACCATTAATCCAATATTATTTCTAATTATAATCCATTTGTACTGAGCTATCACATCCTCATAAACCTATATTGAAATACGTGTCTGCTTTAATTTCTATTGGGCATGCTTGACAAAAGGGTTTATTATCAGAGGGAATTAAAAGCTGCAGAAAAAAAAAGAACACTGTACCAAAGTTAAGATGCATAACTTTTTCCTTTGATAGTGTTTGAAAATTTGAAGAGTTTTACAGCTCTTGGAACAATTGTTTCTTTCTAAAGAGTATGCAGTCAATATTAATCCAGTGAGATCTGGTATAGAATTATATAAATACATAATTATTTCTAAAAAATACATATATATACCAATACTCTTTTCTATATCTCTGCATAAAGGTACTTACACATATAAAAATATATTTGATTGACATATATTTCTAATTTATAATTTAAATGAAAAGAATTTTATGTTTTCTCAAATCTTGCAGGGGAAAACCTCCTTAAGGTAAAATTCTCTGTTTTTGAAAGACGAAACCACTTTCAAGATACAAAAGAAAGAAAAAGGAAAGTTGATTATGTCTCTAAATTACAGATCTGTGCCTTCTAAAACCTGCATAAATTCAATTCCTGTTTAAAACTTACAAATGTTTATTCTGTGTTGAAAGTATTAGTTACAGCTCTATAAACATGTTCTGACAAAGTCAACAAGCTATAATTAATTCAAATCATTATGATATACCCATCTATAATGATATATGTAGCTCAACATTTCACAGTGTTACAGAAGTCAGTAGAATGTTTCATGCCATATGAGAGGACCATAACCTTCAGCAATCTTGATCCATCAAGGTTGGGGAAAACAAGACATAAAGTTCTCTCCAAACGAGTAGTCTTATGTGTTACACAACCATTCCTTAATGTTTAAAAACAACCAAGAAAAGCAGATCAAGAAAAAGTGGTTGCACAGCAAAGCCAGAGCAATTATAAAGTCCAGAATTTTTCATGTCACAATGGGTATTTGTGGTGGGATCAGCACAGGACTGAGCTATACCTCAGACCCTGGGAACACAAAGAAAGATATATATTCCTAAAATCATTGTATAGTTTAAGAGTACTGGGACTCCTGTAAGAATGTTGTCAGGGAATGCTAAGTTTCTTTACTACAAGGTGGCTGGCAAGCAGGATCACTGAGTGCTTGATCACCCTCATATTAGAGCTGAGACACATGAACAGAAACATTTATTATAAGGAATAATTACAGATCAAATTAAAAGCATTAGAACTGGCAAGAAGATCAAAGGAAGCCATTCCCTCTGAGAAATGTACATGATGTTGTTCGGAACAGGTAGAAGTGAAGATTTGCAGTGAAGATTGCATCCTTTAAAGTGAAAGTTCTTAAGAACAGTTAAGGTGCATCTGATAAAAACTACATAGAGAGAGTCAAATAGCCAGGGCAAATACTTGCCTGCAACAAGTCTGGGGGCATGTACACAGTACCATCCAGGGGAAGTAATTCCGTTGAATAAAACTTGGCAGTTCACTATGTAAACCCCAGCAAATCTCAAGCAAACCTTGCACTCTTGATCTAAAAAAGAAAGCCTTATACAGAATATCACGAAGATCATCAGTTCAGAGACCTGTTGTCTGAAAAGAGGAAGTATCTGATGATTCCCCACTCTGTGAGGAAAGTGGCTGCAAAAGGCTGGTGATATGAGGAAATCAGAAGACAAGGAATATCTGGACAAGCTGATTGCCTTTCCTGCTAAAACTAATAGTTCTATGTCATCTGCAAACAATACTAGTTTTCAAAGACAGAATAATTATCTCTGGAATAATTAATCTGAGAGATAATACCTCTCTCAATTTTCCCAAAAATGCATGCATAAATGCTGTCTATTCTCATTTCATAGATATGATAACGAGAGGACAATGAAAAGATACCGCAGTTGACAGTTTGTCACTACTGCCCAGAACAACTGTGCAAGCACCTGTGAAAATCACACTTCCCTCCCAGCCCCTGAAAAGGCAAAGGGACATGAATAAACAATTTGTACAGGTTCAGGGGACAGATTACCTGGCAGTAGTCAGGTCAGGTGGGGGAACATTTTCAGAGTAAGACCAGAGGAGACTTGGGATTTAGAAGTGTTATTTACCTGATGTGTCCTGCAAGAGGTAGAAAACACTTTCTTGTTTGAGACTGACAAGTTGTCTTGCCTGCTCTGGCAGGTTGTATTAACTGGCTGTATCAGGGGTTAATGAATGTGTGATTTTGATTTAATTTTCAAAGTAAGAAGTTTGTATAACAGTGGATGCTGACTACTGATTTTCAGGATACAGACCAATAAAAAACACACATCTGGCAATCTTGCCCTACAGCATGTCACTGGCTTTGGAAATAAAGACCGTTATATTGTGTTTGCATGTGTCATGCTAGTACCATAATAACTGGTACTGTTAAAAGAGTAAAAATTTAATCAATGTATATATATAAAAACAAGTCATTTCAGAGAAGCAATAACTAGAGTGACACATATAATGCTCAATAGTTAAATCAATGTTATTGAGCTGAGCTAACAATCAATTAAATTTACATAATAAATTCACAGTGTCACAGTATCACAGTATCAGCAAGGTTGGAAGAGACCTTAAAGATCATCAAGTCCAACCCATAATATAACAGCCCATCAACTAAATCATGGCACCAAGTGCCTCATCCAGCCTACTCCTGAACACCTCCAGGGTCACTGACTCCACTACCTCCCTGGGCAGCCCATTTCAATGGCAGATCACCCGTTCTGTGAAGAATTTCTTCCTAATACCAAGTCTAACCCTCCCCTGGTGGAGCTTGAGACTGTGTCCGTTTTATTCTGTCACCAGCTGCCTGAGAGAAGAGATCGACCCCCGCCTGCCTACACCCTCCTTTCAGGGAGTTATAGACAGCAATAAGGTCACCCCTGAGTCTCCTCTTCTCTAGGCTGAACAATCCCAGCTCCCTCAGCTGCTCCTCACGGGGCTTGTGCCCCAGCCCCTTCACCATCCTCGTTGCCCTTCTCTGAATACGTTCCAATAACTCAACATCTCCCCTACGCTGAGGGGCACAGACACGGACTCAAGGTGAGGCCTGACCAGTGCCGAGTACAGGGGAAGGATAACTTCCCTGGTCCTGCTGGCCACACCATTCCTGACACAGACCAGGATGCCATTTGCCTTCTTGGCCGCCTGGGCACACTGCTGGCTCATGACAAGTCTCCCACCCACCAGCACTCCCAAGTCTCTCTCTGTCTGCCCACTCTCCAGCCACTCTGACCCCAGCTTATAGCTCTGCGTGGGGTTATTCCTTTACTAGAAATGAAACCATTAACACTCAAATATGTAAGTATATACCGTTCATATGATTTCTTTTGGCAATTTCTGTTTATTTGACTCTAGAACATTCACAACCTGGTATTTAGAAATACTCTCCTTTATTTATACTTAATGTGGTATGTGAAGCAAAGTATTGTGAATGAGGTTGATCCCATAGCGTTTCTCAAACAGCTCATGTTGCTGCTGTGTGGATCTGGGTTTCAAAAGATTAACAATGCTTCAGTATGTTTGAGGTTTCTGAGATCAGAAGATATGATGGTGGGATAGGCAAGAATGGCTGAAGAATTAACCCTGGACTGAGTGTATATAAATAAGCAGGTTTTTGGGTGCTGAGTTTTTCCTGAACCATCATTTGTCATTTCTACTTCACAGTTCTCTGCACAATGAAAGATACAGCACAGACAGCACAGATATAGGAAGGGCTGGAATGTGGCACAGATCTCAGGGGACAGGCACAACAGCTGTACAGTCAGTGACCCAATACCTATTGGAAGACTGAAGGGAAAGGTATGGAGGAATGTAGAGTCAAAACCAGATGGACAACAAGAAAATAAAAACAGTAAACAAACTCTTGCACTTACTATACAGCCCTTTACTTCCTGGAAAGTCTCTCTTGATCTGGTTGTACTGCTTATGAGAGCAATTAACTGCTCTAGAAATTCTGAAACTTCTCTGGTAGGCACACACAGAGAAAACTGATCATCTGGTATGACTTCCAAACCTCAGGAGAACTGCTGGATGGAACATCCTGTGTCAATCTTCCTACCTTTGAAACTGCCATGATCCTGTTTAGGGCTATTACCTTGTACTGTGAGAGTAAATGAAAGAAGAGGGACATGTTTCAGGAATACTGTGTAGTCAAATATTTCTTTCTTGAAACTCTTTCTTACAAACTCTCTTATTTCTAGGGAAATATATATCTGCCCGAGTCTGAAAGTTGCAGTCAGATCCTGTGCAAATGTTTTAAATCAAAGCCTTTCTTCAGAAAACAACCTCATTTTTTAGTAATCTTTTTTTCAAAATTACCGCACTGCCCAATTTCTATAAAGTGATGGATCTCTTTTAGCAAACTGGAAATTCAATTTATAATCTAGTAGATACTCTTCTACTATTTCTATAATTGATAGAGATATCTGAGTTGTCTTTTGGATATGCTTTTTTAATTGACTGTAAAGAGGGTGGATTTAACTAGCTTGGATTAAATGCCTAGTTTTTAGACAGCTAAAATTAAGCTTTTTTAAGGCATTTGATTACAAAGGTAGCAGGATTCACTGAAGTATTCACATGCTTCAAAGTTCCTAAAATAAACTGCTGATAGATATGCCATTTTTCTAAAACTGAAGCAGTAAACCTCTTCAAGTATATAAAAAAAAATTAGTTTAATTAAAAAATACTATTAAAAAGAGAACTAAAGAGACACATAAGATTAAACTTTATTTTTTTATTAAACTTTATCGATCAGAAAAAGAAAGCTGAGAATATCTTAGTTTTCTTTGCAACAAAGCACAACATTCAGTGCGTTTTTTATAGAAGTTAGGACAAATTCAACACTGGTAATAATTCAGGGGGCTGTGTGAAGCCTACCCTAGAATTATTTACCTACAATAGACAGCTCTGGATAGCAGGCTGTGGAGCTGCACACTGCTGCCTTGAATTTGTGTGCTGCAGCAGCTTTGACGCATGCAGTAGGTAGGTGGTCTGAGTATGACTCCTGCTGCTTTTCTGGATGCCACCCATATCTGCACGGCTGTTTGCTCCCAACCAGCACACTCACTGCTTTTCAATCTTCACTGCAGGGAAGAGCAAAGAAAACTAGATGCAGATATTAAGACAGGGTTGTAATACAATCCCAGCCAAGAGGCAGGTATCAGGAAAAGAACATTACCATTTCTCTTGTTTTTTGCTAAAGGACACAGCAAGGGAGAGGTAGATGCTGTTTTATCTGAGCAGGATAACAATGCTGGAAAAACCTGCTGTTGTGACACGAAGTTAACTCTCTGGAGAACAGAACCAGGTACACAGAAATACACATGTGGGTTCTCTCTACATATTTCTTTAGCTTTTCTCCAGCTGCAGCAAAAAGCAGAAGGAGCAAGGGTCTCCCAAACGTGTCTGAAACACCTAGTGAGTCCATATCTGCTGAAATTGGTTATACAAATTTTCCTGAATTTAAGTGCTTTTTGAGCATTAAGGCTTCAGACACATGCAGGAAACCCCCGGCATATATGGGGATTGATGTTACTGTTTCCTTGCATACAACTTCTCCTCTGTAAATGTCCCTGTCACAGCAGAGCTATCCTGTTCTTTGTCGGACAATTGTCTGAGGAATGCCCTTGCTCAGAAGCAATCCAGCTTGGATAACCAAAGATTCTGAGTTTGAGCAAAAAATTGACATATGAAGAAAAGAAAAATTTAAATAGAAACATTCAAAATATTTTTGTGTCCATGTAAGTAACCTTCAGTAACAAAATAAAACATGGGGAAAATGTATGGAAAATATATACAAAAACGAAGTACAGAAGAATGCATTAACAGAAATATTTCTGGAGACAGAATAACTCCTTGGTGAGGAAACAGCCGAAAAAAGGTTACATCATTTGACCATAACTTTCTGCCTGCATTCTTGGAACACGAGTTACAAATGCTTTCACCTGCCTGCCACTGAAGAGCCTTTCTGACCTCCTCATTTAGTACTATAGTCACTAAATTGTATTTGGTGTATAGTTCAGCTATTTATTGAATAAAACATATATACCAAATAAAAGCAGGCAAAGCACTCTGCCACAGCATAAGCCTTATTTTGATCCAGATAGCTTAATTGTCAGCTCATACTCTATCTCTGGTTTGCATCATTCCAGATAGCTCCCCTGAGACAGTAGTCACAGTGTGCTCCAAGCATTGCTCAAAAAAACCCCATTGTGGATCATTGTGTCTCTCAACACTATCCCAGATGTCTGAAGTAACTATATGTTCTCCTGTCACATCCTAGGCCATGCAACACCTGCCCTGAGCTTCACTCTCTCTGACAGGCTGAAGCAGAGCCCTCACACCATTTTAGAAATCTTGGCATTAATAGACACATTTAGAATAACACTTATGCCTTAGGCTCACAAAGACACCAGTCAAAAGCCAGAAGGGATACTGGTCCAGTTACTGCACTGTATGTGGAAAGTCAGACTGATATGCAGGGAAAGAGCCTTTCACAGCAAACGCAGGAGTCAGCCCATGGCATTTGATTTTAGTGCTGTGGATTTCTCCCATTTGGCACCATGGACATAGTCAAAGAAGACAACTACCATTTCCTTTTTTTCCATCCTGAAGTCTGTTACTGACTCTTGGGTGTCCACATCATTTAAAAGGATGATTTGTCTGAGTCTTGTCAGCAGAGGAAAGAAGTAATCAACATGTTGTGTTACATGAAACTAGCGCTGCAGCCAGGCAGCACATCCCTAACTAATGAAAATGGTTGAATACTTGCTTTGGTCAGTTCTCTTCTGTCCAGGTGAATCCCTTAGGCTCTGCTGGAATGCACTTCAGGTCCAAGAGCACCAAAGGTTCAGCCATTTGTAGGATATTCAGATATTTCACCTCCATCAGTACTGAAATCAGTAGATCTCAGGAGTGATCACTGAAAAACTAAGCCTGCTTGCTGGGGAGTGCATCTGCACTTCTTTTAAACATACCAACCTCCTACATAATAACCTCCTCCATCTCAAATTGCAGAAAGCACTGGAAAATTGCTATTTGCCGGATTTTTACTAGCTCAGAAATAGGAATTCATGAAAACATAAGCTCTTCCCAAGAAATATTTCACCAATGTTTTGGGGTTTTTTTCCCTTGGTGTTTTGTTTGTTTTGTTTTAATTTTAATGGTCACAAAATAGATTGATCTAAGATATTATTTTGTCATTTAGCATTGCTGGTTTTACCATTGATACCTTCATAGCGCACTGTGATAAAATGAGGAATTCATCTCTCACATTCGTGTTACATTGCTGCTCTTGCATATGCGCAGTTACAGCTGTGTATCCCCTCTGCACTTCCTCTTCAAAAACATCCCAAATCTTTCTGTTTGTTGCACTTCTTTCTAAACAGTGTAGCATCAAGAAACACACATCAGTAGAAGCTTTGACAAAGATTTCACTTTAGTTAGCTGTGAAGGTTTTTACTGACAAGTTAGTGACAGCTCTCTAGCAAGTGTGTCTTCAGATTTATTGCTTCCAAAAGCGCTGGGAAGTGAGAAGACTGGTTAAATGCACTCATATATTCTATGTCCCAGGTCTGCTGTACTTTGATAATCAACAATTTCCTGTAATATTTAAAATATCACTCATTTGGAGTATTTTAAAATGACCTGGCAACTTCCTAGGCAAATTGATATGTTTCTGGAAGAGCAGAAATAACTAAAAAAAAAAAATTGAAATAGAAATGTTAATTTATTTAAGTAGTCCAAACATCTTTTTTACCCAGCTTGCCTCAAGATGATCTCTTTGTATCTTCCTGAAATATATTTTAAAAATTACAGTGTAACACGAGAAAAGAATTTTTGGTCTCTGTCTCTATTTAACCATTGAAATCAACAAAAGTTTTCATAATCTTAAGAAGTGGGGCTTAAATATATTTATTTTATTGTCATTAATATGAAAACACACCTCCATCTAGATATGAACATTCTATTTCGTGTACAGAAAAAGGCTAAAGCAAAGAGGGATGGAATACTGCAATCTAAGTATCCATACATGTACATGTTCTGATATCTGTTCTGCTCATGTAATTCTGAGTAATTTAATCCATTAATGTGAAAGGAAAGAGTTTGCCCTGTGCAGTGTTAATTCTTCATCTACATGTGTTTGAAGACTCACATAAGAGATTCAACATTACTTTTAGCGCCCAATGACCCCAATGAATTGTTGTCTGTCCATATCAAGTCTGAGTCTGGAAATCACAATCCATTTTTATTAGGCTCTTCACAGTGCATTTAGGGGATCCTGCAGGTTAGTATGAAGACTAATGCATACAGTAGACACATTCCAAAACATATGTTCTCTATTTACTGTGTAGCACAAAATATGCAGTCCAGGATTGTACAATATAGATAATTTAAGTCACATGTAGCTCAGAGAATGTAAAGCTTGGTGTATTTGATCTCAAAACCCAATTAGAGCAGTTTGTTTTCTTTGATCTGTATGGAATGCTGTAGTATACAAGTTATAAAACTGACTTCCAAAAGTTATTGGGGTAATAAACACTAATAATCCAGGTATTTTTTGTTCTTGAGTTCCAAAAGAGAACTGCTCATAAGAGTTGCAACAGGTTATTGAAGGTGTGACTTTTAAAATAAACATAATCCTCACAGAATTCCTTCAAGAGGGAGAGTGATAGGAGAGAAGACATGAACATTCACAGCACCAACACCTTTGAAGATGAGTCTGTTTCCCTTGCAATTGCTCTGTGACTGTTAGGACATTCAGTCTGCAGTTTTACTTATTAATACATTTCATAGGAAGCTCTGTTCTGAGCCTATACTGGTGTTGAGAAATAAGGAACTTGATTCTGAGAGTATTTAAAAGGGGGGGAAAGAGGCAGACAGGTGGCAGGAGAGGAGAGGAGAGGAGAGGAGAGGAGA
>VXBA01005783.1:614486-625791 GCA_013399895.1 Serilophus lunatus | reverse complement strand
AGGAGAGGAGAGGAGAGGAGAGGAGAGGAGAGGAGAGGAGACTTCCTCTCTTGACCCTGAAGATAGCATACTGGAGAAGATTGAGCTGCTGTTAATGGCCTAATAGGCACCACCAATTTTTCTGTCTGTGTAGATTGGTTTTGAAGTTCCACTTTTATTAAGAAATGAAGAAACAAAAAAGGACCTTTAGATGATCCCTTTTTTGTTTGCTTTCATTTGTTTGTTTGTTTTTACTTTTTACTGAGAATGGCTTCCCTCTGGAAAAAACCAACAGAACCTAATGTACATAACTCTAGATGAAGTGGCCTGGGGAGCACAGATATAACTGTGATGGACATCTGCTTAAAGTAGTCCCTTAAAAATGGTGACAGTTAAATGTGACAGCCTCCACAATTTCTGTTGGGCTGTCTTGTGCAGAGAAAGATTTACAAATCCATGTGATAGCTAGCACTCTTCATATTTTTTTAATAGATGATTCATATAGTACTTACATACTTGTGATAACTATATTACAAAAATGGTTTTGTGTATATGCTTGGCACTTACAAATTGTAACGGAGAAAAGATGATTAATTGCACAGCAGAACCTTTTGACAATTTGATGAACCTGTGACATAAATCTTTCTCCCAAGTGCCTTGACTATCATTAACTTGAAAAATCAGCCTAGCAAAAAACTTTATGAGTGGGTTCATGGAAATAGAGACACATATTTTGTAGCTATGGTATGCATCAGACATGTGGGAACAGGAGAATACCTGCAGTAGGATAATGTCTTGCATATTTTATAGCAATCCTTCCTTTCTTAGCACTGTTATTTGTCTGGACCCTTACATTATATGTAGCATGTCTTTTTTTGCTGGACTATGGTGGTCTGCTCTGTGATTGTTTTTCTTTCATTTGAAAGTAACATCAAATAGAGATGAATTAATTTCCTCCTGTGGCCTCAAAGGGTCATGTGCTCTCTCTGCTGCTCCTCGGGAATTCTGTATCTACAAGCTGCACTCACTTAGCTACAATTCCGTCTGAATAGCAAATGTTAATTGCATTTGCTTCCAGCCTTTTCCTCACTTGAGATCCTTTGTTATACAAGAAGTTGGGAACCTTCAGCCCAAGATCTGAAATATACATTAAAGAGACTTGAAGGAATTCTTGTTTTATGTCTCAAATCTGTCTAAGTTATGTAATAGAAGTGGTTCTCTAAAAATAGGCCAGTTTTATAATGGATGTCTTAGTATTGGAAACCTGGTTTTGTGTTTGGATAGGCTTGTCTGGGCCAAACCTGTCTGAAATGAAAAGGACATTTGACATTGACAATCTGTGCATGAAAATGGACCAATCCAAATGAGTTAAATCATATTAATAATTCAGGCAAAAAAAATCTAGCTGTAATTGCAGCATGTGCACCATTCAGAGAGACTCATAATATGATTTATTAATTGTATTTCTTTATTTTTTAATGTTCGTGTGCAAGGATATCTGTATTCACTAGAATCATCTAAATCTTGATTAATTTCTGTTTTCACATACCTCCTGAAGTATCTCACTTGACAATAGAAAATAACCGAAAACTCAAATTTAGGAGTCAATCTTTTGGCATTTATCCATTAATAGTTTACTTTTGTTGCTCTTCTGTAGCGGCTTATTTCCCTGTATTACCATTGAATCAGTTTCTTGAACCAAGATTGCTCAGTACTACATCTGCTTGTGGAAAGCAAATGTTGGCACAAAGATCAATGACAGCCCACTAAAACATCTACATATGTAGGTGGAAAAACTTCCTTTTCCATATAAATACCCTGGATTTGAGACCACTTGACTCCAGGGTGAGAGAAGACTGTCATTTACAACAGCAAGCATGTGTAATTAGTACGGGACATCAATATGCTGTTGCCAAGGCTTAAGAATGTCACTATTTTCAGACAGCATCCTCCCATCAGGTACACAGGTTATTAAAAATCAAGTGACTTCTACAGTCTGTGTATTAGAGAGTTTACTCACTCCACACAGACCCAGAACCACTGAGATTTAGATATTTTTAGTTTTGCTGGTTTATCATGAGCAGAAACCTGGTAAAGGGGATGGGTATAATCAACATGAATACCCTTTCATTATTTCAGCTGAAATAATCTAAAACTAAAAATTCAGGCAACTGTAGCACTTTGCCATCAGAGGTGGTTGTGTACCACACTTGCTTAGTGTAGATGTTATTCGACATTTTTATCAAGATTCAGGTAGGAATTTTGTACTCTTTTTTTTTCATCTGATTACAATTTGCAAGCATGTTCAGTTTCACTTGTGAAAGAGTCTGATTTTATAGTGAGAGGCACCCTTTGTGTAGATGTGCTGACATGTAAAAATTGAAAACCTCCCATGAGACCCAGCCTCCTAATTGTTTTACTACTAGCCAGTGCCTATAATTTCCAAAGCACAGTATGAACTTTACTTCCATCTGAGGTTGGTCTGTTCAGAGCTCCAGCATCCCGCTGCACCTTATAAAATGCTTATAAGTTGTAGTCATAAACTCACTATTTACTGTGTAAGATGACATGTTGAGACCCATCAGATAAGTGCTGCTGCAAATGGGCCATTATTAACATCAGGTACAACCTTATGACAAAGTTAAAGCTGAGATTTTCAGAGTCTGGAAGATGTTTGCTTTGCTTCCAACCCGTTTTTGTACACCACACACTAGCACCTCTTTCCATTTTATGCAGCATAAATAATGATGTGAATGATTATTATTGATAAAATCTCATTCATGCTATTGGACTCATCACAAAATAGATCCAGCAACCTGCTAGTACTGGATTACTAATAGGTAGAATACAGCATTCACCTCTATGTTTATAAGACTTAGAAAGAAACAGAAAGAGATAAAAAAATTACATAGAGAATAGAGAAAAAATAAGCCTGATGAAAATGCTCACATAATGCCCAATATAATAACAGATTTCTGTAGCATCTATTTGGGGTTTAGAGAGCAAGGAACATAGCTTTGAATATGCAAGAAGGTCTGTTAAAATCTATTGTTTAAGAAAGTGTCTAGGACTTACAGTGACTTCAAAAAGACAGATTTGGAGCTGCTGAATCCAGGTGAGGTGGCAAATTTCAGGCTGTAGGAAATGGGAATTTCTGAAGACAAGTAGCTATATATTTGCTGAAATCAGGCTTTTAATATGGTGAGAAAATGAGGCAATGGAGAATAATGTTTGAATTTTACTTTCCATAATGAAAATTTTCTTGTTACACGCACATGAACACACACACACACACACACACACACACACATAAAAAGTCATTGTTTGACTCTTAAAGAGTGAATAATATACAAATCATTTTCCACATTGAAGTCTTCTAAAACTTCAGGAAAACAAACTCTTGAACAAACTAGATGAATTAGAAAACAGGAGGCAATCTGGATCTTTTGATCTAACTTGCAATTTACTGATGGAAAAGCACGTCGTAATGAAATAGCTTATTTCAATATAGCCGATGCACAGTGCAAGTGCACTTTTAAAACAGATAAGTAGAAATAGATGCTGTTACTGGCACCTGCATGCATTTAAGTAAAAAAGTGGAAGAAGAAAGCAGGAGGATGCTGCATGTTTAAATTCATAATCCTCTTTACCCACAAGACGATCACACCAAAAGCTCACACACTACACTGAGTGACATAGCAGGCAATCACCATTGCTACCTGGGACGGGTAACACACTTCAACTCAAGTTTTCTATCTGTCTTTAACATCTCCCTACAAGTAATGCCGACATGTGTATGCTTTTGCCAGTTGGAGGTCATGCATGACTCTGATGTGGCCTGAGGCATCTTGTGCCAATTTAAACTTTGTCAATTTCCGGTAAAAAGTTCAAGAACTTCTAATGCATGCTACTGTACACTAGGTACAAAGGGCCTAATGGTTCAGGTAAATTATTAATCCTCATCTTTCATAAACAAAAATGTTCCATATTTTTAGTAAACAGATCTGTAAAATACAGAGGTAGTACGGTCAAAAGACTTCTGAACCCTTTGAACTTTGTCATCTGGGGTGTGGTATTTCCTGTCTCTGCCCAGTGCTCTCATGTGCAAAATAAAGGTAATAATACAACTAGTTAACTCTTCCACAGTGTTGTGACCATGGTAATATCTGTGTAGGTGTTTATCTGCTACTGATATGCTGCCCTTAAATGGCCTTACTATGCAAAAGTTTTTTCTGTTTACTACAGCCTTAGTATCTGGAGAATAAAAAACAGCCCTCTGAACAGATCAGCCTGCAGTTTCAGGGAGCAACCTGGGAGACAGAGCAAGAAACTTGGAATTATTTGAATAAACCTAAATCTGATAGTGGGCTTAAAATAACGCCTTGCAACTTGGCCAGTCACCTTTTTTTTAAAAAACTTTTCTGAGATTTAATTACTTAAATAAAAGCAGTCTCCCTTTCTCCCAGATCCCTTCCATGCTTTCACAGCCAGTTCATCTCCATAGTTCCCTGATCTTTCTCCTTTTCACTGTTGCTGTTTTCCCCCCTTCTCCTTTTCCTTCTCTCTCTAGGCTAGTCCCTTCAAAGTGAAGCTGCTGTTGCTCCTCAGGTTACTGAAGCAGCAGTGGGTTGTACTCAGATGACTTAATGCGGCAGCAGTTGTGCGGCCTGTGTGTGTCTAACCATCTCCTGTCTCTAACTATCTTCTATGTCTAACAGCCTCCTGTCTCTCAATGTTGCCTGTTTCTGCTGCTACAGGTACCTGAGACCTGGACGTCCCCTACCGTAATATTATTAACCATTTCAGTGAGAGGGATTCTGAAGCTCAGCTGTGTTGGACTTTTGGACTGAGGGGTTCCCACTGACCGATTCATACCTAGGTCTCTTCCTAGAGCAGTTTTCCTTAATTTAGGTCAGGTGCGCTTATCTGGAGTTTGGGATTTTTTTGATTTTTCAGAATGCCATTTTTATTTCTTTTACAGGAAACAGTTCACAATGGAGTTGTGAAATTAGGTTCTGCTGAATTATAACTTTCCAGAAGTATTTTCTTTAACTTGTTTGGCTTTCCACTTGCAAAGACCTTGCAAACTTTGGCCAAATAAACCATTAATTAGCAGATTTCTGGAACAGAGAGAAAATATGGAAAAGAATAAAAGGAGAGATCATTAGAATTGTTTCCATGAAATAATGTAAAATACAACAGAGCTCAGAATCTTGTATTTTCTTAACAATGTTCAAGAAAATTAAATTTAGTGCCAGTGAAAACTGTTGCTTTGGCAATAAGGTATGTCAATAAGGTAAGTGTTGCTAACACACCTGGCTAGAAATAAGCCAGTAACCCAGCTGTCAAAAGATATATTGACCTTTCCTTAACAATCATTCCTTCCAAACGTGTTTGTTGATTCAGGCATAGGGTGCTTGCCTGCAAACTAGTGAATAGATATTCCTTGCCAGGATAATACCTGTAAAGAGAGGAGTTTCAGTTTCATAATTAAATGAGAAAGCTGAAAAGGCTTTACTGAAAGATAAATTACTTCAATCTTTGTGAAGGAGAGGTTTCTAAAATGAATTATTCAATACTAACAACGTAGACTTTGAAAATAAGATGATTTCCACAAATCTCATGTTTATCTATATCTATCTCCCCACAGAGAAATACACACAAGTAGTTGCAGATGTGCAATCATACATGCACACATATATGTACATGATTTTTGTAAACATAATTAATATATTACATATTCTGGCCCTATAAAAAATGAAGTGGTCATTCTTAACTGTATAACAAAAGGGAGAAATTCCAGAATATTCTATGAAATTCTGTGCAATTTTAGCATGGCTTTTAACATTTGCTTGATGTTTCCTTATGCCTTCTGTGTATTACAATTTCTCAAGATTACTGTGCAGTTAAATAGTAAATTTAAATGTATATGCTTTGGCATTAAATATATAAACAAATTTGCACAAAGTAGTTGTAAGGTCAAAATGATCTCCTCCATTTCCAAAATGGAATGACATGCATGTGCAGAGTCATGCTGCAAAGACAGATATTACCAGTTTTAATTAAAAACAGGTCAGGGTGGCCAAATGTTTGTTTTTTGTCAACCTCACTTGCCTTTTCCCTGGCAAAAGTAAAGCCGCACCATTTTCTTCTAATATGCAACGTGGTCTGCTTTGCATTTCCATCTCCCTCTTATAATAATTTCGGACAAAAATAAGTTTATTTCCCCTTCTTTCCCTAGAAAATTTGACCCTATTTGTAGGAATAGAAGTGGAAAGACATGCTGACAAGCAGACAGACGAATGTTTGTGTACTGTCAGGTGCTTGCAGAGTGAATAGCAAGGGTGGGAGATGTCTGTGATGCTTCAGGTAGGGAAAAAGGTGGATGTTTCCCTGGTGGGGAGAGTGTGAGAGGAGCAAATAGGCACATGTGAGGTCAGTTAAGTGGCTTAAAGTAGGTGGATGTTGATGAAAAAGGGTTTCTTTGAGAAGGGAAACGGTTAAGTAGCTGAGAGAGATTTTTAACACTGGTGAGGGTAATAGAGAAGGAGACCTGAGGAAAGAGGTGAAAGACAATGGCGGTGAGTGGGAACCAGTGTGAAAGCTGATTCAAGAGCAGAATGAAAAAATTGTAAGCTATTTGATGCAGTTTCCTTACATTAAGTTCTTACTAAATTTTAATGGCATAAAAATTCTTACTATAAAAATCAAAGCAATAAATATTGCAAGGATTAACTTTTACAGAGCTTTAAGAATGCTAAGTATGGTAGTTATTTTCTTATCATGGAATAAAAGAAAATCAGAAACAAAGCAGGTTCCTTGCTATAATCCCACACTTGAAACCACACCCCATCAACAAATTGTAACTCACAAGTATGGTGAGCCAAGAATATGGTGTTTATTCTTGCAAATTTGTTTGCACAGAAAGAATGATCTATGCTTCTGAATATGTCTGGCCAGCTACTCTCCCAGTACTGATAGGTGAGAAGTGGCAGAGTTCAGAGGTGTGGCCCTTGGTTGATGAGCAACTTGTACTGCATCCAGCCCTTTCACTAGGGAGCAGAGCTGAGCAGGAAATTGAACCATGGCAAATCACTGCAGACAATTGCAGCAATGCCACTTGGAAACCACCCTCAATGAGCTGTGCTGTGTGAGGTTCCAGAGTCACAAAAAAGATATTTAAAATCTTCAAAGTTTAAGATGATGCCCCACAACTCTTTTACACACATATACTGGTGGACTAATTAAGCATTACAGATCAAGACTATCATTAATAAACCCCAAGAGAAATTTTCAAATATTGTGTGATGCAGCCCATCCAATAATGGTCTGGGCAAGCCTCATGACTGCTGTGCTGGCAGGGTTAGTGACCATCATGAGCAGTTGCATTGGGCAGGGGCTGTTGTTGGGAATGGCTGCTGGAGAATGTGCTGCTGTCGGAAGCAGTGTGTGGGAGAAGGCATCTGATTACTGTGGCAGCATCACCTCTTTTCTGAGGCTATGTGTACAGCTAGGCTTCCACCAAGGCTTGGATCATGATCTCTCTTTCACAGACTCACTCACAACTAGATTTTTGGCCTTGGGTCATCATCTGCCTCTGTACCAGATCACCAAATAAGCCCACAACATCCTAACAAAAAAAAAAATCTGATAGCTTGATTCTGCACCTTAGGTCTCCATGACAATGTGTGGCCCAGATTGCAGAAATGTTGAGGCAGCAGTGTTGGTGGCCTGCTGTGATCCTCCAGGCACGCCTTTACCAGAGTCAGTGTCCAAGGAACTGTAGGCTCTCTGGCACTCTGAACTCTAAACCTAAGGCAAACATCACTTAAAGCCTAACAATAAACCTAACCCTGATCCCAAACCTTATTGGATGTTACTTCTAGAGGGGAGTTCTCAATCTCATGGGTGTCCCAGCTACAAAATATGTTGAAGCAGCCAAGTTGCTGGTCTATAATAATGCAGCAGGCATGCGTTTTCCAGCCCCAGGGTCCCTGGGAGACTGCCCATTCGATTTGACAAACCCTGATGCTGTCCAAACAATAGGGACACTGCAAAAGAATCTCCTAAATCCATGGATGTTCCAGATGAGAAAGGTGTAGTGGCAGCAATTCTTTTGTCCTTCCATGATCCTTTCAGCATGCCTGTTGCAGCCCCAGTGTCCCTGGAAGTGCAGGCCTTCGGCTCTTGAAAGCCTATGCCAATGGCCTGAGGATGCTGCGACTCAGGTCCCTGTTTCGATGTTTGGTCCATCCTGGAAAAGTGTGGATGTAGACTCCTTAGCAGCCTCTTGTGATCCGCCTGGCATGACTTTTGCAGTCCCAGTCTTCCTTACACTTTGGGCTTCCTGTCTTTCTGAATGCTAAGCCTAAGCAGAATAAGAACTAGCAGCTCAGCACATATATTCAACTACATAATAAGCTCCCTTATCCCTCTTTATGCCATTCCTTCCCCTCTTTTTCTCAATTTCTGAATACCTATATGTTGCCAGAATCTGTTGTGACCTTGACTCAAGCACAGGCTGGGGATAAAACACAGAAATCAATACCTCTGTTGTATTCAGCAAGAAGACATTGCTATTGTATCTTCTCCAAAGCCATACCACCCAGATACCGAGGCATAACTGGCAATCACAGTTTCCAGACTGGCTTATTTCTCCAGGCAACTCCCTCTACATGCAGAAATGGCAGCTGACACAGCTTTCTTCAGTGGTATGTTTGATACATCTATGTATGCTTGATTTCTTTAATGCTGTTGGTCAAAGCCTTCCTGTTGCATCCACATCTACATTTGTTAAGGCTTTAAGAAGTCAGCAAAATCATATGTTCTGGCCTCTTGCTTAACACAGTTCTCAGATATAGACTGGTTTACTTTTTTATTACTGCTCTTTGCTGATACCTCGAAGAAATAATGTCTGGCCTCTTGCTTAACACAGTTCTCAGATATAGACTGGTTTACTTTTTTATTACTGCTCTTTGCTGATACCTCGAAGAAATAATGTCTTGAACACACATGCTTGTTTTAATAGCTAAATTCAAGTTGCTCAGTTCTCCTCATGAGTCCTTGAGTCTGGTCTTGAGAGTCTGATAAAGGTATAATTCTCTACAAGAATATGTTTATATATTCTGTCTATATTTATAACCGAGAAAACCAGATAACCAATATCACACACGGAAGATTGTTACCACCAAAGTATAGGAGCTAACTATTTTTTTATCACCATACTGCTATTCATTATAGTAAAACTTATATACTTCCTTTTTTATGTTACACATATGCTTATGAATGTATCTTTTAGAAAACATGCAGATTTAGATAACTAAACAAATATAAAAGATCAATAATAATTTTTAATGAGTGATCTCTGTTCTTGCGTATCCTTCAATTAGGACACCAGAGCTCTCATTTTTCTAACATCCTCCTTGTTTTTTCAAATACTCTTACTCCTTAGTTTCCTCATGTTTATAGATAGAAATATTTTGCAAAGATTCCTGATACTTTGATTGAGCCTTTCAAAAGTTCCCTTTGAACTTACATTATACTAGAGTATAATGACAACTTGATCATGCCTGTCACAGTAAAGGTGGCCGTTGTACTTAACCTCTTCAACATATGGTAACAGTATTGTTCTGCTTTGTTTTTTCTTTATCCATAGAAAAAGAATTTTTTTGCCTCCATGTGGAGAATTACCCCATTACCTATGTGTATTCCCACTTTTCCATTTAAAACCACATTTCCCATGCTATTTTTACAGTTTTCCAGTAAAACATAGGTAAGTTGTAAAGCTAAGTAACTTTTGAACTGGATTTATTAGGTCCGAACAAACCTGCTTGTTTTGAAAAGCAAGGCTGAATTTGCTACCTGGAGCCTTTATGCAGTACAGTTCTCTTAATCGGCAGACAAAAAGGCCTTTTTAATGTAGACTAGAAAATGCAATGCATCATAAGAGAAGGTCACAGTGTTTTACTAGAAAATACTAAGTCAATATAGGTGCTGGAATGGGTGTTTTTGCACCCTTAAATCTTATAGGAGTTCTGTTTTGATGTTCTTTTCACATGCAAACATAGAAATATACTCTCAAGGCTGATGGTAACCTCATTGTAATTTTACACTAGCTAACAATATGACTGTAGTGTGAGTTGAACATCAGCTTTGTCTTATACAAGCTAGATATTTGTAAATTAAAAGAATTGTTAATTATAGTTATTAAGGATCTGGGCTCTAGAACATGCAATACATTTATTCCTGGGAAAAAAAAGCCCTAAGAAAACTGGCAAATCTTATTATTCTTAAAATTACTCTTCTGTGTACTCTTTCCTTGCTTTCTGAGAATGAGAAGTAAATGGCAGAACATTTATGTGCTGCTTAATGGACCATGTGCAGACACTAGATAAACACTCGTAGTTCTAAAAAGGAGTAAGCCAGTGCATTGAAAAGGCATTCTCTTTCACATTTGCCATTTAAAAAAAGGACTGTGCTTTCTAATTAATGTTTGCACTATGAAACATGAAAATTCACAAATGAATAATGATAGAAATTCAAGGCAGTGCACTGCTTTGTCGCCCATGTCGAAGGAAGGGAAGAAGAAAGACGCTCCAGGCAGTCAGTACAAAAGAAACTGTACAGACAATGGCAAAAGCAGGAAGTAATAATAGTGCTCCCCTAGTCTAGGGAAATATGGACACAAGAAGAATCGGGGGAATAATAATAGGATCCATAATATGCATAAGAAAAGAGGATTTTATCTAGGCTGCACAACCTAAGGACATTCGGTCATGATTAGCTGCTGCTCAGTGTCAGCACATGAGTGCAGGTTTCATAAACTGAGGTTTCAGCTTAATCTCCTTTTCCACCAAGGTTGTTCACTGCAGTCTGAAAAAGCATCTTGTCCTGAGTTAAAACCCATTGTGGTGGTTTAAGCACCACTGTTTTCACTAAGGGCAAGCTGAACAGTGATGAGAAGACTGAACAGAATTAAACAGGGAAACGGTTTATTTGTCTGGAGCTCAACCAAAGAAAACCAACAGTTTAAGGGAACTCCAGACTTATCACAGAATTAAACCCAACAGAAACCATACAAAAGGGAAAAGAAAAAAAAAAAAAATAATAAGGGAACTGCTTTCAAAGACCAGGGAGGCTGGCCAAAGAGAAGCAGTGGGAAGGGAAAGCCATTTCCTCTTCTCTCTCCCTCTCTCTGGTGGTACCCAACTCCCAGCCCTTGGAGTCTCTGAAAAATACAGCGCAGTGAAAAAGTCCTCCCCCCAACCCGGGATGTTATTTGGGGAAGCTTTTCCACCTGCAGTTGTGCTGGTGTGGCTCCGGTGCC
>VXBA01005783.1:555656-613825 GCA_013399895.1 Serilophus lunatus | reverse complement strand
GGGGGGAAGCGAGGGAAGGTTATTAAGGGAAGGAGAGGGAAAAAAACCCCAGGGTTTAAAAGGAAACATCCCCTTTCCTCCCCCTGCTCCCTCTTAAGAACCCCACAACCCCCTCCCCTCTCAAACCCCCACACCCATATATGCCTTGTTGTGAGAAGAGGGCATTTACTGAAAATCATCAAACCCTTTGTTTTTCAAACCAACCTCACATTCCTTTTCAGCAATTTTTTGATAATTTTGTCTCTTGTGGCTGTAACTGACAAACAATACCTCACAGAGAAAAGGTAAGTTGCATTAGTCCACTTGCAAGAAGTAAATGTTAGCTTATCAGATTAGTTTATCAGAGGAAAAAAGAAGCCCACTGAAGAACAAAACCCTAGAACAACCCCACTAAACTGTACTGGTAATGCAGAGAATTGTAACTGAAGAACACTGTCTGACTTTTAATGCTGCCTATGCTGTACATGAGGATAAGGGTATTCATTAGTTGAATAAGATGGTTTCCAATTTAAAAGTACATTTTCATTCAATAGGTGGCCATCAATCTTCAACGAAGCAGAAAAAGTGACATCTCAGGTCTTCCAAAGACTAGTTGTTATCCATAAAGAATATAACATTTGCCAGGTGGTATTTTTTAGTGTTCTCTGCCTGGACACAGATGTTCTATGTCAAGCCAGTGACATGTAACACATTTTTAAAAAGCCTATTAACACACTTGTCAGTTGGGTGAAGATGGCTGTGTATTATTGTCTGCCAAGTACCTCCCCTCCTGCCCAATTAGCTTCCTTATTGAGAAGATGGAAATAAAAACACAGAATCATTACACAAAGCACGTTTTAGTGCCTATACCTGGAAGTATAGGCGCAGCATCTTCTCAGAGATGGATGCAGTCCTGGAACTAATCAAAATAATTAATTAAACACTGTCTCACACAAAGGCGAGACAGAGGAAAACCAGCATTACAGGTGAATTGTATGCCTGGGAACAGATGAATTTTTTGAAAACAGTTGGGAAGGGGAAGTAGGGTGTTATTTAGAGGTAGTCTTCACCAGTTCTCAAGAACCCTGTGTAAACAATATTAGCAAACTTCATTTGGAATAGTGTCAAACACAACAGGAAACAGAAGGATAAAATCGGTTTACATATTTAATGCTTATTGACTTTTTCGTTGGGTTGATTTTAAAGTTGAATTGATTCAAGATGATCCTACAGCTTTGAACAAATTACTCAAGAACCCTACTTATGACACCTGTTTTTATCTGTTAGGTAGTGCCCTCACCTCTTTATTTTAAGTAAATATATGTCTTCAGAGCAGTTTCATCTGAAACCAAAACACCATAGATATAGCTGATGCAGTAATGAGCAGATTTTTTCATAAACAAACCTGTTTATCCGCAAGTCTGTCTGGAAGAGATCTGAGGATCCAAGTGAATATAAAAACAAACAGCTTAGCTGTTGCTTTCCTTGGGCAAGTGTTTGTTTTTATTTAACATGAAAGTACAAGGAACTACATTTTATTGATTTGAAATGGCAATTGCTCCTTTAGTTCAACATTATTATTTTTTCACAGAATGTTCTGTCTTTGGTTATTTATATTTTACTGGAAAATGACTGCAGATTCTGCAAGTGTAATCACTGCCTGGCTTCTTGGAAAAGCATAATTTTTCTGTGTACATTTAACACCTTCTTACATAACTGGGTTAGCTTTTGTCTGATCGGGAAGTGTCTGAGAGACACAGAATTTAAATCTCACAAAGCCTTCTTGTAACATGAGCAGAACATGTTCTGAAGACTGGAGTCTGTGCCTTCCTGTGCCAGTGCCCCGAGCT
This sequence comes from Serilophus lunatus, assembly GCA_013399895.1. NCBI lineage: Eukaryota > Metazoa > Chordata > Aves > Passeriformes > Eurylaimidae > Serilophus > Serilophus lunatus. The sequence goes on along the minus strand of VXBA01005783.1, from coordinate 611,996 downwards.
GTCCCCTTGACCCTTCCAACTAACTCAAAATGCTGCTTGGGGCTAATGCCATGCAAAATGCAAAGTGATTTTTCCATTATCACTGTGAGACAGACAGCCCTGACAGGGCAGTGAGACTCTTTGCTGACTCTCTAAATGGAATGATGGGTGTCAGAGGAGGTGGGACTTGCTAGCTCTTCCCTCAGGAGTCGGAGCCAGGCCTGTTGTGCTAAGCAATATGGTTTGAAGGGGACGATCACTCCTGATGGGCTTTGACTAAACACTCAGATGTTTGAAAACATATCTAAATTGAATACCAAGGACAGAAATAAGATGGGTTTGTGGTTAAGTTCCAAGGTATGACTTAGCATATTCACATTCCATCCCTGGCTCATTGCCATAGGCATTCAATATTGTCCCATGTAAGTTACTTTCCATTTATATAGGTTAATTTTCTATCAATCAAATGTGGATAATAAAGGTTTTGATTCATATCCTCTATTTCTTCTAGGGTATTTACTGTATCATAGCAGTATAGTACTCAAAATGATCTCAACAAGTCTTTAGCATCCTCCTATGGAGCAGCAAATACCCAAACACTCCCTGAAAGATGTTTGTCTAAGTAGTTATTAAATGCTTATCATCATTAAAATCAGAATAACAGCTGTCTTGTGTGCAGGAGTCATAAATTTAATTTATGATTTTTTTCTCTTTTTGTAGCATGGCAATTAAACATACTTCTTATTTTGTATTTGTAAAATGGAGCTAGGTTTCATCAGAGTAATCTATACACTTGTATTTATTGCATATCATCTAGCAAATTGAAGTAATTTTGGTAATTAGATCATTCAACTTCTATTCCTTCAACTGCTTTGTAACTCTCATCTTTGAAAATAACTAAGAAATCTAGAAGCTCATTCATTTTCATTATCAAGGGTTTGAATCCAGCTTTCCTCATTTAAACATCTGCAATTTAGATATTTAGTGAAACCATTTGCCTAAAATAAGTGCCTGTGTTTTCACTAGAAAGTGATGAAAAATAGCTGCCTTTGAAGGTATCTGGAAGAAGGCCCTCTTTGCCTGTCTATGGTTTTGTTCTTAAGACCTTTCAAGCAGATGTTCTCTTTTTTTTTCCTTTTTTTTTTTTCCTGGTGAGACAGCATATACATTAGAACTACTTTACTAGACAGTAAACACAATGACTGAAGAAACTCAGGCACAAGCTCAAAGTATACTTTAAAATATTGAATGTAACTAATCTCAGAACACGTAGAAGAGGGCACTATTTCTATGCACTCCAGACAATTGTTTGACTAGGAAATAATTTATAACTCCATAAAAGTCTGTTTTCCTTCCAAGCAGTGTGCACCGATCTTATGATATGGACTTAATCAAAGCCATATTTCCCACTTGTCATCATGTAGGGTAGTTAGAAATTAAAGACCAGATAAATCAGATACAACATCTTTTCTAATTAATTCTGAATTATTTCCTTATCCAATAGGCCAGTTGTCTTGGTAAGAAAAGGAAATTATACTAGTGTGTAATTGACACATTTGTATTGGTTTATCACTTCATTACTTATCAATTCATACAAATAAATTTTTTGATAATGTATTTTGATATTTCAGAAGTATTACAGCAATTCAACTGACTCATTTTCTTCTAAATTCCTTTTACTTTGAAGTATCTTCTGCTCCCGATGAGTTCTTCAGGACTTTTCTAACAGATTAGAAATCACTTTGCCTGTTTTTTTCAGTATTCTTTAGTGAATATCATTAGGCTCTATTAACATGAATGCATCCAGTGTATTTGCTAATTTGGTATTTCTCTGTTCCAGCCTCTGCTTCTATCCCTTAACAGTCAACATTTTTATTACTTCCTTACTATGTATCTTTTTTTTTTTTTTTTTTGTGAAAAGTGATGAAATTAGCTGGTACTTGCTCCATTAATGGAGTGATGTGTTCCTCTGTCTGCTCAAGGTTCTATGTGAACTCTAATTCTTGCCTCTTATGCTTCCCACTGCTTGTTATGCCTTCAGCAAAGGCCTCCATGAAACTGTAAATTTGTACCTCTACTACTCTTTTATCATGATCTTGCGTAATATCTTCTTTTTCGCTTCTACTTTATTTCTGTGAAAGTTCCTGAAGAGCTATTAATGCATCCCTAACAGCATGTTTTGTGACTTTACTTCATCTCAGATTATCAGCCTTTTAGGATAAGAGTCAATTCCCTTTGTGATTTGCAACTTTTGAATGCTATCATAATATAAACAACAACCTTATGAACTTCACCCATCTGTATTTGAAACTTTGCCAAGAAAAATCTATTGTGTTTTTGGTAATTCTGGTTTAGGCTTTTTCCAATCAAGAAATGGAATGTCATAAATTAATTTGGAATTTGGCAGGGTTCAAACTTTCTGATTTCGTAGTCTGGATTTCAGCCTTCTGTACATTCTCAATTACCTTTTCCTGTACCCAGTCTCTTTGAGTGAGTGCATATTGCTCATTAAAATCTCATATGGCAGGGAAGAGAACATAGGCATGAATACAGCAAAAGACTAATATGAATTTAAAAAGGGTATACAGATTTACAGAACATGCAAACCTCAGGCTTTCTTTACATAGCAGGTAGGAATTTGAGGGTAAATAGGTGTTTAAACTATTTTTTGAAACTTTAGTAAGCTGTACATTCTCCTTAAACTAGATGCCTCTGAGGAAAAAATGTTTTGCATTCTTAACCTTATTCTATTCCCTGAAACAACTCACATTTTTAGTCTTGCTTTCAGTTCAGATCAGGTTTCATGATTCAAAAATAAAAACAAAACTCAAAAAACCCCATAACACTTTCCCTCTATTGCACAGTTTGATATTAAATTCAGATATTAAAACTTCACCTATAATAGACTGTCATTCTTCAGTGTAGAAGACAGTTAACTTGAAAAGCCTCACTGAAAAATCATCCATCCCTTACCTTACATATTTATATGTGCACATATTGTATAATTAAAAGGTATAAACAAGGACATGCTATGTATGAGAGTTTCTGGAATCTCTTGTTTTCCCTCCATAGTGCACAAACAAGTCATTTAGGTGAACAAAGTCTGAAAGTGAATCATAAACTTCTCTGGTGGCTGCAAAACAGATATAAACACTGGCTTTGCCCCTAGAATTCAGTGCTATTCCAGAGCTAACTTTTGTGGAGAGGCTGACAAAATTTTCTAGGAGCTCTGTGCAAAGAATAATGACATTACGGCTTGGAGTATAAGAGAAAGCAACATTAGACTTTGTTTTGAGAAGTATGAGTAAACAGCTTTGTTTATCATTGCATTAAGAAATTTGATATAAACAAACACCTACACTCTACCTAAAAACCATACCAATGAAGCCTCATTTAAACTTTATCGCAAATGAATGGTTATGTTTCAAAAAATAATTTCTTTGTTAAATAAAAAAGAAAAAAACAACTAAAAATATTGCGTTTGTCTTTTGATGATTAGGTTGACAGGGGCCAAGCCCTTGAGAACTCTGTACTTTTCAGAGAAAGTTCTTGGACAGCTTGAGCTTTGACACTCACCCCTATATGTTTACATCTATATTGCACCCCTCAGCTCATGGGCCTGGGTGTGTACCTCAGCCATGTTGCAAATAAGAGTGAAGGAGAGAAAAACCAGGCATATGAGTCAGACAGGCATCGTGGCAAGCCCCACCTGGTAAGTCTAGACACAGCCCATGTGCCTGAGAGAGCCGAGATGAAACTGCAGATAAAAGTAGCCCTGTAATTGAAGCTGTTTTCATTTGCACTCAAACTTTGATTTGATGTTTAAAATATATTCTTCAAATAAGACTTCCTTTATGAGACTGTTGAGTCATAGAGACCAAAAATCAATTCGTCTTTCTGCCACAGAATTTCTGTGTGGCCTTGGGCACATCACTTAATCTCTCTGTCCTTATCTACAATTACCAAATATTATGCCGCCTTCTTGCTCGGCCTTTTTTTTTTTTTAAATGAGAATAAATAGGAAGTGAAAAAAAGGACAGCAGCTTGGAAAAGATACGGAAGACAAAAAGATGAAGAGAAGCAAAAAGAAGAGACAGAGGCATGTGTGGGACATATGAAGTGGACAAGGATGAAAACATACATAGGAAGAAATGAATGTGAAGACAGCTAGCTAAAAAAACTCAGAGAAGATTCGGTCATAATGAGCAGATAAGGTTCTGCAAGTCATTTGAGAAGCAAAGTGGCAGATGCACTAGCTAACATCTGCTTGGAACAAGCTGGTTATGTGTGAAGAGAAATGTAGGAGAGGGGAAGGATGGCCTGCACTGCCTGAGAAAAACAACTGTCAAATGATCAAAGGGTGTAGATTTTCTCAGAGTACAATTACCCTTTGATCTGTGACTCTTCTCACAGGTAAATACTTGGATGGAGGATTCATGGGTTAAAAGTGAATAAAGTGACAAAAACGGCACAGGAGTGTCCTGAGGTTTCAGTGTTCTCAGATTAGTTTGAAAACTTCCATGTAAATTAATAGCAAAAGGAGGAATTTTGACAAGGTAACCCAGATATAAAAAAACCCAGTCGAGACTGAATGTGTATAAATGCAATGCCTAAGTAACTTCTGACATTCAAAATTCTCATTTTGAACATAAGTGTTACTAATTGTACAAGCTAAAAATCATGAGTCATTCCTGAAAAAAGTAATAAGAAGGATTAAATATCTGAAGATTTAAACAAATGAATGCCTTGTTCTTTGTATTTCCTTCTGTTTCTGTAAGTCTTGAAAAGAAAAATGGTTCCAGTTCCACATTTTTTCAGAAATCATTATTTCTAGGAAGCAACTTATTTAAAATGAAAGGTGAGATTCATATGGATCTCTATAGGTCGCCATTCCAGCAGCTGGGACTTTGGAAAAAAAATGTCTCTTACTGTGAACCTTGCAATAAAATAGCCTGGGAGTTAGCCTCCTTAGAAAATTGTACCCGATATCCATTACTCCCTTCTAAGTGGCCCCAGCTTAGATTCCTTACATATTGTGAAAACTGTGTTGAAACCATGTCCCTAAAAAAAGCAAGAAAATGTTCTTTCCATGAGGATTCCTAAGCTGAATTGTTTATGGCCATAAAAATCCTATAATAGTCAACAGGAGTGTTAGAAAGTACACTAGACTACTTGTTTACGCAAGAATCATACTCAAGTAATTCATTCCTGCAAATGGTTTGAAAGTCAAAATACCAAACTTTTTAATGACATTTCCAGAATTTGGTTATGTGTCCAGAGCACTATTGGTTGGACTGCAACTACATTGTACAAATTAAATGATAACGACACTAATACATGGAACTGTTGAGTAGAAAACTATCTCTTCTACCTTGTAAAGTCTTGAATTAAGGTAATAGAAATAATCATGCATTTAAACAGTAGTCACTGTCATAAAACACATTGTCTAGGTATGGAAAGAGCTAATAAACACCCCTTCCTGGAATGCCGTATTCAGTCTTCTGAAGATGGTGATGACAAATCAGAAGCCAACTTCCATTTTCAAACAAGTAACTTCTAGTCTCAAACCTCATTGCTTTTCATTGCTATGGAGTGTGTGAACATCAGAGCTTTTGGCACAAAGAATCATACTAGTGACTGTTCCCTAAGATTGCCTCATGCCCTTGAGAACATAAAATTTTAGAAGCCTTTTGTTGCTTGGCAGTCCTCTGAATTCCTCACGTTGTGAAGAGGAACATTCAAGTTTGACCTTGGGAAAACAGCATTGACTAATGAATTCTGAGGACACTCACAAATAATGTATTGCCCATCTTTCTCTGGTGTCATAGAGCCTTTGGTGAATTCACAAAGAGCATTTCTTTTGAGAGAATATATAGAAGAGGTTAATAGAACTACAAGAGGAGTATTTGTTTTTTCTTCTCGAAGTCCCACAAAACTAAGGAAATGGCAAACTGAAGGGCTTGGGAAAAGAATTAATCAATCATATTCAAACTTAAATGGATTCAGGAAATATTCAGTATTTTATTGGTAGAATTTACCAACTTGACAGCTCTATGGGATTTAATTTCGTATTTATCTGAAAACAAACTAATACTCTGGAGAGGTGAATCAAATTTTCAGTGCTTCTATCTTACCAAGCATCAAGCTTTATTTGGAAATATCATCACTACAAGATAGGAGAGAGGATGTGAGCTACTATATTCAAGAAGTCCTTAATCTAAAAAGTCCAGACATTGACATAACCAAAAGAAGCAATTCTTACTGATTAAAGTGTTGCCTTTTTTTCCTTGCTCATTTTTGTTTTGTGCACCCCAGTAATGCCTATAACAATAGAATTAACAATTGATGTAATTTGTTTTGAAAATCAGTGAGAGGTTAAGGGTAGGCACAGCTTTGGTCTCAAGGCAATCTAAAATTGTTCTGAAGAAGACTGAATAGCAAACAGACCAAATGATTTTAGAGCATTGTGCAACATGAGAGAGTGTTCATGGGGGACCACAGGCCCCCTAATTTACTTCTCTCTGGAAGTGTACATTTGGGATAATATAGATGAATTAGTTTGAGATGGTGGGGAACTTGGTTGAATCATCTGGTAAATTACACCAAATATCAAGTGCCGAATCACCATATGCAGAAGCTAAAGAATATCTGAAATATGGTCAAAATGTTAAAAGTTTCACTCTTGAAACTGGAAGATGACTTTAAAATCTATGGTGAAACCGCCATAAGCAAATGTTGTTGCTAACATTATGTCTGTGAGAGACAGACATATAGTTCAAAAAGTCCTGCTCTTAAAGCACTCACCACTCAGCTGACATGAATCTTTCTGTAAAGATATTTATCTGAATTCCTGATTACAATTGAGCAATTTCTTAAACTGTAAAATTCCAGAAAAGTTAATGATGTAGGTCCAGAGTCACATCTGACTAACAGCAGTGTATTACAGTAAGAATAATTCTACTGAAGTAAATGTGTTTTGACTTACTATCTATTCTTCTTCTCATTTAATTTATTCTAAAATCATTGTAATAGTGGGGCTGCGATATCCACTGAAACAAGGATGAAGAACTTTCCAGGTTGTTGCTGGAAAGAGAATGAAAGTTCAAGGCGTGGAGGGAAACATGGTGGAAAACAAGAAGATCAGCAGTTTAGGTTGGTGTCAGTATTATTGCAGAAAATACTAATTGGAGATTTAGTGGCAAAGGCGATAAAACAAATTTCAGACTATTGTCTTCCTTTGTTATTGGTAATGTATTGCACACATGATTTTTTTTTTTGTTTTTCAGTAGCCTAGTGTACTGGGTCTGGGATGAAGATAATTTTCCTCACAGCAGCCCATATGGTGCTGTGTTTTGGGTTTGTTACTGAAAGTATGACCAACACGCCACCATTTTAGCTATTGCTGAGCAGTACTCATACAGCATTAAAACTTGTCTTTTTCTCACTTTGCCCCTTGCAGATGTGCAAGAATTAGGAAGAAAGGCAGCCAGGGCAGCTGATCTGAAATCACTGAAAGGGTACTCCATACTATATAACCTTGTGGTCAGGCAAAAAAACGGTGGAAAGGGATTGGTGGGATGTAGTCATTGCTCAGAGCTAGCTGAGCATTGATCTGCTTGGGGAAAACAGTGAGTAATTGCTTTTGCATCACTTACTTTTTCCCCTCTTTCCTCCATTGTTTTTCATGTTCTCTTCCTCATCCTACTGGGGAAGATGAGGAGCAAACAAGCTGCTGTGTGGAGCTTGACTGCTATCAGTGATCAATTCATGGAGTTTAAAAATAAGCTTGATCATGCATGGAGAGAAATATAAGCATGGAGAGAAATCTATTTATTTCTGTTCCAGTTTTGCATTTGCAAATGCATAGTGTGGTAGGTTTGTTAAAAGCACGCATCAGGAGTCACTCTCCCTCGCAAGAAATCGCCATGTGAAGTCTGATCATACCATGCATATGTTGCATCATCAGTCACAGCGGGTGGACTCAGGTGTTGGCTGATGCTTTAAGACAACTTCTAGCAGAGGGTCAGGCTAACACTTGGGGTATAGGAATGATACAAGCTGAGCTGTCTTGTCATCCCTTCCTTCCTGGAAGCATGACATGACATGCTGAATCTATTCATCTACAAAGGAAAGAACTGTGAAGGAAATACTGTCACGTTTTCAAAAGCTGCTGGCTTTGACGTATGTATCAGGCCAGCTGAAATCATCATGCTTAAGGGGAAACTGGGGATTGCGCTCCCAGCAGACAGATGATGTTTCTACAACTAGTGTTAGTGCAAGCTTTGGTCCTGCACTTCTGTCACTGCCCATTAAATATAGACATGTTACTAAACTTATGCTTCATTGTCCAATCACCACAAAATCCATAGGGGAGTGTGGCTAGAAAATTACTCTGTCTTCCTGTCTTCAGGCTGACAGGGACTGTAAGTCTCATGTGAATGATGCAGTTGGTAGCCAGAGAAAGGTACACCCAGTGCTGCTGCTAAGGTGTCTTTAGATGCTGTGGATACTGTGTGGGAGGTAAGAGAAAAACAAGGGAAAAATATGGATATCATGGATAGGGATGGTAGAAATTAGGTATAAAAAAATGTCATTAAAAACCAGTTCCTACGTGTGTTTCTTTGACATTCTCATGTGCACAGTAAGGCAACATGCCAGCAATGTTTCTTATTTAAATATAGAAAAGAGAAACATGAAAATACAGAATGTCTATTCGCTGCTCCTTAAATCATGTCAACTGGCAACAAAGGCAGCTGTTCCATTTCTGAGCTCAAGAGAGAAAGTAGTATATCACATCAATCAATAAAACCAAATCCACTATAACCTTCATTAGATGACAAATAACAGTAACAGTAATCGTTGCTCAATACACTTGTTGTGAAGTATCATCTATTAGTCTTCATAAAGTGCACCAAGATCCTCAAATATAAATGTACTACATGCTGTGTGTCAAAAACATATGTTTGAACACGGCAGCAAAATGACCAATACAGCTGAAGTCCCACCTAGCTGCAGGCACTGGTCATGTGTTGGTATGATCTTCATCTAATTTGTATTGATGTTAATCAAAATGGACTTTCATGGAGTTATAGAAGTTACATTGCTCTGATATATGTGAAACCAGAATTAATGTGATACGTTTTTTAATGTTTTAAACTCATAATACCTATTTCAAGATGCTGTAAATCTGTAACTAGTTCTTCTCTAGGACACTTACAAATCTAATATAGACATAGGTCTGATCCTTCAATGGAATTATACCAAGTGGCATAAGCTGAGGATCTGTCATGAAAGGAAATTGGGTGCAGATTATAATGAGATTATTCACTGTGATATAGGTAGGGACTATGATGAGATATCATGACTATATTTTATTCTGCTGAGAAAAGACCTGATCTATAAGAAAATTAATCTAGTGGAATAATTACAATCTGCTTCCCTAAACCACTTCCTCCATCCTGATTAAAGAAAAAAAATAAAAAAGAAAAAAAAAAAGAAGATTTAACTAGGGCGTGTGAGAAGCAAATTCAAGAGTTTTAAATTGTTTTAGAAGGATATATATATTCTGCCAATTGCTTCTTTAGTTGACAACAGTAGATCAATGTACAATTCGCCAAATGAAAATCATACTTAATACTTTAAATTTTTGGTATTTTCTTCTTTGTTTCTCCATCTCTTCTCCCTTATATTTTTGTCTTCCCTTATTTTCTTGTGATAGCCCTTCTTTTTCATACATAGCTTTCTCTCTTGCCTGTTTGTTCCCCGTTCACAACATCTGTAGAAAAAGCAAGCAAATATCCTGGAAACAGCATGAGCAAGTTAGGGATTTTCTGAATAGAATGGCCCTGAGCTTGAATTTGTGCTGCTTCAGCCTGTAAAATGTTCCCATTGCTTTAGAAAGCAATTCTTTAGAAAGCAGAAGTATCAGTCTGCCTTGGAAAGGCCCTCTGTTTGCATAACACTGTATATTACTTTCTTTTCTGTGTTAAAAAAACAAAAAGGATTTAATGAATGCTAGCAACTGGAAAACCAATGAATTGAAAATGAAAAGCAAGTTAACCTTGACCACTAAAGAATCCCCTGGTTTGTGAGGAGATCCAGCAGATGGTATCTTACAAAGTGAGAATCATTTACTGAGGTCAAATTAAACACTTTATTTCAAAGGTTGACTACCAAATACTTGGCAAAATGCACTGGTTTCATTGACTAGATGTTCTTCTCTAAAACAATTTGTGCAGACCTTGGAAATTATGAAGTGTTTTCTGCAAGCACAAATAATTAATGTGTTATAAGAACACTTCAAAATGGAGCTGTGACAGTGATTTAATGAACAGACATCTAAATCCTAGTGCGTTGAAATACAGAACAGGCATTGCTAACACGTTTTTTATCCAGTGTGAGTTTTGACCTTACATGACTTTTTAGTCCCAGTGTATAATTGAAAAAAGGTCTATCTGAAATTTAGGATTTAAAGTGACTTTATAAGTAACTGAACAATGCTATTGTTTGTATCATGCTTCATGGTTGACCTTCACTACTTAGTTGTTGGGTTTGCACATAAACGAGAAAAAATACAGCCCATGTAATTTGTTTTCTGTTTCATGGACCAAAGCATTTTTTTTCTATCTTACTGCCTTACTAATCAAAAGAAGACAATGATTCTGTGAACAGATCCTTAATCAACCTGTGAAAATGTTACTTCATTGATATTGGTGATATTTTGGGTAATTTTTCATAAAACACTAGGAAAATATATTGAGTCCTTACCTTCAAATCACATGAAACTTTGCTCTGTAAGTGAGAAAGAAAATGTGTTTTGACCTTACATGTTCATCTTTGAATACTGTTTTGTCTTCCAATGGAATTAGAAGACAGATTTTACATACCACACTAAATATCTAATGATATGCACATATGTATAATAACTAATTACCTCTCCTTTACTTTCTTTTCCCTAGGGCAGCCAAGATAATAATAGCAATTTTTTGGTATATTTTTTCAAGCTTAGCAAGTTGAAAGGCCCTTGAGCTACATGAAAATTAGAGAATTACATTAATTTATTTCTGTCAAATTAAAGCATTCAAAAAGACCTAAGCATGACATTTAAGATCACCATTACTGTAACTTTATTCTAATAAATGAGGGCTTAGTTTTTCCTCTCTCATGAAATTAATTAAAGAAGTTTATACTAGTGTCATATATCTACTGGGAAACACCCATGAAAGCTCATGATTCTCAGTTGAATTCTTATTGTAATAGGGACAACCTTCTTTACTGGTGGGTGAAGACATGGCACCAATCATATTCTTTTTTATGGAAGGAAACAGAGAGCAATAAGCTCAGTGGGCAGAAGGAAAAGGGAAATTGCTGGTTTAGAAGGACCTTTGGAAGAAAAGTCAACATGGAAAATGAGAGGGTCTGTGGAAGTGTTTTTGCTATCTTACTGTGATCTGTGTGATTTCTTTTTCAAATTCAGTGATCGACACACAGAGAGATGAAAAAAACAAAACTTTTCCTTCTTCTCTGCTGTCTGACTCATCTTTGTACATGCAAGTTGAGTTTAAACACAAGCAGGTCTTTCACTTTAATTAAGGCCTCAGCATTCTGCCTGGAATTCTGAAGTTTTTTTACAGGTGTCTGGTTCAAATCACATATCTCCCATGTATTTTTTCAGTGAGGGAGAAAAAGGTCCCTTTTTATGTCTTAAGTAACTTTATATTTCTTAGAAATGAACTGTACTTCAAAATTTGGATGGAGTTCTCAAGATGAATATAGCAAATTAATTTTGTCCATAATTTTTGTCTTGTTTCTTAACCAGCTGTAGCTGGTGGTGTCATTGTTAGCTATCTGGAGGAAAAGACTCATTGCTCAGGGCAATGTGATTCTGACTGTATATGTTATTGCTTCAGTCAGGTAACTGTGGACTGAACTTATTCCTGCTCTTTAAGTCACTGGTCTACTAGCTGGGCACAGGCAACAACAACCCATGCAGCTCTGCAAAACACAAAAATCTGTGTCTTTCAACTGTGGGACATCTATATTTATGGAGAGAGACGAATGAGCCATACATGGAAAAATAGCTTCTTCTGTTAATATCTTACCATCTTGGAGTATTGAAGAGTCCTGCTCCACTTGTGAGAGTGCTAATGTTGAGTAATACATGCAATATTTTGTGGACAGCCTTATATTTGTACACAGAACTTACAAAGTTAGGACAATTCTGTCTTCCAGGGAAGTGGGTAGCAAAACTTCCACAAGCATAGGCCTGTGCCCCATGTGCTTTTTATTTCAGCTCAGTTCAGCATGTTCAAATGCATATTACAATAACTTAATTGCAGTGTAATTCCTTCCAACCACCGAGTGTTTGTTTAATTGCATAGCTCATATTTACCGTATGTACAAGGCCTTAATTTCCTTTAGATCTGTGACCTTCAGTGTGACAAGGCTATTGTTTTGGTGTGCTGGTACATCTACCATGAGAGAAATAGCCCTTTGCATTTCTGGCAAAATAGCAATACTTTGCCAGCCCAACTACTTAAAAGAAAAAAAATAAGATGGCAGAAGAACTGCTGGCATATATTCTTGAAGGAAAACTCATCTCCCTGTTCTGATTTGGGGGACACTGGCTGAACAAACAGATTGAAATAGCAGAAGTCCATTCACTGTTGATCCTAGCAGAGGAAAACAATAAAAGTACTGAAAATAAATGAAGTACTCAATCTCTAGAAATAACCTTTTGTATTCAAAGATAAAAGCATAAGAAACTGGCTAGTTGCCAAATAGAAAAAAGAGAACTGCAGTTGAAAATTTATATACTCCTTTCAAGCTCTGTAGTCAGGGTCATACCATTAATTATAGATGACAGCATGAGGTTTAAAAACAAATGGCTTCAATCTCACCTTTAGGCAGAAAAGAAGCAAATGTTTTATTCCCAGGGAGTACTACCCTGGCATGTTCTAGAATGATTAAAACAACCTAAAATTGAAAGCAAGTGGCCTTTCAAGGCAAAGGTGGTTCTTGACACTCACTTATGTAACAGCAAAAATAGTCTTCAGGCTTAATGACACTCTATTGGCATAATAATTTCTGTTGTTATCAGCTCTTCATTTAATGGTAAGCAGGAAGGGTATTAGTGGGGGTTTTTTTGCAAAATCAAATACAATGCATATTCTGAACATGTTTCTTTTCTACCTGATTTCCTTATGTTGCTATTTACATTTAAATTACAAATAGCAAAGTAAACAAAAATGCATGACTTTTTTGTGTTCTATACATTCCTTTTCTTAATGTAGCATCCATCAAGGTCCTAAATATAGGACATAATGCCCTTTGATGTGAGGTATGAGACTGGAAGTTACAAGACCTATGACATTCTCATCTCAGTCTGATCTGGCAGACCATGGAGGAGGCTTAGCTACCTTGGATATCTCAAGTGCCAATAGATACTTGTGTTTAGATCATCAAATCAAATTCTGTAAGTCTATACAAGGTACAATGAAGTAAAAAATCAGATCCATTATGAGTATTCTCTAAAAACTATGTTGATTTACTTGTGCATATATAATTCAGACTCTGTTCTCAAAACTAACTGCACAAAGAGATTTATGTCTCACAGAAATTCTTTGAAGTAACATTTTTGAACATGAATCATATCATGAATCAGTTGTTTTAGATAAGTACTTTGAGTTCATTCAGTTTAGGCCACTGCTTCCTCATATTATTAATTCTTCCAAAGTACTAATTCAGCATTAGGAATAGATACATTCTATATTTCTCCCCTTCAGCCTTGTGCAATTGCTTGCAAGGTACATAGTCTATTAGACAGGGGAAATTAACCTATAAGAGGATTGCAATAACCTTTAGAAAGTCCCATAATTCCTCTCTCATACCCTTATGGTGCATTTGTTTCTAAAAACTTATTTATTTATTTAATATTCCTGGATAATCAACACTCATGAGTAAGTTATCTGCATTCTCATCACCAGATATGCAGTCTCTCCAGTCACTATTAAGAGATTAATTCTACATAGGGAAACTTGCAGTCCCAGGTGCTAATCAGGGGCCTGTGTGGATGAGCGTGTGCAACATTATTAAAAAGGCTCTGATGTCTAAATATTCATAGGGAATTTTTGATGGCTTTGCATGAATAGTTTTTCTCACTGTGTGAAAGGAAATGCAAGGACTTCTGCTTTCCACAGAGTGCACAACAAAAGTTTTATTCCCTGTTGTTCTCTAGAACAAATAGGTAGTCTTACTAATGTGAAAACTGAATTTGCAGGAAAGCTTCCTAATAATGGACTTTCTGGGAATCCCATGAGAACAGAATGATTTTCCTTGTGTGGTTAAAGATGTGAACATAATTGACATCATCATTATTTCTTTATCTGTGAAACTCTCTTTACCATCTAGAACTGTAGGTGAGGAACTTTGTACTGAGGATACTTTTCTTAGGAAAGAATTGCCTCCATCTGCACTCTAGGTAGAAGTGGCATGGGACTGGAGTTTACCTTTGAAATTTAGAAGTAGATGGCAGACATTAGCCTTGATATAGCTGAATAACACCAGCTTCAAATGATTCTTGTTTGCTTTCTACACAACAGCTGTGAGAATAAGGGTAGGAAAGTATGCCAAAAATTTGCAAGTAGGGCAATAGAAGATATCAAGGCATCCTGAACACTGTCTTTGTTGCCAGGACTCAGCATGAAGAATGTATTTTACACCTGCTTTGAGGAAAAGTGGGAATTTTTGTTTTTTTCTGTGTTCTGAGGATTTGGCTGTAAGAGAGAGTTGCAGTCTACAGGAGGCATTGTACCTGTGTGCCTTCACAAGTTCTAAATCTGAAAGGCACAGATAGTATCAGCACCTGAGGCTGCAATAGTTAAGGATTGTCTGCCATTAAATAGGTATAAGCTGCGTGTGGTTCGTGGCAAAAAATCAAAGTGTTCTGTAGTTTCACAAAACGTGGCTTTATTGTCCTTAAAGTGCGATTGGTACAAGCAGTGCCAAAACTGCAAACACTGAGAACATTTAGAACACAGAGAACTGCAAACAATTAGACTTTAAATTAAAGGAGGAGGGAGAGCTAACCCAAGAGCTGACTGCCAAGAAATGGTCCAGAGCTGCAGTGAACAAACATATTTCTCCTGTTAGGCTACTTGAAAACCAGGGTGGTAAAATTTCGTCAGCAATGAGACCTGGCAGGTCATAAGGACTGTCCCAAGGGTCTCTCATTGGAAACTTCCTGGAAAGCTAGGCAGCTTGTCTACTATGTATAAGACTGTGATGGCAAAATCTAGTGTTTGTTGAAACAAATATAAAGTGCTATTAGAGGAAGCAGGAAAGAAGTGAAAAATGAAGACACCACTTGCTGTCTACTTTTGTTTCTTCATGTCCCGGCCATTCATTTATGTATTTCTTTCTATTTGGTCTTGTTTTCCACAAAATCTATTTCTGTTCATTCTTGTGGGGAAAGATTCTAGCCCCGAGAGATCCAGTTGTCTTAAAAAATTCTTTAGAAGTTCCACAAAATTTTCCTCTTATCCACTTTTTTTTAACTCTCACATTTGTAGAATCACAAACTCGTAGAATGGTTTGGATTGGAAGAGGCCTTAAAAGATCATCCAGTTACAACTCCCCTGTCATGGGTAGGGAGAGCTTCCAGTAGACTAGGTTGCCCTGTCCTACCTGGCCTTGATACCTAATACCTATTTTACAGGTATTTGACAAAGATTGACTGTAGCGTTTTGAACGGCCTGAAAGTTTCAAGTACAGAACCTGTAACACAGGAAAAACAACAGAAATTTATTATTATTTGTACTGTTTTCATGTTTGCAAACATTGCGTCTCCATTTTGTGCTCAGGCATATTTTCATTGTTTCCCAGTCTTGAAAGAACCTGAGGACAGTATGGTCTTACCCACTAGACATTCATCTTGTATTCTCTATGCCTTCAGACTGCAATTTGAGTTTGCTATCAGAATATCAGCATTATTAATATGCTGCTGCATCTGATTTCTTTCAATAGGGTCCGAGGCCTTGTGACCACTTATCTATAAATAGTGCCTTTCCTTAAAGAGCTGGAGCTGTAGAGGGAGCTCTGATGAAACCAGACAATAGACTTCCTCAAGGAGTCCTGATGTTTGAAAGTAGACTCTCTGACAAAGCTGATGCCTAAGAGCAATCCAGCAAGGTGTGTGCTGCTTTTTATTCATTAAAATAATCTAGAAGAATGCAGCCACCTTTTTAGGAATAAGAGAGGAAGGTGCAGTAGCTCTGACCGCAGTGCCAGAGTCCTACCAGAGAACATTTATGTCTCATTCCCTTCTGCATCAACCCAGAATTTAGGGAGTCAATAATGCTGCTTGTAACTACTTTTAGGTAGTTTGCCTCTGTGTCTGTGTGCGTGTGCATCTGTATGGGAGTGTGTGTAATTACAACGTGCCTTGCAAATTGCACTGGGCAATATTTCCTAACTTCTACTTTACATATTCCTGCAATACATTTTTTGGAGAATGTGAAAATCATATTGACACATGTTTTACCAGTAATAAAAAAGAATTTAACTGAGATTTATGGTGAACATAAACAGAGTGCTTAAGATTTAACTGTAATATACATTGATGAGATTTCTACTGAAAAGAAAATACTATTCTAAGATATATTCTGGTAGGAAACTCACGCTGACTTTCCAATTTAATTCCCTTGGTGAATGAACCATAGTGTGTATTTCATACATGGTACAGAACAATACATTCTGAACTCCAAAATGTCCTCTCCTGATGAGGATTTAGAAATTCCTGCAATGTAGAAGTGAAAAAATGGGATGGCTCCAGGAGGGGAGGGTCACTTGAAGTGGGAGAAAGAAGGGTAAGGAAATAATTGTCAGGAGTGAGAACTCAGAAATGCACAACATGCACACATTTTTCAGTTATGCTGAAATACTCCAAATAGACAGCTATTATCGTTATGCAGGGAGTGTGATTTACTCTTGAAAAAGCAGAGTGAATCTCAGAGGAATCCACATGAAAGAACAGCTACTAAACTTACATGCAGGAGAAAGAACATACCTATATTCCCTCTTGTATCAAATTGCAACACACAGTCAAGTCTGAACTGTTGAACAAATAAAGTGTTAGAGTAGGTTACCACAAGGGACAATGAATGTATTGAAAACAATTTTGGAAAATATCTTAATGAAACAGAAAAGCATGTGGAAGAATGAGAAAAATAAGATTAAACCAAAGAATCAAAGGTAGAACTATGAGGGACTGTGCCTGTACCAAGGAACTGGGAATGAGTCTTGGCACTGAGGTCACTTTGGCTGCATCCCAAGTTCCTGTCAGGGCAAGATCTGAATGCATGTCAGTCCCCTCCAGCACTGTGACTTCATGTGAGGGAAACCCTGGTAATGTAAGCAGTCAAGGATACATAAAGCAGAGTAAGAAGGAAAAGGAGAGCTGGGGTGTGGGACTTACCTGCTCTGCAGCCTTGACCCAACTGAATGGCATTTGAGATAAATGCTTCTAAATTTCTGGAAATGGATTCACTTTTTGGAAACCTCAATGTCTCTGACAGCTGGAGATGTTAACAGAGCTATTAATAGTAAGATATCAATAAAGGAGTCATATAGTGCTGGCTGTTTTGATTAAAACATTTTCACTGTATACTAATTACATTTATTACAGATATGTGAATTTTATGTATTGATTAGGCTTGTAAGTTTAACCAGCTGATAACGATCTTGACAAATAAGGTGAAATATATATGAACACCTTATAGTTTTGAGATAATCCTCAAATTATGGCTGGAGAGGGCAATATTCTTTAAAAAATGGCTAAAATATTGTTAACATAGAACTTATGATATACAATACCACAGAAATATGTAAATTTCATTAATAGAATTGAGTGTTCTGACATAGGTCTCTTGCATTCAATCTATATGGTTTTTGCCCTAAACAATTTATTTTTCTTTCTGAAGATTTCAAAATAGTTGTTCAAAATTGGTCTGTCCAGAAATATTTGGCCTGGTTCTTTGCTACATCATAGTTTTGGTGTTGGATGGTATTTGTCAGATGACTTATGACACAAGTAATACTCTAAGTAGCATTTCATGTTGTAAAATCAGTGCAGTACACCTGAGTCCTGTAAAAAGAAAAGCATCCAGCTGCCTGATTCCAGCTGAGACTGTAGCATTACATCAGTTCTGTTCAAGATTAGAGTATCAGTTTTTAAATAAGTGATTTAAGAATAATGATTGCATACTTTAGTAAAGTTACCTGATATGGGGGCATGGTTCTCTCTATTTGCTGGTAAAACAAATGGTACCTTGAGCTTCTGTTCTACATATTACAAATACAATTCCTGTAAAGGTGTTTGTTATTTAAATTCTGCTTTTTAATAAAGTCAGTGAAAACTGTGGATTTCTGTACACAGATCTTTTGTGCTGCAGCAAATTCCTTACAGCAAAAAAGAGCACCGTGATGCAAAATACACTGCAGTCACTGGCAACTAAGATTAACAGCTCAGGTGTCAATTGCATTGCTGACACATTTTCACTTGGAGCTTGGCTGAATGCCCTAGCTCATTTCATAAACCCCTCTTTAACAGTAACATTCAGATTGTAACAGCTTTCACCTTCCATCCATCTGGCTGAAATGATGAATAAGCAGCCAGGATGACAAAAGCCCCCAAAACGTTAAGAAAAACCACTTTAGATCCTCTAAGCTGTTTGGCCCACTAAGAGCCTCTTGCCAAGTGAGTGAAGACATACCTGGTAGGCACAGCCTGCTCACCATGCTACCAGAAAAAGATATATTTTCGCACATGATCATTTTGCCATCCAGCCACTGCATCTCTGTTGAAAGTAAGGCTGTTCCCAGACACACCAAATAGGAATAATGCTGGAGAACACTCAAAAGAAGCCACGCATTGAATAAAATGGGGAAATGCTTCTATTTGCATGCTGTAGAGAGCCCTATATGAATGTCGTGCAGCTGTGAAATTTGCTGGCAGATTAAGATACTGGGTGTTGAAACTCATGACAAAAAAATTAAAATTCTCAGGCTGAGGCATGGCACACTGTATTTGGCAAATCTTAAACACTTTCAGTTTAGTCATTCAGCTTCTTTCTCCCACCTCCTCTCTGTGAATATTCATGTGTAGTCTTAGGCTTGCTTACTGCCTTTTCACGTTCTTCATGGTGGGTGCTGTGACTCATGTCTGCCTCAGACTCCTTTCTCCTTGTTCCTCCACAGCTCCTCACATAACCTCCCACATGGCAAAGACACCTTCCTCCATTCATTTCCTTGACTTCTGTGAGGAGTTGCTAGGCTTTTTCTTCTGCAGAAGATGCAACACCACACAGAACCATCAAAGCTTGCTGTCCTCATTCTCTGCTGAGCCATCTGCAGCAGAGAGCTCCTCCTCTACTCATCTTAGTCATCCTCTGCTATGACACAGCAGTCTCTGACCTCATTTCTTTTTCTGTAACAGTGCCTGAAACACCTACTTACAGAAGATGACACAGCGCTCTGACTCTCCTTCCTGTGACACAATCATCCGGTCTTTCTTCCCTTCTGAGTTAATTTTTGTTATTCGGCGTTGCTGGTGCTGCTTATCCAGAGAAGAATGCTCTCCTTCTCAAACAGGGATCTTGCTTCTTGCACCAGTACCAATCTGGTTGCTGATCAGAGGATTATAGAATGGCCCTAAGCCTATGATCTGTGCTGATGTTTAATATAGGAGAACACAGGTTAAAAAACCACAAACCCTTACTTAAAAAAAGAAAAAAAAAAAAGAATGTGGTTATAAAAACATTCATTCAGTCAGTGCAGTTTTGTGTTTTCTAGAATATATTAAAGGGTGAGCAAAAATCTCTGTGGATCAAAAGTAACTTGATGAAGAAAAATGAGCTATTACAATGTCGGTGAGGTCAGAAATAACCACTGGCTATTACCTTAAAGAGAAATGATCCAAGCTCATGCAAAAGGAGACAAGCAGTTAAAAGATGGGACTTGGAGAAGGTAATGAAAAGATGGGGCTGATTCAGTAGATTAGCACAAACTACAGTGGCCTTCACATTTTTGAAAATATTTTTAAAATAGGATTTATTTTTTCCCTGTGCTGATTTCATAAAATTCAGATGCTTTTAATTTAGTTAATAGTTTGTGTATGAACAAGTTCAATAGCTCAGCACTGGAATAGTCAAATGCCTCCTTTACATTTTATTACACTAGGTAAATCATTGTTGCTTTCAAATTAAAAAAAAAACACAAACAAACAAAAAGCAGACAAAAATAAAGCACCAAACTAAAACTCACTTTGTTTCAGAATTGTTAACTGAAAGTAGTCACATTTCTGTGAGCATTTTGAATAATGGCATATTTATTTTTTTTAATGAATGACTTCCTGGAGTATTTTTATTCTGATCTATTCAAAACTCCACCGTACAGTGCTTCTTCCTAGCATACATATTCTGTAACTCCTACACCTTATGATATAAGAAGCTGCAGAACAGCATCCATGTGATGGCATCCATGTGATGGCATCTGCAGGGATACTACGAGAGCTTGTTTACATCTTACATCCTATTTATATTTTGAGGCCTCCAATAGGAAATATTAGTACATTTAATTGTAATTTATACATTTTGGTATAATATCAATTAACCTTGCACTAACAAAAAATGTACTTCTTGTCCACGGGAATGAAAGGATAAAGAGCTAGTTACAAAATATTTCTTCTGATTTAGTCAGTAGACTTTTATTATAGCTTGTCTCATCCGAGACAGGTGCTTCTTTCTGCTGCATGATGAGAGAGCTATGCTCTGAATCAGGTGTTTCTACTAGATGCCTATGGTTACTCTCAGGGATTTGAGCACTATTTTTTTTTTTTAAAAAGCAGTGCTTCAAAGAGATAACTGCTTAAAGTGACCACTACACTTCCATCAGCAGCTATAAAGCATGTTAAAGTGAAAAGGCTTGGAAAATATAGAAACCTCTTAGCCTACAGATTGCTGAAGAAATGTAATAATTGGAAAAATGTTTCCAAACTACTAACTTCTGTAAGAGTTGCAAAAGGAGCTATTCCAGTCCTGTGAATTTATTTCCAGTCAAAACCAATTATTTAACTATGTATTCCCTTAAAACATTGGCTACCTTCCATGTTTCAGGTAAATGTGTGCTTTAATATAGCTATATGACAAAGTCTACAAACACCAAATCCTTTATATGGAGGTTCTCAAACGGTAGTATTTTTTATGTCCCCAGCTACTTAATTTTAAATGTTTAATAAAGCATTTGCCTGTGAAGAAGAAAAGTTTAAGCAGTGCCTCTCTCATGGATTGTATAAACCTAGTCAAGTCAAAATGTTCTTATACGATCTTATTATGTGGTTTTCCTTAATAAACTGAGTCAGTCAAAAGTTCAAAATGTGTATATGAAGACCATTTGGGTTCAAGTTCACCCAATGTTCATCTGTTTAGGAATGGATGATGCTACTGGCTTGTCAGTAAGCTATGGCATTTGTATTTCTCAATGCCATTTATGTGAAGATGAACAGCATCAAATATGAATTGTGTTTTTACACAAAAAATATTTACTTATTCCTATTCAAATGTAGCCATTACCCAGAACAATAATTGTCTATCCAGTTCCTACAATTCCCATCCTACAGACTCAGTTAATGCAATTGAGACAGCAAAGGAGATCCCCTGTACCAAATAGCTTGTGCTTTAAAAGCAGAAAGATTCACTGCAATTTGTCACATATAGATGCATCACGATAAAGGTAATAGCTTTTCAGTCTAGGAAAAGAACTTCTGAGAAAAGCACAAAAAAGGTTTAATGACATTTAAGTTCTGGCAAAAAAGAGGTGTTGTCTAAGCCCTGCAGAACATTTCAGGGATAATTTGTGGAGCCGAGGGCAACTCATGCTTAGAGAGCTGTATAAGCACCTTCTAGTAGGTCAGAAATGATTTTTAAATATTGCCTTGCTAATGTTTTCTACCTGTGTAGAGAAATCAGAGGACCCCTGGAGTTTCTTTCAAACCTTAATCTTCCCTCAGAACACCCCTGATTAAGGGAGTAGTGACAGGAAAAATAAGTGCTTTGATAACTGTTGAGTCAGGTAGAAAGTGCAAGCAAAAGTATCTTCCAGGGCCATGCAGGGAGAAGGTGGAAGGTGTCCCTGTCCCTGACAGCAGGGTTGGAACAAAATGATCTTCCAACCCATACCATTCTATGACTGTGTGATAATATGATTCTACTAGTCTATGATTCTATGAAGGTCTGATGTGCATATGGTTGTAACAGATCTGTTCCAAGGCATCTGCTGAGTCTGTGACCTCAAATGAAGTTGTAGCACTGCAGCCTCCCAGTGAGAAAGAGATGTTTGCATCTAAG
This sequence comes from Serilophus lunatus, assembly GCA_013399895.1. Taxonomy (NCBI): domain Eukaryota; kingdom Metazoa; phylum Chordata; class Aves; order Passeriformes; family Eurylaimidae; genus Serilophus; species Serilophus lunatus. Next base: position 589,617 of record VXBA01005783.1, on the reverse strand, counting down.
TATGGAAGAGACTGTTGAAATAAGTCACTCTTTGCTGTGATGTATTTGTATTAGAGGAAAGGATGAATTTTCACAAGTGTTTCTTTTTTGCTTGTTTTTCTGAGTGTTTGCCATGAAATAGAAATGTGTCTTTAATTCATCTTTTGACAGATTAGCAAGTGGTTTGTTGGCCTACTGGCATATGCTTAGGTCAGCAGTAGTAAGCTACATTTAAGAATATTGATCAAGCTTTATCTATTCTTTAAATTCCACTTATATTACTTTTGGGCTTTACAAATAAAGTATTTTTGGTATGTATCAATTACAGGAAAAGCAGAGGCTCTGTTCTTCTCTCTGGACATCATATGGGCACATGAAGGAAATGATAACATTCTCCATTCCTAGAATTAACTAAAAGTGGCTCTGAGTCACACATTTGGCATAGGCAAAAATGTTTCCAAATTAGGAAATATTCAGATTCTGAGTTTTTTGTTCAGCTTGTTATAAAACTCTGAGCTGGCTGTGAATGTCAGAAGCAAATCCAAATTTTACCAAGCTCTGGGAATATTTGATCCCAAACTATGGAGTTTATATTAAGGTCCACATCTAGGTTTATTAACTCTCTGATCTGATTTCCTAAGGACATAGAACTTATCAGATCACACTACCTGTAAGCATCTATTTAATAAATGCTGAATGAACAGGCCAATTGCACTCAATCTAGAAAGAGTGATAGGCAACTCAGAAATATGCATATGCCTACAAGCATTGTGAGTGATAGGTGCTTCATAAAGCATTCTCTACACTTTTCCCATGAAATAGGTGTTCTCCCTTGCTTGAAATGCCAAGAGACCTAAAAACCTAGCTACCTAACTAGGCTAAGCAATTTAGGGCATTTAGGCGCTTAGTGAATTTTTCAACTAAAAACTTACATGATTAGAAACGTGAGCATAACTAGAATGAGGTGGCAGTGTAAGAGGAGCTAAAAGGAAGTTTTGAACTGAAGTTGGTCTCTGGTGGAAATCTAATGAAATTCAGTGAATATAGTCTAAACTTTTGCAGTTAAGGATTTAAAAAAAGAAACCAACAAACATTCCTGCTTATTACTGAAGAGGAAACAATTCCTTTCTCACCGCTGTTTGGCTTTTCCAAAATTACCTAAGAGTCAAGTAAAAGTCCTTGAAGAGATAGTAGAGGTATGAGTTTATATCACATTGGATTCCCAGAAAGCTGTGAGGCTGGACAAGAAATCAGAAATTTTATGAGGTCATAATTTCTGAACAGCCTGTCCTCAGTACATAAGTATCTCAACTCATATGTTCCATGTACAAGCAGGCTTTCTTCAGTTACACTATTATCATTATAATTATTACACTGGAGAGGAAGGTAACTTGTTCCAGGAAAATAGAACCCAGAAAAATATTACTCTTGGAGAAATATAACTGGGAAAGGAGAGAGTCTTATCATTAGCAATATTTGTAGAAAAAGGTCCTGGAAGGAAAGAGTTAGCATGGGATGTGGGATGAAAAAGATCTTCTTATGAAAATAACAAATTACAATATTTTGAACAATGGGTGATATAGGAACACTTCAGCATATCAGTGAATTTACCAAAGCTCCATCATAATTTTCATGGTTTATAGCACATGTGCCTACCTTGTTCCTTGCCAACTGGTCCATGCCTGCCTGAAAAATAAAATAGACCTCATAGAGAGATTCTAGCTATTATTTCTGAGAAATTCTTTATCCATATTCCTATTTTTGTCTAGATACATTTCCAAGGAAGGACAAATAGGTTTCTCATGGTATAGTGGTCATCTGTGTTTTAATTTCAGATAACGCAGGCCCTGGAAGCATGTTTCAGCAGAAATTTTCCAGCTGGCAAGAACAAGCTCTTACATGCTCAAAATCTTCCCATTAGGTCATGATTCCTTGAAGGATTTCTGTTTTAACCCTGCACCAGCAGCAATACTAGGTTTCTAGAATTTAGTTCCTGGAGCTGTCAGTAATTGGAGAATAAATTGTTGAATAATTGTCTCTAAGGAGCCTTCACTACAGGAAATGAGCAATAGCACAAGGTTTTCCAAAACATATCATAACCATTCCCATCTTTGGTCCAAACTTTCCAAAACCTAGAAAACATCAATATCACTTTTATTTCCTACTTTCTAAGGAGACATAAGAGTGGCACTAAAAGCTGCTACATCACACAGATGTGTTTCTAATAGACTGTACTATACTGGCAGAAAAGCCTTCTGACATGCAAATGTTATGGGTGGACTAATACTCCTGAGATACAGGAGATAGGGTTCATTTGCCAGAACACAGGCACCTTTTTGACATCAGAGGATATCCAAGACATTTGCACAGAGTCAGATGATGCAAGATGTTAGGAAGATTCACATCTTTTAACAGTGCCACCTACCTTTGGGCAATTAAGTGTCACTCTAGATATTCCTTTAATACTACAGGAAGGTTCTGTACTGCATATAGATAAGCATGTACACGTAAAGGTATATAGACAAACACTAAAAAAAAATCTTAATTAAAGATCTTAATCGACATATTAATTGTGTGGGTCTATTGTAGATATCCTCACTGTAGCTATTTAGGGACCCCTCATTTTAGCGTAAGCATCTGCTTTCTGGAATCTGTGTGGGCACCAGAGCCATCTTCAGAAAGGCACAAAATACATCTAGATCTTTTGTCATGTTTGCAGTCCCATATGGTTGTTTTGCATACTGTAGTGCATTTCAGATGACACAGCTCCAATATTTAGCTGACTGATTTGACAGATAACACCTGAATATGAGTATGCTACTAATTATTTTTGTACTGAATACCCTTCTTCTTTTGTGGCAGCTATGCTATTACCATTTCCTTTTTTTTTTTTTCCTTTCTGCCTGAGACAGCAATTAAATTTGTCTTACATACATACGAATATTTCCATTTTTCCTTCTAAAAAACAATTTTAGAGGCATTCTCCTTCTGATCAGTTGAAAAATCTAAGTAGTGTAAAAATGGAAATATATAAATGTTAATTTAATCTCTCTGATAAAACCTTTCATACTCAAACATTAAGATCTCCAGGTCAGCAGAGGACCTAACTGTACAATTTTAAACCACCACAACTTTGGTTTCTCAAATATGTTCAACTTGAAAGGCAGTGAGCTAAATCTGGAGCTGTTCAGTGAGCTTAAAGCAGTGAGCAGTGAATGCAATTGTGCAAAAGCTGGTGTTTTAACCACCATCCAATTTTACAGTATTCTGAGCATTGCCAAGAGGAGTCTTCTGCTCATGGTAGCATGGGAAGACAATATCAGATTCTCCAGAGCCATTAATTTGAAATCCATGTAGCTTGTTTAATGGATAATATTGTCAGTCATTAGGTGATTTTGAAAATGCAAACCTGCAGAATTTTCAACCTTTTTTTTTAGCTAAATGATAAATATCCTAGAGGGCTGAGACATAGCACCCTATTGAATGTACTTTCAAAACTGGAAGTGTCTAATTATACTTTCGAATTGGTTAGTGTTTTATGAGGATTTATCAAGATTAATTATCATAATTGTAAACAATTTGTCTTTGAATAATGTGAATGTAAAGTGACTTCTTAAAATTCACACACTCTAATAAATAGAGGGGGTCAGTGCCAATTTTTGTTTGTATATTTGGAGCATTCATCAGTCACGTTACTGACATGTAGTCAGTCCTCTGAAACACAACACAGCAAGTTCAGTTAAATTCAGACTGACAGCATGAAAAGAAAGTTGGCAGAACACAGGGTCCCGTTGCTAAGCAATGCTTGGCAATACAACACATGCACATTATGGTGCTTGTGATGACACCATGAGGAGAGATGTTTTCAATTTAATGAAAATCCATCATTTCAGAGGAGATGGGGTGGAGCAGTAGCAAACAGGAACCAAATTTTGCTGTTAGTTACATCAACATGAATACATTAACTTCATTAATGATGCTCTGGACTAACTGTGGAGTGACTGTAAAATTATTCTATGCATAATGCTGAAAGTTTGTAGGTATGGTTAAAAAAACGGTCCACATCTTTCACAGTGCTTCCTTCATGCTTCTTTGTCACTTCAAGTCAGTGTGAAAATTACAGATAGTTGCACCTGGCCGTGTAATTCACAGTCAGAGTCACATTCCTTGAGGTTACTGCAGTCTTCAGTATATCCAGGCCTTAAACTCAACCCAGACAGGTGGCTGCACTTAGGCCTGAGGGGGAACTGCCCACAGAATTGAGCAAGTCCTGTGGCTGATGGGTTGGGGCACGGGGAGGTGGAGGAGAACCTTTTTACCCACTAAGGGGTCCCCGCCACAGCTTGAATCTGACAGATGTATTCTGCCTGTCTTGACCTCCACCTTCCTTCTATGCTCTATCCTTGGCTTCCAGGTCCAGCCCCACCACCACACTTCCTGCTGTAGCCCTAAATAGCTATTTAGCATTTTGTGACTTTGCCTGCTTCCCCCCTCTTATCTAACCTAGTACTCTAGTTGGATGTTTTCATTCACGTTTTTTGTAGGTGTCATTCCCACTCTCAGCTCACTAATTATTTCACATTTCATAACAGGACAAATCAAGTCTACTTCAGTTCTTGGATTTTTAAAGTTAACTATAGTTTAAAGTAGCATTTCATGTTTAGTCACTTATAAATGAAACAGAATTAACTCTCAATTGTTATTAAGTCAATGGTAAAAATTATGTTGACTTTGTGTCTATTGTTAAAAAAGTGGAAATCAAGAGTCCTTAATAGTTTTAGAGTCTTGGATGTCTTCTTGGGATATCCTAACAAATGCCAAGTTCATTATCCTCATCCTTTCTCTTGTCATTGTTTTCACTGGGAGCAAACCCAGACATAAGGGCAGGAAGGGATCAGTGGTCTGGAGAGCATTGGACTGCTCTACTATTAGATGACAAGTCTGAGTTTTCATCTACATCTCTCAAGTACAGGATCACAAAATGACCAGGGAACAGGATAGTTAGGGTAGAAAGATCAGCCAGCCATACTGTGTTTCCTTTCAATTTTGTGATTCCAGATTGTAGATGGTATCTCCATTGTGAACCCGTTACTTGGAATATGGCAAAACCCGTATGAAGATTTCAAAACTGGCTATTGTTCTGTGCTAACAGCTGTAGGAGTAGCCATGTAAATTCACTCAACGTTTTCTCTTGTAGGTGTTGAAAGCTCTGAGACGAATCAAACAAGTGTTGAAGACTGTAACTTAAGCACAAAAGAAAACTTATGAAGCCTAGGAATGCATGTGAGTGCTTTGCTAAATCAAATCAATGTGTCTAGTGTGTCACAAGAGAGAACAAGATGTCTATATTTTAAAATACTTAGAAAATCTGTATTTCTGTAAAAGAGGCAGCACTAACTGCAGGAGCAGTTAAATAATATTAGAGAGATGGGATTTTAGTCAGTATTATTTGTTGTGTTCACTTCATACTAGTTTGTTTTACAAACATTTTCCGAGCCTCTCTTTCTCTGCTTCAAAAGCTCTATTCTATTGGAATAGAATGTCCCTTCTGATACAGTATTCAAATATGTTTTTAACATACACTTATTCCAATGAGAAAGCAGAGACTTTCAGTCTGTTAAATTGCTTGTGGAATGAGTGTGTTCTCACAGAAGAAAGTACACCTGTGCAAAGATACACAGTCATCACTGTTCTGCATCTCACTCCTCCCTCTGAAGTTCACTCCCTTCCAATTCATGTCTCTTTCTTACCTGCAAAAGGTTAATCGAGTGATTTTGGGAACCTATAAGCCTTCCTGATGTATTTTTTGAGAGATAATAAAAGCTAGGGAGAATCAAGGAGGAAGAATTCCTAGTAGAAAATAAACATTTATTAAAACATGAGGGTACCATGTCACTTCAAGCTAAATAAGTTGAAGAATAGCTAAGTCTTGAAAGTGACTTTTAATAAGAGGTTTGTTATGATACTAGGATACTATTTGTTATGATATTAGGAGTCATGGTAGTGATTTAAAAACTAAGAAAATACTTACCTTTTATATCGTACTACATTTAAACTAATCCTATAACAACATTTTCCCTCTGCTCCTCTGAAGAACGTATCTTAGAAACAAAACTTTATTCAAAATGATTCTTAAATAAGTCAGCAGTGCTTTTTTTTCTGTTATTTTGACTGTTAAGCAAAGAATACCACAAAATTAATCTGATATTCCTGACATTTTTATGCCTCTTTAGCCTGATATAAAGATATTTGGTTCACTTATTTTATAGTTAATTAATTGCAATTACTTTATGAATGAATTATGATTACTATCTTTAAAGAGTATCTCATGGAAATAATAGGGAGCTTCTGCTCTGTTCTGTTCTATTCTTACATTTTCTAGTAAGATCTTACCAGATAGAAAGTCACAGTTCAAAGATAGAATCCAAGTTCCAATTTGAATGATCAAATACTGCTGTAGGATTCTGTTTTTCTTTTAGAGGCAAATGTGCTATTTCTTCACTTCCAGCCATACTTCCTTATCTCTTTCAGTCTACTAACATCTCTCTGTGCCTTTCACTAGACTCCATTAGTGTATCTTCTTCGGGAGTCTGACCCCCGCTCCAAAATACTTCACATACTGTACTGATACATATTCTATAATTCTCTTAAAGCTTGATATACCCTAGAGTTAATAATTTACTGAAACACTAAAAAAGCAGAGAAGAAAAAGAGAGTAAGCTGTAAACAAAAATAAAAGCTAAAAATCTTTGGAAATTATTTTCCTGTGTTAATTGTAAGCAAACTGGGGGATTTTTGGTATCCTGGGGCATACTTCCTACATTGTTAGTGATGACTCAATGAATAACTGTTATGTTTTCACAGAAGAAAATGTGACTTGTGAGGATTTTTTTATTTTTTGATTTTTTGGGGGTATTTTTGTTTTGTTTTGCTTTTTTTTTTTTTTTTCTTTTAAAAAAAGCATATTATTCTCAAAACTGTCTTAGGAGTCATTCTGCGGAGAATTGTCGTGCTTAGTTTAGCTGTCTGATGCAACTGCCTAAAGGAAGTGCCAAAGTTCGCAGCGCTACTAGTAGAAATAGAAAAGTGCCCTTATTTAACTGATTGATCAAAACCAAAAGTCAAAACCGGGAACTAGAGAAAGATACCTACTTAACGTTAGATAAACATTTGTGTTATGTGAATAAGATATCCCTCTGGATGCAATTGAATCATAGAATTGTTGAGGTTGAAAAAGAACTTTAAATCATTCCGTCCAACAGTGAACCCAGCACTGCAAAGTCCAGCACTAAACTGTATCCTTTTTAACTACCTCCAGGATGGTGACTCCACCACTTCCCTGGGTAGCCTGTTCTGATATTTGACCATCATTTCCATGAAAAAAAAAAATCCTAATATCTGATCTAAACATCCCCTTGTGCAACTCGAGACCACTTCCTCCCATGCTCTTGTTACTTCCGAGAAGAGGTTGATCCCCAACTTGGTCCTCCGTTCAGGTGGTTATAGAGAACAATAAGGTTCCTACTGAGTTTCTTTTTCCTTAGGCTGAACAAACCCAGCTGCTCCTCATAGGATTTGTACTCAAGACCCTTCCCCAGCTTTGTAGTCCTGCTTTGGTCATCAGCACTGAGGTCAGTCTAACAGGACCATAGGTTCCTGGGTCCTCCTTTCTGCCATTCTTGCAGATGGGCATCACATTTGCTAACTTCCAGTCAGCTAGGACCTCCCCATTTGATCAGGGCTGATGGGAAATGATTGAAAGTGGTTTGATGAGCTCTTCTGCCAGCTCCCTTATTACTCTTGGGTAGACCCATCCTTCCCCACAGACTTGTGTGGGTCTAAGGGTTGGCAGATTGCCAATCGTTTTGCCTTGGATTATGTGGCTTCATTCTGCTCCCTGTCTCTGTCTTCCAGCTCATGGGGTTGGGCACTGGAGAACAACTGGTCTTACTATTAAAGACTGAGGCAAAAAAAGCTTTGAGTATCAGCCTTTTCTTCATCCTTTGTCGCTATGTTTTCTCTTGCATCCAATAATGGATGGATGTTCTCCTTAGCCCTCCTTCTATTGCTTTTGTTAAAGGTACCTCCACTGAAATAAACCAACATGTCCTTGTTGAGGTATGCATCATCAGGCACTTAAAAGGGACATCAGAGTGAGGCATCTCAGTCAGGGGAGCTAGATGTCCTTTTCTTTTCAGGACATAGTTATGCATCATTTCATGAAGAAGTGATAATTATGACAGTTTTTCATCTATGTGTCCTTTACTCCAGCCTTATGGGAGACAGTCAGAAAGTACAAAAATAAGAAGGAAAGTGATTCTTCACTGCTACTCACAGTCTGATTTATCCCTGTAAAAATCCTATATTCACTGGAGACATTTTGTATCCCCCTCTACCGATGGAAAATGCATCTGCATGGTAAATCATGTACAAAAACCAGCACAATCAGAATAATAGATATTTAGTAAGTTACAGGATTGTCTGAACAAATAATCATATTATCTAGTTATATTTCATGAAATTATTGCCAAAAAATCCGACACCAATATTTGACAACAGAGAAAGCATACTTACAGGCTCAAGAAATTCAGGGCTAGTTCAATTAAAAAAAACAACCAAAAAACCCCAAAAACCCAAACAAACAAAAAAACCAGAAAAAACCCAACTATATGTCTTAAGCAACAGGCTATTGAGAAAAAAGTCACAAAGCAGAAGTTAAACAATTCAGGATCAAGATTATCCATTCCAGAGCTCTAAACCAAATAATTATTTTGAGTCAAAACTGAGCTAGGAGGAACAAAAGTAAATATACCTGTAAAATCAAGAACCTATCATTCTCAGAACCCAATGGCACCTCTTCACGTCTACACATAACTTATGAAATTCCACTTCAGTTTTATGTAGCATCTAATTTCTTGGACAACATACAAAATAAGACTTCCTCATTGCCTGTGAGGGCGAGATAAGAATTGAGACAAACATGCGGTTTGATAGAGGTGAACGGAGAGTAGCTTTACTGGTGAAGTCCGGTGATACGGAGAGGAAAAGAATAACAATTTCTCTATATTTATAACCTTGTTAGTTACCACCCATCTTACCATCCAGTCGAGGTCCATCTAACTTCGATGACCCTCAAATGTCAAACAGACATGTTCCTTGTTACCTATCCCCTCCCAAGTCCTGGGAAGCCTAAGCCTATGTTTTCTCTTACTCCCCCTCTTATCTATACAGAAGAATGCAAACATCTGAATACAGGCCTTTCTTGGCCCCTAGTTTTCAAGCTACCTGGCTAAAGTGAATCCCCAGAAATATAAGGCATACCCCTAAGGCATCACTTATTATCCACTGAGTAATAAGGATACGGGCAGTTGCTTTTAGGTAGTTAATGAGTCTGATCTGGAGCACATAGATGGTGAACCATGACAAAGTCTGAGAAAAACCACTTTCCCACCTATTCTGAATTTTGAGGCAGGATCACTAGGAGGTTGTGTTTGTAAGGTAAGGCTCTACAAGACAAATTACAGTCTTTTAACACTTTAAAGTGAAAAGAAGAGGAAAGTGATGTGGTAAACAGTTACTGTAAAGACAAGTACTATTTGTCCTTTATTGTGTTGTATGTCAAGTCAAGGTACAGGTAAGCTCAGTTTCTGTATTTGTATTTTGTTTCACTTAGTGGATAAAAATGCTAATAATGATATCTAGGCCCATTCTGTAGCAGACTAAGAATATTATGCATGATCCAGATCCATAAAAGGAGTGTTTCTTTAATATGTTGAAATTTTCAGGAGAACAAGGTGTTCTTGCTGATGGGAAAATAAATCCCTTCTTATAAAAAGACTCCGTGACTGAAGGTTGCCGGAATCATGTTCATTGAACAATTCTGACAGTGAGGAATGCATACTTCCTGGAACAAATTAGTAGGAGGGCTAGAATTCAATACCACTAGTGAGAAAGTTCAATTAAATACAAAGAAATAGGTGTAAGTCTATCTTAGAGACACAAGATAGGAGTGATAACAAAAAAGAGAAAGAAATCTGATAAATTTCTGTAAATAGAAAAATCATCGCCAAGTATAAACATCACTTTAATTAAATTAGTAAATCAAAATCCTGCATGTGGTAAACTGCAACACCTAGAACCCTTCTTGCACCTCTCTGGGTACTGGTAGGGTCCTTCCTTGCTATGTCAGACTAGCAGGTGGGCAGCTCTGCTAAAGAACTTTATGGAGGTCTGATACATTTATTTGTGTGATACATCAAGAAGAGCTTAATCTTAGCAATAAAAAAGAGATTTTTCATCTGATGAACTTAGTGGGAACATTATTTGGGATGGAGGAGGCAGATAGTGTAATAATAATAATAGTAATAGTAATAATAATAATAACGATGATGATGCAGTGAAACATATGAGTAACAGAAGTCTCATCATCATAAAGTATAGACGCAAAAAGGGGTGTCAGGTAAGGTCAGGTGAGGAATCAAACACCAATATAATCAGTTTTTATGGGAGATGAAGAGGAAAGCCACATGAAAGCATTAACTCATTCAGCCTGCAGCAACTTGCCTGCTAAAAGGATTAGATGGTAGACAGAACATCACACCGCAGCTCTGCTCCTTTCCCTGGCTCCTCCTGATAGTTCAAAATTGCTTCAAGATGTCGGTTCTAAAACTTTAATGAATCCTTTCCTGTGCCCCTCAAGGCAGCTGGGATTAATGGAGATGCTGCAGTTGAGGGAGACCCCAGGGGAAGCCCTCTGTCACATACGGTACAGCACCCTCAGCTGGGGAACTGCTGAATCCCAGAGCTAAAGGCACATTTGCAGTTTAACACCATTCTACAAAATGTCAGGCTCATTTCTTTGTGCAAGTACCTTGTAATAGCTGTGCTTGTTTACAGAGTGGCTTGGCACTATTTTGCCCAGAGGTAATCCAAGACATAAACTGGCATAAACAAGTGAGGGAGTGGAAGGCACAGACTGCCTTACATGTGGTGCTGAGAATCCATCTTGAAGAAACTTACTCACTAGAGAGCTTGAGTTCTTGTGCTTTCAAGCTTGTCTGTATCAGTGGAGAGGGGAGAGGGAAAACCTACAGTCTTCTAGTCTTTCTGTACTTGAACTTCAGGGGAGACAGAATTTTGTCTGTCATGGTCAGCTTGGAATGAGTCACAAAGATAATGTCCCTTCCAACTATTGGCACAGACCAAGAATTTGGAGGGCAGGATGAAAAAAATTTCTTAAACATATTTCCGCAGCATTATATAATAAACCCCCTTACCGCCAGCAGGCAAGGATTAAAATTCTGTGTTAGTATAAGTAGAATGGAATTTGGAATGAATAAACAAAAATAATCCTGGGCACATTTCCAAAAGAGTTCATAAGAAGAATGACACAGGGATAAGTGTCTGTCAAAAGAAAAGAATTTAAAAATTAGTTGATTTGGATTCTGGTGCCAATAAAACTTAATTGTAGAGAAAAGTCTTTGTCTTCTTGAGTAAAGTTATGACCATAGCTTGTAAACAGTGAACAAGAGTTTCAAAATGCCTCTCTCTAGTAGAGGCAGAAGTGAAAAGACTTCTGCAATCAAGCTAACAGAACATGATCTAGGCTAGTTAAAAAGAAAGGAGAAGAGATTTTGAAATATTCAAAGCCCTGAGACTAATTGTACCAGGTAAATGTAATAATACAAGAAAATTAGTTAAATAAAAGGAAGCAGTTTAATACAGAACCAAGGGGAACAGACTGGCAAACTGGCCAAAAGCTGGAAGAGGTCATTATGGATTGAGATTCTAATATTCAAGATGCATAAGTGAGTATAAAACTCAAAGCTGAGATGATTTTTCATGCGCCTTTCCTGAAAGATGGGTTTCCTGTAGAAACAAAAACCCCACCACAAACCAACAAAATTCCCGAAAGAAAAAATATGTTGTCAATATGTGAGTCATTAGAGATGAATAAAAATAAGAAACAAATACAATGTGTGCTTTATTTTATTAGGGACTCAACAACTATTACAATAATTTTTAAAAAGAGATAAATATGGCTGCAATTATCAGATAAAAGCTTTCTGTGAGGACACACAAAAGTGTGGATTGGGGTATGATCCAACCGAACTTGGATGAGGCCCCAAATATCTGCTGGAAAAAACATGAGAACTTTTCTACAGCCCTCAAGGGCATTGAATATTCAGAACAGCCTTCAGCAAAATGGGGGATATTAATACCATTAGTGAAATAGCATTGATTACAAGGAAGATCAGCTTTCCAGAAAGTCTATTCCTTAATGGATGTAAGACACCAAGAACACCTGATGTGTCCTACAGCCCTAGTTGTCACACCCAGAAAAAATCGTACTCAAGATAAACAGCTCAGATCACTGCTGTATTTTGTGCATGATAGGCTTTTTGTACAACTAAGTAAATCAGTTGTACACCTCAACATTATAGCAAGATAAAAATAATTGTTTGTTTTCATATATGCATGTCCTGAAAAGGAGAGTTCTAGAGAATTGCATAATTGTAGAGGTGTCCCAGAGTGCTAGTCAAAGAACTGCCGGATTTAATTGTCATCTTCCTATATGATATTATGTTACATTTAATCTGGTTGTATCATCATGTGTAAATCAGAGAGGTTTTTATATTACCATGATAGAGATTTTTAGGATGAAAACTGGGAAAGAGTATGAAGTACTTCAATTTTGTGGCAGTGAAAACTACCCAAGGTTCAGAAGACCTTGTAGAAAATAGAACAGACTGGTTTTTGATACCTAAAATTCCAAACACAAAAACAATTAAGACTTTAAATTCATCAGTGTGCCAGTTGTAAACAGCAGAAGCGATGACAGCGGTGAATGAAACAGTTGCCTTTCTGCCACCTCAAAAATAATGCTGCAGGAAAAAAAAATACTTCTTTATAATGCTGATTGTTAGAAGACAGCAAAGTGATAAGGAGAAGAATGCAAGCAAGTGTAAAACCTTAGAGAAACAAAATGTGCAGATGATGCTTTAAATGAAACCTTGAGACGTATCAGGACCTTGGCCAACACTTCAAAATTTAATGTAAAGGTTCAAGGGCCACTTATTGCAGTATTATTTCCTTCAACTTCTTCTTTTTACCTTATGTCACTCAAAAATTAACATTCATAGATTAAAATCTAGAGATCCTATTATGATTCTTCAATTCCTTTGTTATTTGGTGTTGGTTTTTTTTCCCTGCCATCAATGTATTTGGGGATTTATCATAGTTTCATTTTGAAAATATTTTTGTTTATTTAGGTATCAGGTTAGGATCAAAAGCCTCATGGCAAAGGACTGTAGAAATACAGAATAGTTCTGCATCATGAACAGTATATAAAGCAAAGCTGAAAAATATTTTGTTACTAGACATCCAGCTTGTTACCCCTCACCAGGTATTGTTTGGTTAGCACTGATGTATTTTTAGCACTGATGTATTAAGCCACAGAACCTCATTTCATGGGATGCCTTCTGGATTAAAGAACATAATAAGTGTAGTCTGTTCTTTTCACCTGTCCCCAAAACCAACTCAGCTTCAAGCACTTCTTGCCAGTATGCAGAGCTGGAGAAGATCTCATCCTTCGGTATTTGCAGCCACCCCCATTTGCATCACCCGTGTTTCTGCTTTGCCACTGGTGCTATGTGGGCAGACAATTAGTATGTGGCTTGACATCTCCATCTATGGAGTGGGTTTCTAAAGCTTCATGTGTCTCATCTACTTCATTCGGCAATCCACCTCAAACCTCCCACCAGCCAAAAATCAAACCACTTTATCTAATTCTTTCCACACACCTCCTTCAAGCAGACTAATGATCTGGTGCTGCTTATTTTTTGGTAAGAGGATGCAGCTCCTCCAACACAGTAACCATTTGATTATATTGAGTAGAGCCTTTCAGATCCCAAACCTTTCACTGCCTTTTCTGCAAAACTCCCTGCAAACTGGTCTTCATCACTGGTAAACAAACCTATAAATGTAAAAGCTGAAAAAATCCTAAAGCCTTCACTTTCTCTGTGCCTGTTTATGTCAGTTCCCTCTTCAATGAAAAGAGTAATTTGCTTTACAAAAGGTCTCAGGATCAAGAAACTTTTGGGTGTACACAGATAAGATACATTAAAAGTTCTTCACTAAGATTATAGGTGCCTTGTATACCAAGTCTGACCAAAATATGTTTTGGAATGTCCAGGACATTGCATTCTGTAAAAAGTGATTGTGAGTGGAAACTATGAGCAACTTGCAATAATAATAGTACTGCTGAGTACCATTATGTACCAGTATAAATTGAAAAACAATCCTTTATGTGTCTATTATTTTTATCACAGTTTCTTTGTTTTCTGTTTCAGGAACTTACCATTTCTGAAATGATAGTATGAAACAAATTGCAAACATTATTTTATAAAGAATTATTTCCAAGGACAACCATAAATATTTTTACACATGCTAGGGTTACTCCCTAAAACTGGAGCCTTACCAAGCCCAGCACACGTGTGTGGAAAAAGGCCACTCCTTTGCAGAGGTCTATCCCAGACCCTGGCCACCAGCTGTGTTACTCTTTTTTCTGCCAATAAATGAAGTTCCAAATCTCTGTTTCATACACAGGCTCGCACACACATGGGCATGACAATGCTCAGCTGGGATCATGCAAGGCTGTGAGAAAGGAAATAGTGGAGGAGTATCTGAAAATGAGCCCAGAGAAGAGGATGCCCACGCTGAGAGTGGAGGAGGAAAACATCTGAGCTGGCCACATCACAAACACGGGAGTGGGCACAGACCTGGCACAAAAATGCCTCCTTATAGCTCTGCATATAAGCACACACACACACATGTGTAAAACACGTGTTCTGTAAAACAGAACTGTGTAGGCGAGATTCATAAATAAATAAATAAACAATTGTAATATTTACAGATGGGAAACACTTTTAGGTGCAGATGATCCACACGAGAGTGTATCAGGCTTACTCTACAGTCTATCCTTGGCCATTACTGTATGTGTCTTTCCAGAACATATTAACGATATGCGGGTTGAAACAGGATCAATCAATTCTGTTGCTAGCTATTTAAATGTACATGTATATTTGTCTAAATATATTTGAATATATACTCAGTGGTATATTTTGCCCATAGGGTTTATTACAGTCATCCAGAAATCTAAAAATGTAAGTAGTAGGAAATACTGAGGATTTCTACTGTACTACAGCATTTTAAGAAAACTATTTGATGTCTTATGATCTATGATAAAGATAATTCCTTAAAATAGATGATGACTGTATTTCAATGACAGTTGTGATTGACCCAACCATGGGCTTTGCATATATAGATACTAATATTTGTGTAGGCTGCTTAACAGGAATGTTTCCTTCTCTATACATAAAATATAGATGTCAAAGGACCAGAGCATGAAACTACTGCTCACAGCCATGTACAATTTTTTCACTGAAGAAGACCATTGCTGTTGTCCAAATGTGGGTGGACTAAATTATTATATAGTAATAGGATTACTAAGGTAAACAATTGCTCAATGATTACAGTAAAGAGCTCACTACTGGAGGGACTGATTGGCACATTCCTTTCTTGCTAAACAAAAGCTGGCATCTTCTTCTGGGGAAAAATTCGAATACAGTCATTTATTTAATTTGTTCCATGACACAGTCATGTCATTGGAGATTAACATGTCTGTCTTCATTATAAACAGTATTTGCATATTTTATCAAGTTTTTCACCACTAAAGAAATCTACTCTGCTGAGTGCCCTGCTAAAGATTCAGAATAGAGTACTGGTTTTTATGCATTATGTATGAATAGAATCCAAGTGTGATAAAAAGTGCAATTAACAATATTTGATAGTGAATATAAAGCTGAGGGCTTGGCTGCATGGTCCACTCATACTTTTGCAGTAGTAGGATCTGTTAGTCATGGCAAAATTTTTGGAGCTGTTTATATGTTTATATGTATTATTATATATATTGGTTCTTCAAATGCCCTCTACAGATACAACTTGATATAATTTTCTGCACTTCCTGGAAAGATCTGTTGGAGTGAGTTCTTGGGGACTGCTCCACAGCTACTGGTTGAGTTTGGGACAAAAATTATATGGATGAACATATGGCCAAATTCCAAGGCTGTTTTGCAGCCTTCTACAGTACTTTCTTCTCAGTCATAAATGTAGACAAATTCATGTGCCTTCTTGTTCTCCATGTGTTAATTAAAATGTCCTCCTTTTTCCAATAGTCCACATAATGCTCTAGGTGATGGAATGTGTCATCACAACATGAAGTCAAGGCCTGAGGGAGGAAAGAATGAATTGTTTCTTGAAGGCTCTGGTAGAATCAGAACAAGGAAGGAAGGAGATTCAGACCCCCAGGCAGTATCATGTCCTACTAAGGCAGCTGAAGGGCAGTACCTACTTGGGCCCAGCCCAGGGGAAGGAGCACCTGTGAAGTTGTTACTGCCTCAGTGGTGCAGTGGGCCCTAGGACAGGGGAGGTTACATCTTGCTGGATATACACTCACCCACCCTGTGGTCTTTTGCCAGCAGATGATACTGTTTCCCTAAGCATGTGAATGGAGCAATAGGAGGCATGAGACTGTAACGGTTAGAGGGACCATAAGTGAGCAGGCTGAGAGAAAGCTATACCCCAGTTTTGATTCACATACTGAACACATGATGAAAATTGAAATAAAAAGTGTCCTGGAAGAGGAGGAAATTTTGTGTATGTATGGGAGGGAAACCAACGATATCAGCAAACTATGATCTAGTTCTAAGTGGATGCCTACATGCAGAATTGGATGAAGTAATGGAAATGAAGGAATCTGTACCTTGATTTGGAACAGCCTTCTAATCAAATTCTGAGGCCCACAGTTGATATTCTTCTCCTCTATAAAGTTATTTCCCATAAGTCCAAGTTCAGGAACAGAAATCAAGAATGCTCAAATTCTAGTGTTATTTTTGATACAAGATAATGAGTGTGAGAAAGAATAATAGAAGGCATTGATTAGTAAAAATATGAAGGTGCTTTCCAACTGTATTGTGTCTTGTAGTTGCTAGGCATAGTGTTCATATTTTTGGAAGCAGGCAGTTAAATTCATGTACCTTGAGGCTCTCATGCAAAAGTAGCTTGATATTTCTAGAGGTTCAGAGAACTCTTACCTCTGTTATCGCCAACAGGAGATTTGGTTGCAGAACACAAGTGGAAATCAGTCAAGCATATAAAGACATGGCTTCTTAATATTAATCATGGAAATATTGATTTCTAATAATAATCTGATCAAATAATAAATATAATCATTTAATTTAAAATGGATTAAGATGGTATGTACCTTTTTGCTCTTCTTTGTATTTCAAAACAGTCCAATACTGATACCAGTGGACAATATTCACAATGAATTAAGGGAAAAGATGATTCTTCACTAATCATCTGAAGAGAAGCCTAAGAATTGCTACATCTGCACTCTTCCTGGCATAAGTACGGAAACTTTAGGTGGATTACACAGATCACTGCCATGTTCTTATTGTATATTTTACCCTAGGCACAAACGAAGTTAATATTTTATTAGACATTAATCAGATTGAAGAAAAGTAATGGTGGAGGCAAAGGGACAGAACAGCTATTTACATTCCTATGAGATTCTTACAAGTAAATAAAGTTTATTCAAAAAAAAAAAAAAAGAAAAAAAGGTGAGAGTGAAGCTCTGCATTCCTGGAGTTATTCCCAGGATACTCTATCCACCAAAGCACATGCCATTATTAGTTCAATTTAATAGACACGTAGCTTTTAGCTGGAAACAAGGTGCTCTTTTGTAGAACAGAAAAACATACCTTTCATCTGGTCATAAGAAGGTTGATTAGTAAAGCTGTTTAAATTATAACCTCCAAATGCAAACAAAAAAATACAATTAGCAAACTGAAGAACATGTTTTAATAAAAAAATTAAATTTATTTGTGAAAAAAATCTTTAAACAGATATTTTTCTAGCATGACATTTTTTGGTTTAGATATTTGTCTCAGGTCTTCTGTAGCAGACTTCCATACGGTTGTAGGTTTAGATTAATCTCTTTGCAAAGTAAAACTAGATGTCCAGTGACTTAGTTATAGACTTTTGGAGTTAGAAATCACCTTTCCCCCTCCCCCCCCAGTCTAAGCATTAGATCCATTCTGTTCGAATTTTGTACATGATCCATATTGAGGCAATTTTGGAGGAGAGACCTTGGACAGAGGTCTTCCCTTGGATTCAATACCCCTGGTTATCTCCAATACTGAAAGAGAGAGGCAAACAGACCAAATAAATTGGGATACAAGAGAAAAAAATAACTCATTACTAAACAACAAGTAAAGAAAAGAACTGGAAAACAAAACCCAAGTAAACTGAAAATAAAAAATAGCAAAACAGAATGTCACCCAGAAAAATATACCCTCTCTCTTCCTGGCTAAAATGAGAAAAACCTGAAAGAAGCTTTTTGTTTGGAGACAGAGGCTCTCACACACTGAGAAAACAGCCATGTGGGTCCAGATGGGAGCTCACACTGCCACCATGGGACTTGGGGGGCACAGCTCCAAGGGTGGCAGGTGCCACGGGAGCAGCAGTGCTGATGGGTCAGGACTTCCCGAGTTCCCCAGGTGTAGTTGGAGCAGCACTGGCAGCAGCAGCGGCGGCAGATTTGGCCGCAGTAGCTGCAACGAGTGTAGCAGAGTAATGACTTTCCCACAGACCCCTTCCAATTCAAATCATTCTTTGATTCTATGAAGTCAGGTATGAAATATATGTTTGCCTTTCATTATGCTTATCTTAATTTCTTACCTGTCTCATTCCTTTACCTCCATTAGCAAACTCATCTGCATTTGGTTTGAATTTGGTGGGAAACCTATTTGTCAAAAAGAAATCCATGCTGTTGCAGTCATTGTATGACCTTTCAAATGGCTGTAGCTTTATGATAGAAAATTTATCCCAAATGTTTTTTTAACCACCAAGTTTGAACAACCGTAATAACTTTAAAATCAAATACAGCAACAGAATGTCAGAGTGCTCCGACAAAAGTGTAGGTGAATAACAGAAAGGAAATTTGTATTTGATGACACTGATAGAAGATGATATTAAATCTAATTGTAAGAGCTTAACTGCAAAAGCTAACAAACATATTCCATTATAGCATTTGCTGTAAAGGTTATATAGAATTTATAGGCTTTTGAAAGTGATTTGTGGGTCCTGGTCAACTTAACAAAGAAGTGATACTTTTACCTTAGGGCATCAATTGTATAGTCACTGTGCTTGTCTAGGCTGAGATGTAAACACTAGAAGAAGGAGGAATTTTTGAAGTTTCAGTGACAGGCAAATTTAGCTTTACAGATTTTCAACTGCACTTTGATTCCATGGAAATTAACTGGTCAACCTACCTGTAACTCTCTGCATCTTCATTATTTCAATGAGAACAGGTCTTCTCATACAGCAGTTGAGTTTTAGCATCTAACATGACAAGAATCTAACATGACAAGCAAAGTCTGATGCTTGATGACTCAGTTTCTACTTTTTTTCCTCTGCATCCTTTGATGACAGTGGTATCAATTACCTTGACATCCTTCTTGTGAAAGTAAGATCAGGTCATGTGGGAGGAATACAAAGGCGTTGTTCATCATTTAGGGAGAAAATCTGTGTGTCCAAAGCAGAGGTGGGGTTGAAGCTGGTCAGAATTTTGGAGAACAATAAACCTCTTTTTTAAAATACATTAAAGGCAAAAGTCAGTGCAGAAGTTACAATGGCCTGTTACAAGAGATGGTCACCTCACAAACAGCTTTCAGAGACAAAGTGGAGATATTTAATATTTTCTTAGCCTCTATCTTCAACATCAGTGATGGGCTAAGGTGATCACAGTGCCCTGAACTGGCCTTGAGAGTGGCAAACTCCCAGTTTATCCTGAAGATGGGCAAGATCTACTGCTCTAGCTGCATACCAACGAATTTATGGGTCTTGATGGGATTCGTCCAAGAACGCTTAATGAGCAGGCGGATGTCTTCATGAGGCCCAACTCGATGATTTTTGAATGGTCCTGACTCGGTGAATTCACGCTCAGAATCAGATGAGTTTTGAGATAGATACGTTTTATTCAGCGCGCTGGGAGGGAAGGTTACAGAATTCAAAATTCCCGCTTCCCTCCTCGCCCTACCGGAAGAATGCATCTTAAATACCCCTTCTCCAGTGGGTGTATCTTTAGCCTTTGATTGGTTCTCGGCTCAAGATCCCTCCCCACTCCCCGCCTTCTCCCCGCCCAGACATGGACGGGGCTGAATGTCCCTCCCTGCCTCCAACCCCCTGCTGCATGGCTGCTTAGCAAGGGAGCCTCAAGAGACTTTGAGAACCTTGCTCTCCCCGCTTAACTGTTATCTTGTAACTATTGTAGTGTCTACTTCATCTACTCTATCTCTAATTCTACAGACTCTCTATTTTCTTTCAGCTTTGCTTTTTCCAATTCCCTAGAACTAAAATGAAACCCCCCAACTCAGTCTTGGGAAATTGGAGAGGTTCCAGTTGAATGGAAATTGGCTAATGCTGTTCAAATTTTCAAAAAGGACAAGAAAGAGGACCCTGGAAACTACAGGCATGTCAGTCTCACTTCAGTGCCTGGTAAGGTTACGAAGAAGATTGTTCTGGGAAGTATTGAAAAACACCTGAAGGACAATGCAGCAATTGGTTACAGCCAGCACAGCTTCATGACAGCAAAGTCCTACTAGTCAAATATGATTTCCTTTTATGACAAGGTATCCCACCTTGTTCATCAAGGGAAGCCAGCTGATGGAATCTTTTTGGATTTCAGTAAAACCTTTGATACTGTCTCCCACAGAATCCTTCTGAACAAAATGTCTAGCACATAACTGGGTAAACACATCATGTGGTGGGTGAGCAATTGGCTCACCAGTCAAGCATAGAGGGTAATAGTGAATGGAGTGACATCAGACTGGAGACTTGCCACTAGTGGGGTTCCACAGGGCTCCATCTTAAGCCCTGTGCTCCTCAACATCTTCATAAGTGACTTGGACACAGGACTGGAAGGGATACTATGCAAGTTTCCAGACCATAATACAAAACTAGGAGGAGTTGTTGACAGGAGGCCCTGAAGAGAAACCTTGACAAATTAGAGGACTAGGCGATCACCAACTATATGAAGCTAAAAAAGAGAAAGTGAATTCTGCAGCTGGGTCAGGGCAAACCTGGATGTTATCTACAGATTGAGGAATGGTATGAAGCTCTGTCAAGAGAGCTTTAGGTTAGATATTAGAAAAAGGTCCTTTACCCAGAAGATTTTCAGGCACTGGAAAGAGGCTACCCAGGGAAGTGGTCGCGGCACCAAGCCTGACCTAGTTCAAGAAGCATTTGGACAATGCTCTCAAGCACATGGTTTGGTTCTTGGGGCTGTCTTCTACCATGGCAGGAGCTGCACTTTGATGATTCTAGTGAGTCTCTTCCAGCCCTGGATTTTCTATGATTCTGAGATTCTATGATTCTTGGCCTTGACTCTGTGAAATGGATTTCATAGAGAAGCTAAACTGCTGAAGCACCTCATTGATTCATTCGCTTATACCCCTTCTTCATGGTCCTTCTATGCTTTAGAGGAAGGCAGCAATCCTACATTGCCGGCTTTTGAAATGAAATGGCCTTGGCAGAGGCCAGGGATGACTTATGCACTGTGTGCACAAGTGTGAGCCTCAAAGACATATCAAATTTTCATGCTTAGTTTACAGATGACCTATTAGAAAGTGAAAAGAGGAAAAAATAAGTAAAACATCTTCCCATCTATTTGGATCTTCATAGGTCTCATCTCTGAGTTAAGCACTTCAAGACTGTCTCCCAACTCCTTTGTATGTCTGATTGCAGTCAACGCAGAGACTCCCATTGAGTTTGATGTAATGTAGATGAAGATCTTATGCTGCCATAAATCAAAAGTACAAAGCTTATTTATTGCAGCTGTGAGCACCATAGCAAAAGGCTGTGTCAGCAAACCTTCTAAAACCTAACATATTACACAGCTTATAAATTTACCATAAAGCTTGACTGGAGACTAAAGCATGTCAACAAATTATATGACCTTGGTGAGCATTTCAGTTTTGGTTTTTTTTGTTTTTTTTTTTTTCAAAATGCAAAATAATTAGATGTGACTATTTGTTCAGTTTAGAGCTGCAACAAAATAAGCCAAGGGTTTGGATGAGATCTTCTGATTTTCCATTTTCTTCTTTGTTTTAATTTGAACCAAGAGGTTTTCTTATAATTTAACCCTGGAGACCAGTAGCACAATTTTGCCTTCAAATATCTTAAGAGACTGTTTGCAAGAAAATTTTCCTTCATGAAGAATCCATTTTGGTTCCTCACAAAAGGTTTTGTGAGACTAGTTGTCTTGAATTTATGGAAATAATTTTCCTGTTCTCGATACTGCTTACATGTTTGTGTACATGAACATATTTACTGCATGGTCTTACATTTAAGTTTACCTTGTTGTCCACGAAAATGTGATCATAAGCTACCACATTATGCTAAAGATGTTTAAGTTGTGGATGGGACTATACAGTTATGCCCTGATTAGACACTCCAGAACACTAATAGCATTTTGTCAGTGTATTGGTTTAATATTCCCATTCATTTTTGAGAAAAATATACATCATTCCTTTGTTTCCTAAAATTTTCTTATATGTCAGTATTAGAAAGCATATTGATAGGGTATATTTATTTTTCTTTTTGAGGTCGCCTGTGAAAGCTACTGTCAATTTTGGTTTGTTTCTTGAACAGAGACATGTCTTTCATAGTAATTTACTGGACAATGTGCATAAAGAAAGGCAAATCAAGTTTATGTTTTGGTTTATGTACTATTTCATATATTTAGTGCTTCACAACAAAGTGAGATGACTTTCAGGAAGATGCCACCTAATCAGAAGACACTGTCCCTGAGGGATCATCAGGAGGTGTTGCTCATGAGGGAAGCACAATGCCACTTCAGATTTCCCTTAAGTTCTGGGTATTTCTTTCCTACAGCCTCCTAATGATGATGGCATACTCTCCCCTCCTCAGCAAACCAGACACAGAATTAAAACAACTGAAGCAAAAGAGAAATTGGTTTTTCTATTGCACTTTTTCCTCACACCATTTTTTCATGAGGTACTCCACAGGAGGAGGGAGATCTTTACCCTCCTGAAGGCATATATTATTCTCAATATCCCCTTTTATGCTGACCATGTAGTAGGAGGAAGAAGGGACTACTCAGTCCTTCCTTCCTTGCATATCCAGGATGCTGGCTCTCAACATATTTCTGCTTAAAAATATCTTTGCTTAAATTGAAATGTATTTGATCACCCATCTAAACACAAGCCAGACTGTAAGAGATCAGTTTTTTCCTGGCAGCTAAAATCAAAATAAAAGTAAAAGCACGGCTCACACTGAAACTCTTTTCTGGTCACTATAAATACTATGGGACAGAACACTAGCCCCAGTAAAAACAAATGTTAAAAACTGAAGGCTGCTACACAACAGTTAAGATCTGCTTTCAATTTTCACCATTAGGCCACCTGAAAACTCAATGACATCACATGGATGTAAGACTTCACCATTGCCAAACAGGCAGTGTATTTCAGAGGATGTCAGACTTTTACGTCCAGAGTCACTAAGAACACTTTCCATAGCCATGCATTGCTATTCTCTAAAATTTCCTCTTTCCAAAGGTCTTTGTTCCTTTCCCTTTCCCTCTGCCCCGGCTTACATTCCCGCCTCACCCGTTTTCAAGGGCCTCAAGTGGAACTCAGCCCATTTCTTTTACTTTTTTTTTTTTTTTTTCCCCCTCTGAAGATGGTTGTGTGAACTTGTTTCATTCTGGCATTTAAAGTCACATGATGAATGCTGTCATTATTATTACCAAGAATAACTAAGTTCTCCACTAGCTGTCTAGCCTTTGTGTTCCTGGGCCTTTTTGTGCTATTTGATTAAAATTTGTCATTATGAATATGAATGCTATTATTCCCCTCTAAAAAGATTATTGTTGTGTCTATTTTTCATCTGTATTGACCTTGTCCTTTCTATGTGACAGGGACTTCATTCATATGTAATCACACTGAGAGATAAAAGTGGCCCATGAAATTAGGTCCTGAAAAAAAAAAAAAAGCAAAAGGACTGTGACCTAGTTTTTCAGGAAAAAAACCCAAATCAACTGTTTATTTAAAGGTTTTCTTGGCATTTTGTTTGTTTGTTTTTAAGTATTGCAGCATAATGAACAGGCTGAAAAATTTATCACTCCCTCCTGGAAAAGAAACCCAAAATAGCACCAATAAACTCCCAAACAAAACAAACCAACCAACCAAACAAAAGCCCACCAAAAAAACCAACTAAACAAAACCCCCCCAAAAACCCCCAAAACTAAACACAAAAACTCCTTATCGGAAAGTTGTTATTTGAAGCAATGATTCAGATTTCCTCGCTCTTCCAGTTTGGTTTTGATCTGCAGACAATAGGGAACTATTTGCCACATATGAGAGAAATTCATGTTTTTGCTACTTGAGTCTTTTTCTCAAGCCACCTGTAAAAACAGAGACTTTTTTCTACCTATTTTGTTTGCAATTTCTCCAAAAAGAAACTGTTTTTCTTTTCTCTCCTGCATCTCTGCCTAGTTTCAAACAATGCAAAGATGTAACAGAACGAAAATGATATAATAAGGGCAGAATACTGCTTGATAAAATTTTTAATAGCTTAGTGATCAGAATAACTGAGATAGCTACTGCTGAATTTGTACATTCATTCATAGATTCATAGTGAAAGAGTTTTTCAGCTGTACTCATTATCACTGAAAGTGCATACACATGTCCTCCTACTAATTCATAACCTATGTTTGCCAGCTAGTCAAAGCATGAATGAAGTTTACTGCAATTTTAGTAAGCCTGAAAACGGGGCAAGATTTCCTCCAAGCTATTTTTATTTTTGGAATACATTTGCTTCACTGGATGTAGGATGTTTTAAGTAGTAATCCAATATCATCTCATCTTTCAAAGCAGACAAAAAAAGAGCTTTTGTTGGTGGAGATGGTAATTAACATGTAATCCGCATAAAAGTTTCCAAAATTTACTTTGTGTTTGCACAGACTTCCATGGGTAGACTAGAAGCTGTGTCTGGAAGAAAATCAAATACAGGACTTTCTGTAAGTCCTCTGCTGCTGGTTGCAACAGAACAGAGCCTACAAGAAAATGGAGAGACTATTTACAAGAGCCTGTAGTGATAGGACAAAGAGGAATGTCTTCAAACCAAAAGATAGTAGGTTTACATGAGATGTTAGGAATAATCCTTGACTGTGAAGGTGGTGAGGCACTGGAACAGGTTGCCCTGAGAAGTTGTGGACGCTCTGTCCTGGGAAGTGTTCAAGTCCAGGATGGATGGGGCTCTGAGCAACATGTTGTGAAAGGTGCTCCTGTCCATGACATGGTATTATAACTAGATGACCTTTAAGGTCCCTTCCAACCCAAATCCTTCTATAATTTTAAGTGTCAGNCAAGCGAAGCTGACGCGGACCCCGGCACCGGCCCGGCCGGCGGGCAAAGCGCCCTCGGCCCCGGCCCCGTCCAGCTGCAGGAACCCGGGGCCGCCAGGAGGGAGGGAGGGAGGGAGGGAGGGAAGGAAGGAAATCCTGGAGGAATGTTCAGTCTGTTAGGTGTTTTTCATTTCATAATCCACCCAGCATTATTTTATACAAGAACCAATACAAATGCCACTATTTCACTTTAAAATGGATCATGTCTTTTACAATTCCCATTTACTAAATAATGTAGTTGCATGCCATGAATATATATTATATCTTGAATATATGTTTGTATTCAGTCCTGTTTAATATCTCTATTGATAATCTGGGTGAGGAGGTTGAATGCACTCTTGGTAAATTCACAAACAGCAGTAAACTGAGTGAATGTGTTAATCTGCTGGAGGCAGGAGGGCAACGCAGAGGGATCTGGACAGTTTGGATCAGTGGACTGAGGCCAACAGTATGAGGTTCAACAAGGCCAAGTGCTGGGTCCTGTACTTGGGTCACTATAGCCCCATGCAGTGTTACAGACTGGGGACAGAGTGGCTGGAAAGTGGCAAAACAGAAAAGGACATGGGGGTGCTGTTTGACCTCTGACTGAACATGAGCCAGCAGTGTGCCCAAGTGGCCAAGAATGCCAATGGCATACTGGCTTGAATAAGCAATTGTGCGGCCAGCAGGACTTGGGAAGGAATTTTCCCCCTGTACTCAGCATTGGTGAGGCTGCCTCTCAAGTACTGCATCTAGTTCTGGGCCCTTCATTACAAGAAAAACATTGCGGTGCTGGAGCGTGTCCAGAGAAGGGCAATGAAGCTGGTGAAGAATCTGGAGCACAGATCTTAGGAAGAGCAGCTGAGGGAGTTGGGCTTGTTTAACTTGGAGGAAAAGAGACTCAGAGAGGATCTTATCGCTCTCTGTAACTACCCGAAAGAAGGTTGTAGCTAGGTGGAGGTTGGCCTTTTCTGAGCAACTAGTGACAGCACAAGAGGATACAGCCTCAGGCTGTATCAGAGGAGGCTAAGGTTGGACATCAGGAGGAATTTTTTCTCAGAAAGGATTGTTAAACTTTAGAATGGACTGCTCAGGGAAGTGGTGAATTCATTATCCCAGGAGGTGCTCAAGAAATGACTGGACAAGACAACTAGTGCTATGGTCTAGTTGTCAGGGTAGTGATCAGTCAAAGGCTGAACTCGATGACCTCAGAAGCCTTTTACAACCTAAATAATTCTGTAATTCTGTGACTCATAGGAGAGCACTTAATTAACACACTGAAGATCAGTTATGCAACACATTAGTCCTTCACAAAATCTCGAAAAAGATCTATTGTGTGGATGGGAGGACTAGACTTTCCTGCAGTCAAGTCAGGAGGTGCCAAAGAAAATGCTTCTAGTGCAACTGTAACTGAGTGGGATAAAATAGACGCTGTTCATACCAAGCATTTTATTTTCAGGGTCTTTTTAATCAATTTCTTATAACATTCCAAAGACCTATTAATCAAAAGACTTCAGTATGAAGAACTTGAACTTAAAATGTTTCACAACCTTTTATTGTTTAATTAGAATAATCTTCATTTCCTGATTACCTGTATAATACACAGATAAATAAAATGATTTTCAATGAGACAAGAGGCCTGGAAGATACAGCTTTCAAAGACCAACTTCCAGAGTGATATAAACGTTTTATAAAGTGGGATTAGAATGTAAAATAATTATAAAAACAAAAATACAAACAGCATGGATGCTTCTTTTTCATTATGGAAGATAAACTGTTCAGGTTTATCTTTATTAGGAGGCAGCTCATTTGCTTTAATTATGACATGAACTAACGGGAGCCAAGAGACAGTCTATGCAATCTGGTATTCAGAGTCCACAGATAATATTGTTCACCCATTGTGCGTATAATACAAAAGCTTTATTGATTTTAAAAGCCTTATTTACATTTGTAATTCTACTTTTTTAAATGTGTAAATATAATACAACTGCATCTCATTTACTCAGTTTCACCATGACCATATGCAAAAATCAAACAGTACCAGTGAACTTTGACAGGCATTAAAATGCAATTCTCTATACTGTTAAGTTGCTTGAACAGCCCTTGGCATTGTTTTTGTGTAAGCCAACTAATATTCTTCCAAAATATTTCTGATTACAACTGAATGTTAATATGGCCACAGTGCAATTATCACAAGGCAGCTTGTTCATCTTTAGGCATGCTAAATGTACTAGTAGAGATGCAAGCCATGGGGTTGCTCTGCTGTATTATATTAAAAACTCAGAAGTGAGATCTCAGAAAACATTTCTTAAAAGAAAAACAAATGCAGTATGTGCAAGGGATGTGGTGGTTTGTTGTTTGTTGTTTTGTTTTGTTTTTAATTCTGGCTACAGAGTGAATGAATGATCATTTGACAACTATTGTTGCTAAAATAGTACATAAATGATGTCTGATTTCTGATGACTGAAACCTCCACGTCTTAAGTCTCATGTGAATTTATGTGAATTTAAATGAGGAGTGCCTCATTTGAAGCTAATTAAGTTACACAATCATGAAAGTAGGATTTGAAGATTTTGGTTGTTTGGGTACTTTTATGTTGCTAAAGAAAATGTGAATGCAAGTGTTGGACCACTGATCTTCCACACAGTTTTTTGTTGGGTTTTTTCCCCTATCTCTGTTTTGTTTCCAATGTCTCCAGCCAGTTGTATACAGCAATGCCTGGACATGACCTTCAGCTCTACTGATGTCCAAGTCTGCTCCTGGAAATGAGTGTGGACAAATCTGCCACAGGCTTGTCTTCCTTGCCTTACATCATCTTGACACCATTGGGCTTTGTGTTTTCTTGTGTGCTGTCATGTGTCCAAAAGCTGGAGCATGTACTCTTGTTTTTTTGTTACATGAATACTGTTCCTGTGGCCTACAGCATAATCCTCACATTATTTTAGTGAGTTTGAACAGAAGCTCCTATCTCTTAATAGCAAAAGATAAGCAACTGTATCACAGGCCAGAGGGGCAAAGGAAGATCAAGGGATAAGTCACAGAGCGATGATATGGCCTTTTTCTCTGGCTGGGATAACCCTAACCAGCAGAAAAGTGAGCCTGTTCATTTCAGTTAGTCTTGGGTCTGGGGACTAGAGCTCTGTAACTTGGTGACATGAAGCGTTCAGCCAGAAGAAAAAACATTCAAGACACAAAACATGGCAGCTAACATACTCACAGCAAGGGAGACTGGGAGTAAGGAAGTGAAGAAAAGATTCATAAAAATGGAAAGGATATGTTTATAACAGGAGGAAACTTTTCACATTAACCAAGGAGAAAGGAAACAGATTGCAAAGTGGAGGGAGATACATAGCATAATTAAGAAAAGAGGTCACAGAAAGAAAAAGAGATTATAAATTCCTGACTGAGAAGAGAATTTGTGCAAATTATTTTTAAGAATACTGTTGAAACTGGGACAAGCAAATGCATGCGAATATTTTACTGTAATGTGTAGATCAACATATTTCTTGTACTAGTTTAAGTAAAGACTTAGCTAAAGGTAGATTTGGGGATCTTTGCATGTTTAGTGATTGTCTGCATCTGCTGCTACATGATCTTACATATCTTACAGGTATGGGAGCGGATGGTCTTAAGATACTTGTAAATCAACTGCTTAAAACTATTGTAAGGATCTAGGGCAACTGTGCTGTGGCATCCCACCTATGTGAAAGGCTAAAAAAAAAGACCTGGACAGGACAATGGATCAGAGAGATGTGCAACAAAATGAGTCTTCACAGCACTTAATTAAAGCGCAGGAGAAGGCCTGATAATTATCATGAATGTATCCAATGGATCATACTTTTATTAGTATTTTTAAAAATATTATTAATCATTAGGTTTTGAAAGATAAGTGTTTATTATAAAATTCTATTATTTATTGTAATAAACTTGAAATATTGCAATTATTTGAAACGTGCAAATGCAGTCTCAAGATCTTTTTTTTGCTCAATGAGGAAATGAAACTAGAAGAGATAGAGCTTTGTAGAGTCAGATTCTCAAGACTGCATGGAGATAATTTTCAGGTTCTGTGTAGACAAAATCACACAGATTTAATAGAAACAAAGAAAATCTTGTAAGACATCTCTCTACCTCCTTGAAAATATGATGCCTAGGAAGCATACATGCAACAATGAAGTCTGGCAGTCACAAGAGCTGCAAAAGTCACTGTCTCTCATCTTCATCAGGAGGACATCAGTAAATTAAGACTGGATTCTCAGACTTCTGAGCAATAAAAGGAGTTTTTGTATTTTTGCACTAGTTCTGAGTAGAAACACTAATGCAAGCTGTGCACACTCCTCAATAGAATCCAGACTTACAGGGGTTACCTTTGCATAGATAAGATCAGAATCTACTGGAAGATGCCAGTATATTGCCCACTTGTTCCCACTGATTATTGCCAGCTGTATTAATGCAATTACAATGGCTTGAACACTTTGGTACTTTCCAAGGACCTATTTATATAGCGGTCTATTACTAAACCGACAACAGCAGCCCAAATCATGATGCACTTCCTTGCCCTGGAGAGTACTTTGTACCACTAACAGTCTCACTTTGAATAAGGCTTTCATGATCTGGCCCATCACCCTTTAATTATAGATGTTTCAGAGAACAGTGAGCATCAGGGTTTACTGCACCATTTATAAAATAAGCTAACAGCCAAATGTTGTAGTGCTTCCATGGCTTAAAAAAAAAAGGAACAAACCAATATTCTTTCCTTTTATGTGCTCTTCCACTGTGCACTTGAAGCTTATTTGAATGTATCAAGAACATGATTGTAATAAAAGAGGCATCCACAGATGGGAAATAATCCCACTCCTGAAAAAATCCAGCAGTTAATTTAAACAGCTGATTTATAGTGTCTGTTTTGGAACTAAATACAAGGTGTTTATCAATATTGGCAACAGAAGATTCCGCAATCCTAGCATGTCATCCTACTGTAAAACATTTTAGGATGCACTACAATAGCTATCATTGTGTGAGCTGAACACACTCTGAAATATAAAGAAATCTATCTTCATTGTCTCTACACAAATATGACTACACCAAACCAGACTCTCTCTGGCAAAAACTAGGAGGAAAAACTTCATCCCTGTATTTGTATTAATGGAATGCTAGAGCTTTCCATTGAAGTTGCTGCCGCTAAACATTGTTTCAAGTAGGACATGAGCCTGAAAACAACAGTGCTTGGATTCAGCTGCGCAGGTGAGATTTTCTCAGTGTGTTGGGGAAAATATGTATAGGATTTCTAAGCACCAGTGGGAGGGTATATGATACGTTTCAATACTCCACATACAGGTGAAAACAAAGGAAATGTAGTAGAGGTCTTGTCTTCTGACCTTAGTGGCTCCTAGTTCTCTGCCAATATATCATACTGTAAAATCTGTTAGTTTCTGCAGCTGTGCAAAATTCTAGAATTCATGAGGAATGTGCCTTCCCTGTTAAACTTCCTTTTTGTGGTTCAGAACTTATACTGTTTTTTCTGGGTTGTCAGTGCTTTTGAGTGTTATCTAGAAGCTGCAGATTATATCGTTACCAAAATACACATATAGCCAATTCAGCTTTGTCTCTATAAAAGTTATTTTCAGCTTTCACCCAATAAACGTTCCTCTCCATGATAGTTTCTTCTCTCTAGATTCTTACATGGCCCTTTTTGGAGTCGTTAATGAGTGTGTTATTATCTAATATAACCCCATTATCTTTATTTAGCCTTACAGTAGCCTATCAGGCTGAAAATCATTATCTTCCATCCAGAAGGAAAGCCATGGCAGGCTGGCCAGTACTTCCTAAGGTTTGCACAGCATAACTGTCCTAATCATTAAATTCCTGCCTTGCTCCCAGAGGAATTCATTCACAGAGGCAAAAGGATTCTTCTGCAAAGGTAGGTTTAACAGTTTCTTCCAAATGGAATAACCTATCTTTGCTAAAAGAATTTTTGCTGGTGCAATTGCTTGTATATAAGGATATTTCACTGATATTTCAGTGAAGGACTGCTTTTTCACTCCATGCATCAAACCAATATCGTTAAACTGGCAAAACTTCTAAGCGTACAAACAACAAAGTCAGTGAGATTTGGGTGTGGATGTAAAGAAATGGCATGATAAAGCATAGGACTGTTTCTTTGGGTACAAAAGATATTTGCTTTGTGTACTAAAGCAAAGCACTGGATCAGTTCAGTTGTTGCTGTCAGCCTTTATCAGATGCTACTGACAGGATCTTGGGAGATGTGATAATTTCTTGAGAAATAACAGGAGAAATCCACTGTGACAGGAAAGGAGAGAAGCACACTTGTACTCAATATGTTCCCACTGCCTATAAGGACAGGTGCATGAAAAAATTGTTCTTACTTGTGCCAAGGTTTCATCTTAAATGGAAGCAGTTCTTTTGCTCCAGGTGCTCTCTGAAAGCAGAGCAGACTGCCCTACAAAGTCACAATTTTGGGATCGGAGATCCTGAAATAAATGGTAAATATCTCTTTACATGAAAGATGAGAGTCCCAGACCCAATGCTGTGCTTTCTAGTGTCTGTATGTGAGGACATCGTGCCATAATATGAAGTGGAATTCAGAAAGCCTAAGTAAGGTACTGAATGAATATCCTCGCCTAGTGTCATCTAACACAAAATATTAGGCACAGGGGCTTAGAGGAATTTAGGTCATCTGACTCAGAGACTCGGTTCACTGAGTCCTTCATCAATGCTGCCTTTTAAACATCCTGTTTTGGAGAAGAGCTTAGAGTGTGTAAAAGAAATGACTTGATTTCTAATAATAGTCAATTAGAAGTTCTCCTCTGTAATTGTGTTTAGAAATGCAATGTAAGTGCTTCTGCTGGAAAAAGTTAATTTGTCTTAATTTTCCTATGATTTCTAAAAATAGATTAGAATTAAATGTCATGTACTTTTGGAATGTGTATGTTTGGTAACTAACAAACTTACTTTGTCATTGTTTATGATCTCAGAATTCTTTCCATGGAAACTATTATAAGGTCACTATTATCATCAAGCAGCAATGAATGCTGTTCATATTTTAGACAGTCATCAGGGAAAGGATAAGCCTAAGGCCTTAAAATCCACTCGTGTGTTCAACAGGGGAGAAATGTATAGTCCTTTTTTGTGTATATATGGTTTCATGCATTCATAGAAAGACATTTTTGGTTTGGAGATTCAAAGTTATGCATACTACCTCTTACAGAAAGCTACTTGCGAGTCTGACAAAATTTGCTGGGTTCCTAAACTCCAGAAATAGCATGCCTTTATATGAAGACAAAACCTGCATGATATTACATGTCCTCAGTTTCCTGAAGCATCTTTTAAGGGCATCCTTAACCTTGTATAACTGAGGTGTTCATTCACTGAAAGCTAGATTCTGAATTGTCCCCTCTAGGAGTACAAAGAGGTCTTAGAGTGAATGTACCTGTTCTTTCACTGGAAAATTTCATTTTACTGCCAAGCTGGTGTAATGGAGTCCTCAGACAGACATATGGTACAGGACTCATTAATTTATGTAAACTGTCCCTGTGGAAAGGTCTGATATTTACTCAAAACCAAATTAAAAAAATACACAAACCCACGATATTTTTTTCCAATATTCCTCTGTGTAAGGGCATTTTTCCTATCTCAGTGTATCCCATAGCATTTATACTGCCATAACAGGGGACTCCATAGCATAAGATTTTACCAGTCATAGTGGAAATGAGAATGATTTAAAAAGTTCAATTGCATAAGCATGATTACGTGTATAATTCAGCTAGTGAATCTAATGTAGACTCTTTCTGAAGAACTGCTATTGATTTATAGGAGTAGCACTGAAAGTAAAGGAGAAAATGTTGTCAATAGAGAACATACATGGATGCAGATATTTATCACAGTCAGCAGAAGAAGGCAATTTTCATTGGGCTAGGCATTTGTTCACACTTTTCTACTATTAATCTGCCAGAAGGTTTTCACATTAGTTCAAACTCTTGTCCAACATTTGAGAAGATTTAATTAGAATGAAGAAGCAAACTGTGAATTTCAAGATCTGTAATAGAGAAAAAAAATATAAACACAGGAATGGATTTGTGATTACCTGTTGAACGTGGAGGTTTAAAATTACAGTTGAAACTGAGAAATAATGGAGCAAAGGTGTCTGAAAACTCAATTTGTTAATCTAATAGGAATATAGATGTAGATATGTGCAACTGTTTCCTAATACAGACCCTAGGCAATATTAGCTGGCAAAGATAATAGTTTTATAAATAGATATAACATTCATCTTAGCGTATCAGAGTACCTCATTTAGGTATAAATAAAAATGTGCATAACTTCTTTTTTCCCCTCTTACCATCCTCTTTTTTTTCCCCTGATTATA
This sequence comes from Serilophus lunatus, assembly GCA_013399895.1. NCBI lineage: Eukaryota > Metazoa > Chordata > Aves > Passeriformes > Eurylaimidae > Serilophus > Serilophus lunatus. The sequence continues at coordinate 555,727 of VXBA01005783.1, read as the reverse complement.
TTTCTCTGGTCTTACCAATGTTACATAATGACAGTGAATTTATCTAGTTGTAGGGGGTTGAAAGGGGAGGG
>VXBA01005783.1:514562-546077 GCA_013399895.1 Serilophus lunatus | reverse complement strand
AAAAAAAAAAAAAAAGACTAGCTGCTTTGCAGGGTTGAGAGAAAGAATGGGAGAAGGGGGGTTTTCCAGTGTCGAAGGCACAAAATGAAAGCAGGCAGGCAGAATTCACTGTACACAACTCTCAAATTAAAATGAAGGGCTGCTTGTGGAAAGGGGCATAATGGAATGGGTGAGTTCTGGAGTATAGTGGACACTGTTCACACAGGAATTTGCACAATTGTTGTAGGAAACTGTTCTATACTGTTAGAGTGACCAAGTGCTCAGGTTGTGGAGTCTCTGTCCTTGGAGATAATTAAAATCTGTTTGGACATGGTCCTGAGCAATGGGCTCTAAGTGGCCCTTTTTGAGCTGGGAGTTGTACCAGATGACTTCCAGGGGTCTTTTCGAGCCTCAAACATTTTCTGATTCTCTTACTGAATCAGCCAAGATCTATTCCTAACTCAGTTGCTTCAGCTATTTTTATTAATGCCTATGGGGATCATGTTCAGCATCCTGCCACTGTCTTCATGAAACTCAGAAATGAAAAGAATCACTTCAAGTCTAGTTTTACCTGGGGTTAGAGGTGGGTAACAGTAAGCTCTTTTTTTTTTTTTTTCCTGGATGCTATTATCAACTTTGTATTTCTGAGATATCATTGTGTAAGTAGTAGTGCACATGCTTGCTTTTCTAAACTCTATTTTTCCACTCTCTTCTCATGGAGAGTTGCTGGACTGAATTCTGCCTGTCTGTCCTAAATTTCACTCTCTGCACACTACATCACTCTCTAAGTGCAGACATGGAAAAAATGAGCCACTCTGTTTACTAGGAATGTCATTAATAGATCTGTGGCGCAGTGTGGGTAAGGTCTTCACCTCACAGCTGGCACCAGCATGTGACACAGTCTCTCCTGCAGACCACAGTGAGTGTGCATGGACCCAGCAGTTGGTGGGAAGAGGCAGCCAAGCACAGCAATAATCACTTTATTTTTTCTCAAGTTTGCATCCATATATGATAGAAAAACAGAAATGTCAGAGAAAATTACCATGTCACTTATAGCTAATAGACTTAAGAGCCAGAAAAGTGATAGATGTGCTTCTAGGTGTGCTGCCAGAGACTTGCATTGTCCAACAGACTATAAAATCATGACAGCTCCCAAAAGCAGGAGCAGCATGGAGGAATACCAGGAAAGGAACTTCCAGATAGTCCATGTACCAAGTAAATTCATGCTGAAAGGCAACAAAGTCCTGAGATTCCTTAGCTGGGATGACCTGAACACTGCCTCGGGACCTAGTTGGACTTGTCATCAACTGCTATCACTACATCAAAAGTATGGACCCATGTCCATCTTTGAAGTGCAAATAATGATCTAGTCAGAGTATGGGGAATAGATTGGAGTGTTGGAAGAACACGCTTGGATTTTTTTTCCTCTGGAATTTCTATATATTGAAAAATAGATAAAATAATGCTATCTGCAATTCTCCAGTATTATTATACTTAAATATCTCACTTTGGAGTCTGGAAAGCTATTGTTAGCAGAAGAACCTTTAATGAACTATAATAGGCACCTGGGGATGTAAGTGTTCTCCTAGAAAGGCTAGCTATTACCTGAAAAGGTCATTACAATTTTATGTCAAATAGAAAATTAAATAGCCATGTAAACTAGTATTATCAACCAGTGGATTCTTGCACTGTCAGCAGAAGATATTGGGTCCTGGACACACATTCCTAATACTGTCTTTTCCCAGAAAATATTTTGTTTTTGAACACGCACTGTTATACCAGAGATAAAACTAGACTGTTGGTTACTTTGGTCTGTGAAGCTTTTCTTCTGCAGTACAGAGAAAACAGTGCATAAGCCATGTAAGTAACTGTAGACTAGCCAGAGCACTCCTCATGGAATACCTTTTTCATGGGCCCTCTTTCCCAAGGTCAGGCTCCCAAGCCTCATAGTTTCTTGTTGTAAAACTAAGTCAAAGGCATAATGGCATCTGCAGTGAGAAGGAGTGAATAAAGGACAAGCTGTGATGAGGTGCAGACAATACTCTTTGGTCCAAAGACCCATCAAATTTTTGGGTAAAATAAACTTAGTATTCCTATGGAAGCAGGATGCCCCAGTAATTAGGGGAGATATAGGCTTTGGACATCTGTGTGCCCATATTTGTTGTGCCACAGACTACCTCTATGACCTCTGATGTGTCGTTTAAGGCCAAAACCCTCTTAGTTTTTTATATACTTTATCTTCACTGAACTACAGTTCTGGCTGGCCCATCAGGTAAGCAGAGTTGATATTTTGGAAGCCTGGCAGCTTGCATATGTAGTTTTATCTCTAATAAAAGATCTTGCCCAGTCAGTAGGGAAGCAGAGTGTCTGTCACTGTCTAAAGAGAAATCAGTTTAGTACAGAGCTGGGTGTAGCCCAGAAGAGGAGGGACAGTAGGGATGGTCTGTGGGGAAGCTCTGCTTCTTCCCTCCCATAGGACTGCAGACCCCAAAGTGGATTGTGGAAATAAGGAGGAGAGGGGAAAAGGGTTACGTCTGCTTACAGGTTACATCTGCTGCCTTCTCCACAAATGTCTACCTCAGTTTAATAGGCTTTAAAATATTGTCCATGTGAAGATGAGAAATGTATCTGCCTTCCTGCAGTTGTAGTGAGCTAACTAGGTTTATTGGTCACAGCTTTCTATCATATGTGGTACATTGCATTGTTATTCAGAAAAGAACTCTATTACTTCTATTACAGCATATATATAGACACAGCAGTGAACTCTTCAACATCCAGTGATATTCTTCATTTTAATAAAGAACAACACAAGAATGATCTGCCCTTTGGGGTTTAATCTGTGAAATGCAGTTCGCAGAAATGCTTGACACAAAATTTTTGGCTTTAGTTTTGGATATTGGATTATAGGTAAGTGAAGGCCATTCAGTATATCAAATACATACACATTAGTTGCAGAGATATAAGATTTTAATTTGAGAAAATAATCTTTTGTAACAAAAAATTGAAGATTTAACACTGATTAGGCAAAATATCCACCTGAGGAGGCTTCTGGTGTCCATTTTAAATAGATGGGAGAAAGTATAGATGCTTAAGAAATAATAGTTACAAAGGCTTTGAGCTTGAGACATCTAAATCCAGCCCTGCAAGAGAGCTGAGAGATTAGGGCATGCTCCATGTTAACCTCTTATTGGGCTAAGCAAGGAGTTCTAAGCCCCCTCGGGGTTTTGCTTGTCAGAAATTAGGGGACATATCGTGACAACTACTTTCAAGAAACACGCTTCTTGTAAAACAAACTTGTTCTCACAGAACTGGTCACAACACAGCTGTAAAACCAGAGATGGGAATGTTCCTGGAAAAAGGGAAGAGCAGGAAATTAAAATGCCCTTCTACATAGATAAAACACAGATGCGTTCAGTCAACACATAAATAATTGCTACTCCTGACAGCTGTGCTGTATATAATATCTCATAGGTGCTTCTCAAATCAGGAATTATTTTGAAACAAGGTATTTACTAATTTTGATATCCCCTTACATTTGCTGTGTTAGATTATGACTTGCAAGCAAATAGTACAGTACAATATACAAAAGTTAAAAAAAAAAAAAAAAGGAATCCCTGAAGAACTGGAGTGTGAACACAAAGCTATTGAATGATGATTTATGCCTGGAATAATCATTGCCATGAGAACCTTTGGAGCATGCAGCTGGAATTAGAATTCCCAAGGAGGAATTCCAAGTGAAAGGCTGCAGCAAGGTCTTTTTTTTTTTTTTCCCCTAAAGAACAAAAAAAGCGCCCAGTCTCTCCCTGTCTGGGCAGAATGGTACTGTCCCAGACAGAAAGGTCCTCATAGGCCAAGCTATTCATGTAGCACTAGGCTGCTGAGAGTACTAAGCTATGTCAGGGATGGGGAGCAAAACCAGGAAACTAGTGCCCGCATGGCAGTTAACGTGCTTAAATTAGCTTTGCTTGGCAAAAGGGAGAGAAAAGGAGAAAGAGAGAAAAGAAAGAAAAAGAGAGAATAGAGAAAAGAAACAAGAAAAAGAGAGAAAGAAAATACAGAGAAAGAAGGAAAAAAAAGAGAGAAAGAATTAGGACTGCATAAGGAAATATTTCAAGACTTCAAAATGACTGAGTAAAAAAGACCAACAGTAAATCAGACTTTTTCCCAAGATGGTTTATAAAAGTGTTGTTTATTATTTTTTTTTAGAGAATATTAGCAATTCTTTGATAAATTTATATGTGAATAAATTAATCAAGTGTATGCAAGGTTCCCTGGTTTACTGTATCTCTGCTGCTGTTTCTCACTTTTTTCATTGCCTTTGTAACTGTTCTCTATACATTCATTTTACCAGCTTTAAAAGTCCCCATAAATGAGAAAAACACCAATGACCGTAGGTGTAAGTGAGCTTACTGAATATTCTTCATTGTGTCAGTAATGCAAACAAATCTTTCAAGATAGAATTACATGGTGATGTATGGGGTTTTATGCACATTGCTGCTAGTAAAACCAGCAGGAATAATCAATGTATATATCTGCATGCTGAAGGGGACTAGGAACAGATAGTAACCATCCTCATATGTTCTCTGAAAAAGCACATCATCTTTTAAACAAGGGAAAGATAATTTTATCACTATTAAAAATATCATGTACATTAGAAGAGGCTTCTTAATTCTAATTTTTATTGGTTTAATGATGTACCAATCATGAAAACAGTTATCATTTCCCTCTTTCTCTCCACCCCCTCAGTCTCCTATTCATGATTTTCCTGTCATCCAAACATCTCAACTATATTCTCCCCTTTATTACTTTATTTCATATTTTATAAAACATTGTATTTTTGCTTTTGTTTAATGAAAACACGAGATCAGCTTAAATTTCCTGTGATCGACAGTAGTTTGAAAAACCCTTATGATGGATTTCTTAATCTTGAAATCTTGAAATCTTTCACCTTTTATAATCTTTAAGCCTCATTAACCATTATTACCTATATGTAATCATAATAAAGACTTCACGGAAAGAGCACCAACATGGTTGGCAAACCCAACCAACCTAACAAAATTAATCCTACTAAATAATAGAAATGCTAAATATATGCACACAAATTTATATGCATTCATATTGAGAGGCATCTTCACCTGCATATATAGAAGTTTATATACACATTTATAAATGAAGGCTTTTCAATTTTTTGTGGTTGATATTTTAAATCAATGTTAGCTTATCAAATGATACTTGGAAATTCTCTGACTTTGGCCCTTCATGACATTTCAGATTGAATGTCCTGCTTCATTTGGTTTCTTTGACAGCTGTGGAGTGAGTTGCTCCAACTGATATGATTATCTCAGTATTTACCTTCCCTAAGACTTGGCATTCATCACCTTCTGTTGAGAGCCAAAAGGGGATGCTTTTTTGAAAAATCTGTCTGACTGCTGCTCAGAAGCCGAATGTCTTGATCAGTGTAACACAGGGTTATGCTGCATTAGGGCAGGTTCACATGTTTAAGCTGGTGGAACTGACTGGCTCACTAAACCAGGGGTCTTCTCCTCAATCCTGGATGCATGCTGATGTTCCCTCATGCAGAATGCCCCTGCAGCTCGTCTGACCCAGCACCAAGACTACTCTGCTGTGAGGAAAAACCACAGAAGTAAAGGTCTGGCTCAGAAGGTCATGACCAATGGGTCATGCTCTGCCTGGAGGATACAACAAGATAGGTACTGCAGAGGTCTATCCCTGGACCTGTGCTGCTTAACATCACTATTAATGACCTGAAGGATGCTACAAAGGGTACTCTTGTTAAATCTGCAGATTACATGAAATTAAGAGGGCCATTCAAAATACCCAGTGGTAGGGCTGAAACCCAGGAGGGATGTAGCACAAGAAACTTATGCAATTCAGCAAGGGGAGGTTGTGCACCTGGGAAGAAATTATCTATTGAAATTATAAAAGCGGGGGAAGAGATTATTTGGGGACCAATTCTGTGGAAAGAACCACAGAGTGGGTGCTAGGCAGGAGCTTAGGGAAGACTCCATTATTCCACTGCACCTGCCAGGTACCTACATATAATATTCTTCCTACCAAGGCAATGGGAATGATGTCTGGATGCTTTCCTGGATTTGGGATTAAGAATAATGACTGGAAGCTTCCCTGGAGGTCTTTCTAACTTTATGAATATACACATAAGAAGGAGGAAGATCTTAGCCCCTCTATTGCTCTATAGCCTTCAAATTGTGTTGAAATCCTCACTGTTTATCACCATTTTGTGCTGATTTGGCTGCAGTAGAGTTGATTTTCTTCCTAGGAGCTAATATGGGGCTATGGTTTAGTTTTGTGCTGGAAACAGCTATTGCTGAGCAGAACTTGCACACAGTCAAGGCCGTTTCTGTCTCTCTTCCCACCCATGAGCAATAGTGCTGGGGGTACACAAGGAATGGGAGGAGACACAGCCAAGACAGCTGACCCCAACTGATCAAAGTGACATACCACAACATAAGGTGTCAAGCTCATCATATAAAGCTAGAGAAAAGAGGAAGAGAGGAACATTGGAGTAATGGCATTTTTCTTCCAAAGTCACCATTACACATGATGGAGCTGGTTTTTCCTGGGGATGGTTGGACACCTGCCTACCTATGGGAAGAGGTGAATGAGTTCCTTGTTCTGCTTTGTTTGTGCACATGGCTTCTGCTTTACCTGTTAAACTATGTCTTAACCCATGAGTTTTTTTTCTCATGAGTTTTTTCTCTCTTCTGATTTTCTGTTCCATCCCACTGACTGGGGACTGAGGGAGTGGTTGTGTCGGGCTTGGTTGACAGCTGGTGTTAAGTCACGACAAGTTGATCTGCAACTCTTACCTGTCGTGGAAAAGTATTTGATCAATCAAATGGGGTTTATTTTTCCTTACAGGGTGCAATTTAATGTCTAATTTCAAGTCTGTGGTATAAATATTGAAAGAGAAACTAGGCTGAAAACTGACCAGCAGGAGATATGCAATTATCCTCGTTAATATTTTTGCTCCATTATCTTTGATGTTTCAGCTGATTTTTAATTCATTTCATACATACATATTTTGTGAAGTGCTAATTTTTAATCAGAATATCGTGTAATACTAAGTCTAACTAAGTCAAACTCCCAAGAAACTAGAGAATCATTATGCCAATTCAGTTATTAGTACCAGCTAACCTGTCAATGAATAATACCTTGTCAATAGCAGGCATATCATGTGAGGACTACCACAAATACTAATTTTGACTTTTTAATTTTAGGCTTTAACTTTTCCCTCAAACCATACACACACAGAGATTTTTTCCTTCCTCACAAAATCTACTGTGGATACTTGAAGCCAAATTCCTCTGGAAGTTTGATGGATTGATAACTCAGGTCAGGATCTAAATGGATTTTTTTGAGCTGTAGGATTGCTATGCCAGCTGCCTGCTTCCTCTACTCCCAGTAGGTATTTCTGCAGAAGAACATTTTCTTCTATCTTAACATCTTGTAGGAAACTAAGAAAATTAGAGTACTACAAAGAGATGGGTTAGATGTTAAGCTTGTGGAGGAAATATTTTGATATGGTTGCTCTCTTCCAAACTACCTCTCATCTTCTGCTTTTCTTTTCAACCTCCTCCAAGCAGCATGATACACAATAGGTGGAATAGGTGGGTAGGTTCTTTGTGACTCAGAACCTCTCTAAGAGAAAAGGGAAAATGTCTGTTTTAATTTGTTGTGGGAATATACTGGCTCGGCCGAACTTCATGCCACTTCTTACTTTTTGCCCAGCCTGTGCTCCTCAGCTAGCCACTCCTCCACTGCTTCCCTCCTGGAATGAGTTAGAAGCTGTTAGCACTTCATTTCCTAATTAGAGGTTTTGTGGCACAGCCTACAGTTACAGAAATCAGCTTGTATTTAGTCATGCTATAAGAAATATATTTGCAAAAGAATTTGAGAAACTATTTGTCATAACGAGCCTGATTAAACATGGACACTTTCAGGGAAGCCTCATTCATCTTCTGGAGAGACTTGATGCTCATGAAGCACACTGACAACTGTGGGATACCAAATTATTTCACTTTAACTGAAAACAAAGATTTTGATATGTATAACAGCTAAAAATCCACAGGCATGTTTTCCCATGTAATACCTGGAAATATATCCTCTGGAAAATGGCAAAGTGTGTGTTAGATTTAGTATCTGACATGCATTTTCACTGGTGATGAACTTGGGTGTAAATAAAAATGTATTTTTTAAATTTTTGACTAAATATTTTTTATGCCATTTTCCACTGTCCAACCCAAGCTATCAGCAGTGAGTTCAGCCATTATTTTATTTATCACCATACCCCTGATTTCCAGAGGTACCATTGCCTGGCAAGAAACCTTCAGAAAGCTAATTATGGATGATATGCTGAGGAATAAACCCTTAGCAACTCAGATGCCTCTCCAAGGAAATAGTAATATACTACCACAGAAGATCATTCTGTGCTAATTGTCTCGTATCTTGCTACATTTAGAGGCAATGTGATGTCTGTGATTTCTGAAAAGTCATATTCTCTTCCCTCCTTCAGAGACTGCAACAAATGATCTGAGACTCCTGTCCAACAGCTATTTAGTGAAATCCTTTGCTGTTGCAGACTCAATCCATTCAGTATTTAAAACTTGCTGAACCCCAAATGATTTTGCTATCACTTTGACTTCCTTTGAAGACTCCTATAACACAGAAACAACCATAGCTTAATCACAGTTTTATTTGAAAAAGAAGAACACATATTGACTTTGATTACATTTTCAAGTTCCTGAAGACCAGGTCTTGTTCCCACTGATGTCTGTGGAAAAACTCCCACTAACTTCCGTGGCAACAAAACCAGCTACTTAGTTTGCATAATCTGAAGAAAGTAAATATTTTAACATTTGTTATCTGAGATATTTAAGTAGCTAATAAAAATGTGCATGCAAAACTGGTTCATATTTATTTAAGCCTGTAAAAATGACTTTCAAATAGGACAAAATGTAGGACAAAAACATTCTGTAAATGAAGACTCAATAAATACAGTAAATTTTTCCTCCCCTATAATACAGCATACATTCTTTAATAATGTTACAGAAATATAGCTGTAAACCCTGAAAAAAATGTACTTATTATGGACGAAAAATGACATATAATGACTTTGAGTCCTGAATTCTGCCACTATAACACATGCATATAGATTTATATAAGGAGAAGGTAGATTGACAAACTGTTCTTCTTGAGCTTGTTTTTGCAAAAACCATCTCAGCCCAGTTACTAATGTGCTATTTATCCCTTAAAGAATATTGCTATAGCTACAGTATCTATTGCAAAAATAGCATGGTAATATGAGAGAGAGGATGAAGAATGCAGAATAAACAAGCTTTCATATTTCTACTACTTGTATTTTTCTACTTGTACATGAAAGTAAAATCTTACAGTTAAAAAACCCTTTACTGCTGGTTCTGTTTTGAATTAAAGCCTTAGAACAATATTTTGTAGTCAGTGGACCTATTTTCTTCTCCATGTGGTATTTCAGAAACTAACACCTATGACTCAAATAAATACTCCCATGTAAAGGTTTAAATCAAATTGTATTTTGACTATTATATGAATGATTTTATAGGCAGATCAAAACACCAAGATCCGACTTAGTCAGAAGATCAGAAGGTGGAAGCACCATTTTTTTCCAATAAACAAACAACAGGTGATTTCATAATTCCAATCTCTTACTGCCATATTTCTACCAAGAGAGACACCTTGTCAGTGTTTTGTATGAAAATTTACTGGAACTTTTTAGTGTTTCCACCTTAAATTAGCTTTGGTGAATTAGCTTTTGGAGAGTAACTATACCAAAACCCAACTTCTTTTTCTTCTGGTAGTTTTGAACCAGAATTGAAATGTGCAGTCTAGTTATGTCTAAGTATGTGTAGGTAGATTCAGAAGAGTGCCAAACTCCTGCTACCCTTAAAAAACCTCTCCAGTCTAGAGAGACTTTTTGGAAATAAATAAATAAATAAATAAAAGCTCAGTAGTAATAATTCTTATTGATTCCTATTCCTATCTTTTAAAACTTCTGGAGTAGAATCTACGTAGTCAATCTCAGTCTAAAAAAACCTAGGATTAGACTCTTATTCCGAATACAACACTCATGATGTGAGACCTATTTGGTTTAACTCAAGCTAGGACGAAATCCTGGAAAAATTCTAGAAAAGTCAGTTAGTTACATCAGTCTTAAAACCAATTTGATATCAAAGACATTTTTCCTCTGTGAATTTTTTGCAGTCATTCTGTTTCTCAGCAAAAAAAAAGGGACTGAGACAGTATCAAAGTAATCTTGTGTACTTTGACCTTTCCTAGCTGTAAAGAGAAACTAGAATGCATATAGGTAGCATCTCACTTTTGGATAACCTTAAAAAAATTTTATCCAGAAAGGACCATTCTATTTTGTGATGGAATGTCACTTGCATAAATAAGCATTGAGGACATCTGGGTTTTAAACACTAATGCTTATAGCCCTAACATAACAAAATAAAAAACTGTCCTAAAGTGAGATTATGTCTGTTATCAGATAGTTTACCTGCTCAGTTCATCCCCTGGTGCTTCATCATCCCGCTGTATAAATGCCAGCCCCATTGTGTTCTCTGTTTTGGAGAGACTCAACTTAGTTCCCTTACAAATGAACTCTAGGCTGGGTTTGTGTTTTTCTCAGGCTCCCACCACTGGGCATTAGCACAAGAGCATGCAGGAGACAATCCACGGCAAATGTTAGGCAGGAAGAATTCTGCAATCTGCTCTACAAAAGCACACACTTAGACTGCTGGGATTGTAAGCCTCTTTGCAGCCTTGTTTTGGAGAGGCAGTCATTTGTTGGGGCAGATGCATTTAATAGTATAGATGGAAGCTGTTGATTAGTCAGAGTTCACTCTCTCAGGGTTGAGACATCTGCAGACTACCACCTTAGCACCTGCACCTGCTCCTTTTGCCAGCAGTTGTGTTTGAAGTTTGGTTGTTGACTATCCCAAAGTATTAGCTTGGCTGAATGGAGTACCTTTTGCGCAGAACCCGCCCAAGCCTGGCTGAAGTTCACACCCTCCGTCTATATCACCAGAGGGTCCCAGATCATAAAACAATGTTCTTTCTTTGGCAGAAAGAACAGCAGCTGATCTCATTGGGAAGTCTAGTTGGTTGTGCCTGTCTCTTACTGCTCTGGGGCCAGAGGATTTGGACTCAAAGAAAGGAATTTCATGACTTTGTTTTTAGAGATGTACCATGAAGCAGTGGATGAGGCTTAGATACATAAATACTCCACCACTGTCATGGAAAGTGTGGCCATCTTATCCCTTACAAAGGGACAGAACAAGGGGAAGAAGCATGATTAGATCTTAAGACATTCATTTGATAGACCTTGACATAATATGTCTACATTTTTCCAGTTCCATTAAAGTGCAAAATGCATAGGCAGTCTGGAGGACAAGAGCAAGAAAAAACAGATTTGGAGGCACTTTGTGTAGGAGAAAATTTGTCTGCAGAAGGGACAGACAGTTGTTTCCTCACTAATAAACACATTGAAAGAATAGTATTGTGTAGGATGGTGAGCCATTAGCCAAAAATGTTCAGTTATTAGGTCTATGTTTATTTTTGCTCCAGGAATTGAAAAAGCTTTTTTCTGTTTTATCTGAGGAAGTCAGAATAGCCTATAAACCCCCAATGAATTCATTAGCAGTCTAGTGCTGAATGGACCATCACCGATGGAAATACAGGGCAGTCTGCTGAGCTTAAACATAGTATTCTGCCAAAATAACTATGTAGCTTTTGGAAACTATGCAGATCTCTGTGGATGGTACTGTATGGCTCCCCTTTGCTGACTAGTTTTTCCATTGTGCCCTCTTTGTGGTATTTTCAAGCTACAGCATGGGAGGACAAAATTGTGACTTAAAGTAAAATCAGCTATGAATGTTCTTAAGCAACTATTAGTCCTTCCCAATGAACTGCTGGTGTTCTGGGTAAATCTGTCCTCACGTGTGACAGTTTTTGTGTTCTCTTCCTGAAGTCTGAACTCAACAATATCAAACCAGCAACCAATCTGAATGATGTCACACCTCCCTTGTTCCTTGTTTTTTGCAGGCTAAAATTCAAAGCTTCCACCAGGCTTGTTTCCCTGAGTGATATCAACTAAATATATATGAATGTTCCCTCATCATTCACCTTTCAACAGCCTCATCTCCTGCGAATTCAGAAACTACTGACGTGAGGAAACCAATCTCACTGCACAGGCCTTGTTAGGAGAAGGTATGTTTATTCTGCACAGGAGTAAGGTTACAGTAGCACTCAAAAAATCCACTCCTCGAGCTACCCTCCACTTAGTGGTAGGTGTTCTGTATTGCATGATTTGTTATTGGTTCAAGGTCCCTCTTCATTCCCTGCCCCATCTCAGGGGGCCTAGATACCCCTCCCACCAAGTAGCTGAGCTGTTTCATTCCTGCCATATTGCAGAAAAACATGGTTTTCACACAGGACCTTGGGATGTTTCTTTAACTGCTGTCTCTGAGCCTCGCATAGTGTCTACGTTTTGCTCTCTGTGCCACTTTATCCAGTGCCAGTATCCATGTGTCCCCACTCTCCAATTTTTTAAAGCATTTCTCACATCCTAAAATGATTCTTTCCAAACCCTACTCACTACCCAAAGGACACTTCATTCTCACTTGATATTGATATATTTGTTGGGTTTTTTTAGTTTAACCTGCACTTGTAAAACTTCAACACATCTAAAATCCATATGCCAAAACTTCTAAAAAATTGTTTTGTTTTGTTTTGTTTTTTTCCAAATAATCACAGATTCATAGACTATTTTGAGTTGGAAGGGACCCACAAGAAGCATCGAGTCCAACTTTTAAGTGAATGGCCCATACAGGGATCAAACACACAACCTGGGTGTTATTGGCAGCATGCTCTAACCAACTGAGCTAATCTCTGTCATCATAGCCAACAGAAACTATTAACAAGTAGTTTTCCATTCAACTGCTGTCATTAGTTTCCTGTAGACCAATCAAGCCCTTTGCTTGTTTACATGAGCTACGTAAAAATGTGGTTTGAACCTTGGCATATGGATAGGCTAGTTTGACATAATGCTTTCAGACAAGTAATCATAGTAGCATCCCTCCTGCTAACCACTGAGCATGAAAAATATTTTCAAATAAATATATTTAAATATAGAACAATTAAATTTTTTATTGGTTGGATCCTCGAGGAATCTACCTAGTGATTTTTGCTAGATGGTGTCTTCTCTTTCCATATAACCAAGCACCCTTGCTGGCATTCATTTTGCATCATCCCTCTGATGATAGATGTTCCCTCGAAGAGCCAGAGACTGCTGCAGAGGTACGAAGATTTACTCTTACCAGCATGGGTCAGTGACAGAGTTGTTTTCTGTCCTTGCAGAAACTATAAAAGACTCACCATTTCTACCTTGACCTCATTGTGAATTATTTTTCAATTGTATCTAAAGCAGTTCATGATACAGCATTATTGCTGGGGTGTACCTGTGAGTATGGTAATTAAACTTCTACACAGCACTTCATATTGCTTTATAAGGATATCGAAAGATGGAGAAAGCAGATGATACTGGGCTTCTGCTTTTGAGTCAGATAAAAGTTTAAAGGCGATTTCCTTGTCCATTCCCTTTTGGCTGTGTGGACTACAAGCCTCTCAGACTTTTTGGTAAATGTTTTTTTATGAGATTAAAATCGCCATTGTTTTTTGAGTCATTGCGTTATTACAGCGTTGCAGTTAAGCAGGACTTTGCTATCACCATAAAAGTGTGGGAACATCAGGAAGATCAGAACAGAGGCAGATTTAGAACAGACTGAGGATATAAAAATCTATTAGAGACCTTCTCTCTCCTTTTTCCTGTGAGTGAAAAATCAATAAAGTGGTATAAGCTAGAAAGCATGAAACATACAACTCCTACACTTCCATTTTATGCGCAAAGTGACCTTGACCTATTCTGCAATTTCCAGTCATTAATTTATTATGTACCTCTTCTAATCATATCACTACATACCACAATGAAAAACAAAACTTAAGAGCTGGATGTGTTTCCTTTCTTTTAAAGAAGCAGATTTAACATGGAGAAAGTTATTATTTACAAAAAAGGAGGATTTTTTTTCACTATTCACAATTTGACTAAATAATTATTTACAATCTAGAAATTACATGCCAAAACCATTTAGGAATCATATGACTCTAAGCTTTCTGAAAATTTTATTACTTTCTGCATTTTCTACCTTTAGCTTCATACTGATTTCTATGATATATTTTCATGAGTACATGATCATACTAAAAACTGGGAAAAGGCAATGTGAAAACAGTGTGCCAACCACTTTAGCTCTTTTATATTAACTATATACATCAAAATTGTCAGTCACAGAATCATAGAATGCTAAGGGGTTGGAAGGAACCTCAAAGATCAATTAGTTACAACCCTCCGTGCCATGGGCAGGGGCACCTCCCACTAGATCAGATTGCTCAAGGCCTTTTCCAACCTGGCCTTGAACCTCATAGATCAGTTTATTGTATGAACTGAAATCAAAGGAAGATAATAACTTCCTCTTACATTACCCAGGTACAACACAGAAATTAACTCTGTAATTCACCCCAACTGGGCAATAAGTTTAGTTGAAGTAGACCTCAGTGTTTCAGTGCCAGTTATAATGAGTAGAATGAATGCATGTGGAAAAATGTGGGAAATTCTTTTTTCATAGAATCATAGAAGAGTTTGGTTTGGAAGAGTCCTTAAAGATCACCTAATTCCACTTCCTCTCCCTGCCATGGACAGGGACACCTTACACTAGATCAGGCTGCTCAGGGCCTCATTCAACCTGGCTTTGAACACTTTCACAGATGGAGGGCATTCACAACTTTGGGCAACCTTTTCCAGTGTCTTACAACCCTCATAAAAAATATTTCTTCCTTATATCTAATTTAAGTCTTCCTCCTTTCAGTTCAAGTTTGTTAGTCCTTACCCTATCACTATAGTCAGTGACAAAGTGTCCCTTTCCAGATTTCTTGTAGGCCTCCTTTAGGTAGTAGAAGACTGTTACAAAGTTTCTCTGAAGCCTTCTCTTCTCCAGACTTAACCACCTCAACTGTCTCAGTATTTCCTCATAGAAGGGATACTCCAGCCCACTGGTCATATTCATGGCCCCCTGTCTTTTTTATGTTGAAATCCCCAGAGACGGATGTAGTACTTTAGATGAAGTCTCGAGAGAGCAGAGTAGAGGCGCAGAATCATCTCCCTTGACCACTTGGCCACACTGTTTCTGATGCAGCCCAGGATGCAATTGGCTTTCTGGGCTGTGAGTGCACATTGCTGGCACATATTAAATTTTTCATCCCCCAATACCCTAAGCCCTTTTCTCAGGGCTGGCCTCAATCCACTTATCACACAGTTTGTGTCCGTGTTTGCAATTGCCTGGACACAGGTGCAGAATATTGCGCTTGGCCTTGTTGAACTTTATGATATTCACACAGTTTCTCGTGCTTTTTTCCAAACATTTTCTGCACTGTCTAAAAATTTTCCAGTGCCTGGGCACTAGTCCAGTCCATTCCTTTCCAGGGCTGATCTAGACCTGTGAGTGCCTCTTTCCACTACAGTCTACTGGAATTTGCCCATCTTGGACAGATGAGTCCTGTCCTGTCAGTGACATACCTATTGTGGTATACCACTGTAAACTGATCCTGGTTTACTCAGGAATATACCCATTTTCCCCTGAGCAGCCCTCCAGGTAACTGCAATTTACAGAAGGTATCACCTTCTGCATGTATCACTTGATCCAAAGACGAAAACCAAGAGGAGACAAGGATTTCAATCTCTTCTTATTTGTAGTCAAGTTCCCTAGCCACTAGGAAAAGGCCTTCAATGTTTTTCTTTTTCAGTTGCATACCTTCCAAAAGAATGGCTAAGCTTAAAGAGAAGAGGTAAGAATAATATTTATCCAGTACAAGTTCTTCATCAACAGAAGAGGCAGATGCTTTACATCAGGCGGACCACCCTATCGAGCTTCACAAGTTGCCTGCCCGGACTGTACCAGTGATCTGTTAAGAAGAGAGGCACCAGCACTCTCTCTGTTGGTTTTCACCTCTCCATTTTGACAGATCTAAGAAGAATCTAAGCAATTCTGCTCAGGCAGAAGATTACATGCTTCTTCCCCTTCCCCTCCAAAATCCACACTCTCCCAGGTGCACCTGCCTGAGATGAGGCAATACCTAAATGAGGTGGCCTGGATTAACACCCTGCTCAGGTGTCATCTTGATCTTAAAACAGCTCCAGTTCAATTTTCCTATCAAACAACCTCAACACTAATGTGACTGAGGGCGAGATTTATCATATTTCTCAAAACTAAGTTTCTGTTTTCAAGAATGACCCCTAAAAGTAACTGTGTTTTATTCTGTTGCATTTCAAGCTCTTCACCAAACTGAACAAGCTGGTAAAACACAAGGAAAGATATTTTTGTATTAAGAGCAGATACTTCCCAGAGAAGTCTTCAAATGTAATTAAAAGTCACTAGTGAAGAAAAATCATGACTGAAACTAGTTGCCTGTTACTGATGTTGTGTGCTCTACAGATGGGAGATTGACAGGAAAAGCATCTCCTCGCAAGGGTATGGTGGTGTATCAGATGCAAGCGCACAGAGTGATATGAACTACAGACAGCTTCAAAGCTGTGCTGCATGAATATCCATTGCTTCTTAAAATCCCCAAATCTGCTTGGAGGTTTGCCCTCGTTTTCAACAGGAGCAATATCATGCTCTGTGAGAGTGCTTGAGAGCTGCTCTGCACCTCTGCTACAAAGTGATGCATTCATATGGGGAGACCTGTCACTTCTATTCACTGCCCGATACACTAAACCCCAGGGAAGTTGTTTCTGGGTCAGTGTCTTGCACAGTTGTTCCGAAGTCCTGGTCAGGAGTACGGAGGGGACAGACTAAAGGCTCTCGAAATATGTTCAGATTCCCCTCCTTTTACGTGCTGGTTAAGATCTGCAGGGGGTTTACTCTTCAACCCAGCCTTCGGCTGCAGTGTTGATGGGTACTCCCCTAGATTTTGGGGATCTATACATCACACACACATCTTTTACTTTTTCTATTCAAATGTAAACAACATGTGAAAAATATACATGTCTCTTTTTGTTTTACCCAAATGATACTTTGCAGGAAGATCAGCATCAGACACATATTGTTTACATTTTCATCCCAGCTGAATGAACATCAAAACCTAGCCTTCTGCAAAGCTAATCACACGCAAGAGCAGGGCTGCTTCAGCTGGCTGGAAACAACAGGTATAAATAACCTCCCATGCCCTACAAAGCAAGAGCCTAGAAAGGCTCCTTGGGTTGTTTTCTGCACATCAGCCTATGAACACGGGGTATTTTAATGCTCTGTTGATGCCACAAGAGCCGATAGAAGCAGGGACAGATTACACTGAGAAGGAGGTAAACAAGTTGTTTACAACTCAGTGAGGCTGCAGCGTATCCTCCTTACATCGGCTGAAAGGCAATGAGAGTATTGGACACTGAGCTGCTGATGGGAAAGGATCCCTGGAGCTGCCAAGCTCTGGATCCAGAAATGTCTGTGGGGCTTCAATAACAGGAAATCACGTGTGCTGTCATTATCAGCTGCTGAGCGAGACAGATGCACCCAGATCAATATCAGTGTCCAATATCAAAGAGCTATTGTGACGGTACTCAGCATTTTGAACTAAGGAGAACAACAAAACTATTTTAAATTATTAGGGCTGGCAAAATTCCCCCGACTTTCTCTTTTCTGCTTTGTTTTTGTTTTTCCTTTCTGAGGCAGTGGATTCAAAACCATTAAAGGAACTGAAAGTTGTCGCTGCCAAAAGTAACTTTGATCATTATTGATCTAATTAAACTCTGTTTGCTTAAGGTTGCAGCGGGAAAGGGCTGCAAATCAGCATTCTTCCTGATCTCTTTCAATAGTAAAGGGTACCTGTCCACTCAGCTGAGGAATCAGCACGTCCTTCAGCAGAGCTGAAACTGGACTAAGTTTACCTTAGTAATGCCATGTTTTATGCTGTCTAAAAATACAATTTTAGGACACAGCAAAACATCTCCAGGGCTCTTGCTCCAAAAAGGGCTTGGGCAGTGGAGAGGTTCTGCACATAAAGTGCCCTCCCTGCACTAACTTTAAAGCTGTGGAGGTCTTGATCAAACTACCATCGCACAACAATGGTGATGTCTGCATCAGGCTTTCTGTTCCTTGTCATTTACATTGTTAAATAAAACGCATTTTTAAACCTATAGGGTTTTTAATGTTTACATACATTTACACAGTACAAACATATATTTGTAAACAAGTAAGAAATTCTAATTTTGTGCAAATTATACACAAAGAGATGAAGTCTGTTTTACAAGGAAGCCTCACTTTTTTTTTTATTCCCCAGCTGGTAGGTTAGGATATTTTTGAAGGGTCTTTTTCTCTTGTGCCATTAACGTCACTGCAAGCTGTAGCAGAGAATTCAGTAGTGCTCAGGCTGGGTATACTAAAAGGAAATTCACAGGTGGAAGCTTGAAGCTTATTTTATAATCCAAACACAGATACTTCTGTTATGCAAGGGCAGCCCCTGCAAAAGAATTCCTAGGATACTTTGACCCCTTTGATTTCAGATAGAGAAGAATCTGTGACATACGAGAAATGCACCAAGGTGGATCACACACTTCTTTCCATTGCTTCAGCTGGGTGACTGCTATACTATTTGTACTTCAGAAAGAGCCAAGAGTTAAAACAGATATTTGCCTTTTGTTAGTTCTGCTGATGGCTAGTCTGCTTGCATTACACACTCTAGCACTCTAGCATTGCTGTGTGTTTGCGTGTGTCTGTAAACTGTTCATATAATCTTGCATATCCTGATGAAAGCCGTGTGAAAGGATGAGATGGTGCAGTCTGCACGCTAGCCCATATATACATTTCTCTTAAGTGTAAGTCAGGTGCTTGAAGGTAGATAAGCAGATTTACCACAGGAAAAGGTCCAGCCTTGATTTTATTCTGGTCTGGGGAGTGGCATTGAACCGAGAAAGGTTTGCAGTTTTCACTCCCGTTGGCTTGGTACCAGCGATCAATCAGAGCGTGAAGGACTCTCCTTTCAAAGCTGGGAAGAGACTTGGGGTGGTGGCTGAATCTGAAGCAAGAGCTTCTCTCATCCATCCACACATGAAGCACTCCTTCACTACTTTTTATGATTATACCTTTGGCAGTCATCCCAGTTCACCTGCCTTTAAAGCAGTCCTACCTGGTTTTCCAGTGCTCCTTCTGCAGTAATTGAATGGGAGAGATGGGATAGAATGGCTGCTATTTCCTCTCTGGACAAGAACTCTTCGTCAAGGAAGGAGTTAAAGCGCACAGCTCTCAGGGCTGCTTGCCATTGCCTCTCACTGTGCCTCCGGCCGGCTGCGGGGACCCGGCGGAGAGAGCTCTGGAGTACAAAGCTTGTCTCCCGTGATAAGATAGACGAGTCCTTAATGCAATTCCTCACATTCCCAGAGGGATATCCATAAATGCTGCAGAATAAACAAACAGGGGGAATACTGAATGGAGGCAAAGGAGCGAGGCCACGGCGCCGGGCAGCAGCCTTGCCACCGGGAGTAAACAGGGGCACAGGCGGTGCCGCGGCCGCCCCCCCGCTCCCGGCTCGAGGGGAGCAGCCGCCCCCAGCCGGAGCTCACAGCTTTCCCCAAACTCCCTCTCCCGGCTTGCTCCGAACTCGGGCTGCCGGAGGCTGACCCGCTTCCTTTGAATGCACCGACCTATTTTTACAACTCTCTGACAGCCCCGGTTTCCTCTGACAGAATTACTACTAATACTATTACCCGACAGAAGAGAAAAGGAACGAAGCTGCTAAAATAACTAGGCATCACTGAAATAGAAGGAAAAGGCATTTTAGGTCATGCAGTCCGTGCCCTGGACGGCAAAGGTTGTTCCCTAGAGAATAAATCTGAGGGGACTGTAGATCAACTTTGCATTGATGTATTAGACTCCTGTTAAGGAGGGTTTTCAGTCCGTTTTGGTGGTCTTTTGTTTTTTTTTTCTTTTTAATTTTGAGAGAAATACTGACCAAAACCACAGTATGAACTGGCGCAGCTTCAGTAGTATCTGTTTACTCCATGCAAAACTTAGTCCCTTTTTTTTTTTTTTTGTTCCTTTTCTGGCTACTTTTATGACATAAAATCCTGCTCTCTGCAACAGAGAAGTGTTCTGCAAGGTCACTCGCACAAAATGTAATAAAAGAAGCTTATTGTTTCTCAAAAGAAGATTATGTTTGGATTTCTCTATTCTTCTTTTATTCAAACTGCTGTCTGGTTCACTTCAGAAGAGTTCAACTGTAAATGTCACACAAGTCCTGACTGCCTTCTCATAATCGTATGTTGGGTTTCAGAGTGTTAACATGTGTTTCAGTCACTGAAGCAGATATTCCAGGGCTTCTCTGACCTTCTTTAAATGTTGTAAAAATTGATGATCATCAAGTGACTCTGTCATTCCCTGGGTACTTAGATAGTCAGTTATATCCAAAGTGACCTTCAGTGTATGTCCTGCCCTTCTGATCATTTATTCTCTCAATTCTTCATCTGTGAGGTTGGCAATCAGAAGGGAGCCAGACAACTTGATCAAGGTGTAGCCTAGCTTGAACCCTCCAAACAAGTGAAAGAAAATTGGAGGGAGAGATAAAAAATAGCAGCTGAAATCCCCGTGTTGCCAAAATTTCCTGCACCTCAGCTGAGACAATTCCAAGGTTTCAGTTACATCTGCATTCCCAGATCTGAGAGCATTTCCATGCTTCTGAGCCAAGGTATGTGCTCTGGCCATATCCTAACTCCTAATTCTGCACCAGAGCCAGATCTGCACATAAGCTTTCTTCAGCATGCTCCTACATGCCCATGGAAATGAAATCCTGAGGGTGAGAGCTGTCTGGGAATGATGGCTTCCTCCTGATGGTACTTGTCCACCCCCATGGAGCACGAGAGTGCTAAGTCGAGATATGAGTCTCTCCTTCTGTCCCTATGAATCTGTGGAAAGGCAAATAGATTAGCCTAAACAATTGTCTCTTTAGAGCTGTTAGACTTCAAAATGGAAAAGAGAAATAGTGCTTGCAGACTCAGGAGCAGGTAGGACATAGTTTAAGAAGCTGCGTCTTATCACCTCTCAGCTCTTGATTTCTACCTCTCAGCTGAGACAATGCCTAACTGCCCTAATTTTGATGTGATAAAGTTGGGCCAAATGAAATCCAAATGTGCAAAAGCCATCAAGACAAAAGTCTATAAAACCTTTTTTCATACAAAGATTTAAAAACTGTATCATTGGCAGAGGAGGGATTTTTGAGGAGAGAGCAGGAATAGATTACAAATAGTGCACTTCTGCCTTTTGAAATCAGGCGAATACTCTTTGTTGTTTGCAACTCAATGCAAAGACAGACAGTAGAATATT
The DNA here is from genome assembly GCA_013399895.1 of Serilophus lunatus. Classification (NCBI taxonomy): domain Eukaryota; kingdom Metazoa; phylum Chordata; class Aves; order Passeriformes; family Eurylaimidae; genus Serilophus; species Serilophus lunatus. Next base: position 524,607 of record VXBA01005783.1, on the reverse strand, counting down.
TTTGATTTATTGTAAGACAGCAATGGTAAACATACTATATAGGTAGTATATTAGAGTGTTTAGCTGTGTGATAGGTTTTTCACTTATGAAAAATAAAATAATCAGGTTTGCAAATGAGCTAGCCATGTTGGGGGTATGTTACTATGGAGGTAGAATATGAATTAAACAGCCTTACAATTAGGTAAGAAACAATAGCCAATAGACTAAATTTACCTGTTAGTTCATAGTGTAAGCCCTATGAAGTACCAAGAGAAGGTGGAAGGGAAACAATAACATTTCAAACAATTAAAGAAGAGAACCAGGAGAAGATAGCACCGGGGCCCAGAAGTCTTGGAGAGGGCTAGAAAAAAAGCAACTGCTGAAAGCAGAAAGATGTTTGAATATAAGGAGGTTTCTTCAGCTAGAGACTTCTTGAGATACATGAGTATCATTGAGGGCATTGGTGCAAGTAGAAGACAGGGTGGTCTGAACCCTATTAGAAGGTGAAGAGCAGAAAACAGGCAAGAATTGTGAAAACAAGGAAAAATCAGAATATCAGAGCATGCAATGGAACAAGAGAGTTAGAAAAGGATTTGATGAGGATGAAAGCAGTGACAGCATGCCTGTGCTAAACTTCTCAATGAGTAGTTATGAAGGTTCAATAAGAGGGAAAGAGAGAAAAATGTAAGAAGAAGGCTGAAGAAAGTAAAGAGACTGGGACAAGGCAATGCAGATTAGATTCTACCATTGTAGATGGAATTACGAAATACTAAGGATAAACCAGAAGAAGATGTGCAAAGATGCTTATAGCAGAGGAAGCTATCTGGTGCTGGACTTTTTCCAGATGGTTTCAATGGTGAGGTATCAGGCAGAAAAGAATATCGCTGAAATTTATTATAGTTTATCTTCTAGATTTTACTTTGACTCAAAATAATGAAAGAATGGTGTGGAGAAATGTATTTATGTCTTTTACAGGTATTTCGTCTATTAAAAGTGTGACATTAGCCCTTTAAATTTCTCTTTGTAACAGCACTTCAATCCTCATGGGGTCCTTCTAAGTAGCTAGTATGTAACGACTCTTTCCAGGCATCTGCTCAAACTGTATCCAATTAAAAAATAAATCTGGGAACAAACTGCTCCCAGTTTCAGATGGCTGGCAGGTACGGACTCTACTTTCGTAAAAGGCTTATTCTTGCTCTCAGTTCTGTTTATGGCTATCAGTTCAGGAAAACTGTATCATGTAAATTTTAATTTATATAGCCTTTAAATTTATCCAAAGTTGTAATCTGCAAATAGCATTAGAACAACACCAAGTCAGTAAATAAAACAAGACAAAACATTTCAGAAACCTAATATGTGGTGACACATTTCATTATGAAATACTATGGAGAGTTTTTGTGAGTTAAGTGTATCACATTTCATTGGGTTTGGGGATAAATGTAATTGATTTTTTTGCTAAGATTGATAGACTTCTTGTTTTCAGTAGCCTCAAAATGAAAACAAAATCTCTGTTGGTGGTGATACCTTCCACCTCATGAAATCTGGTAAAAAGCTTCTCATGCTTAAGACTTACTCAGCATGAGCACTGTTAGTATACGTGTTGAATGATGCCAGGTGTGGAGCTACAATAGTGGCATTATGGCAGAATTCTAAGTTCTAAGGCAAATTTTACACTTGTACCTCCCTGTGATCTGCAAGAGCAAATGCTGCAGGCGGTGCAGCAACAGCAGTGGGGCAGGCAAGTGCTAGAATTCACACTTGTAAAATTTATAGGGACCAATTGGTTTTGCAGGTGTACTGCCTAAAAGTTGCGTGCAGCCAGTTGCTGCAGCAGATAAAGTGTGAGCCAGGGACTGGAATGCAGGTCAGGAACTAGGGAATCGGTGCCCACCATGGGACTTCAGCAAGGGGCCTGACTTGAGAGGGAGAACTTTTGGCTCTGTGTGTAAAACAGACCCTTTTACGGTGTCGAGTTTGGCACTCTGAAACGTAGGTATCTCTAAACACTGCATTTTCTTGAAAGGTTAGTCAGGAAGAATTGTGTATGCTTAGAAAATGCATGCTTCTAAGATAGAAACTTGCTACGGCGTCTTTAGCTAACATAACTCATAATGATGAATAAGACACTTTAAATTGTCAGACATAATCTCCAGCTCTGTATTTGCTACCCATCTGCTCAGAAGGTTATACTTGCTAGCAGATTTACTGGGGGAGCAGAGCAGGGAAGAACAGGAGTGGGAGAGGTGTTGGAAGGAAATGGGAGCCCCTCCTGCGGCTGCTAGGACTGAAGCAGCCCTTGACACTGTGCACAGCTCCTTTCCCTCTTCAGGTTGCAGATGCAGGGGAATGTCACTTCTTTTGAAAATCAAAGATAAAATTTTAAAAATAAGATACTGTCTGGTCCCAAATTAATTATCCTTAATTTTTTAATGTTCTCAGAGCATAGGTTTGTAAATGGATATGTACATTAATTGACGATTTCCATTTTCAATGATGACTGCTGTTAAGCATGATACAAATTGATCAGTGTAATGGCAATATACAGAAACAGTATTTCATAAGAGTTTGCTGACTTTGTTTCCATTTCTGCTGTGCTTTCCTAAGTAATGTGCTTTTTCAGACTATAGAATGAGGAAATTACTCACTGATTCCCCCTTTCAAAGGGAATTCATAAGCATTGTTTCCTGTTAAAAAAAAAAAAAGATTATAAAATACTTTATTGTTGATTCTTAAAGCTGACCACATAATTTTACTCCATCTATCAGTGCCAAATAAGCTTCATAGTACTGATAGCCTTTAGGTATCAGAATTAAAGAATTTTTTGGTTAGGTACATGTAATTTGATGAGTTATACCTTACTGTTTCAAAAAAGCTGTGTATCAAAAGTCATATACCCTAATCAAGAAGAAAGCTTAATTGCAATATTTTAAGTTCAGTGCTTCTCTGTAGCATTGAACAGCTGAGAACATCAACTATGACATACCAATTCTAATCATTCTGCATGAGAAAGAGCTACCTTACGGTTTGCTGCAATTGAATTTCCATACGGAATATAGCTGTGAATACACAGATCTAAATCCAGGATATACAAACCCTGCTGTGTGGAATTCTTCGTCACTTGAACCTCCATATGCTACAGATCTAGTTTAGGGGTGGGAGGGGGGAATATGTTATCTGTTTATTTTCTAAATAAATACTGAGTCACTGAGATGTCAAATATAATGACTCTTTTTCTAATCAGGCAAGCAATTTTGTGCAAAACCCATGCAACCCCTCTCATTGCCCATAGTGGTGAAGAGGCAGAATGGGGCCTAGCTGTACTCTGGTCCCCGTGCTTCCAGCCCTCCCTCCATATAAACACCACGGAGTTGGAATGCTGCAGGAATTTGAGGGCAGGAGCCAGCCTTTGATGGAGCGGGAAGGAGCAGCTGCTTTGTGTGGCAGGCTGTCATCCCTAGATTACTTAGCTCATTTGAGGCCCGAGAACCTTCTAAGGCTACAGAGAGAGGTTCCCCAGGAAGCTTTCAAGGCTCCAGAGGGAGGATGGAGAGGAGCTGCCAGGAAGTTCCTCCTTGTTCCTGAGAGCAGCCATGGATGCCACATGGTCTCAAGCAGTATGATGCTGACACATCTTGCCCTTACCATTCTGTGGGGAAAAGCAGACTCAAAACACATATGGCCTCTGTTCCTCCTTCAGAATGCAGCAATTCGCATGAAGAAATACCATGTGCTGCTGAACTTATGGTAATTTGATGTTTTAAATCAATCTTAAAACTGTTGTAAGCGTGTGATGGTAACTCAAGTCCTTGTGTTTCTACTTAGTTTGACACAAGAATCCAACGTAGGCTTTGATTTACACTTTCATGGCCATGTCATCTATCAGGATTGAATTATTTTCTAGTGACCATGTTTAGTTTAGAGCATGTTAAGATACCTGCTGTTCCCATCTGTGGACAACTCGATGCTGATATTCACCAATAGATATGAATTGAAAATAACTTTCTAGCTGAGCACCCATGAGGACAAGTCAGAAGGACAGTCTATAAATCAAGTTAATACTTTCACCTTCTTTGCAGATTTGTCTCATTTTAAGATATCCTGTATTGCAGAGAGGCTTCCTTAAATTGATTGGTGAGAACATCCTATTCCTTTGGGATAGGAGCAAGTGTCTCCTTCACTACCGGTCTGCGTCATTTTGTGAAAACATAGTCTTAATTCTGGAGCTGTATCACATAATGTTTGTCACACACTCAAGCTAAAGCTCTGCACCTGAAAATTCTACTTAAAGGAGGAAAAATACAAGGAAGCCTATGTGACATACACATTAAGCTGGGAGAAATAAATTTGACTAAATTGCACCAAACTGTCATTCTTTTGCTACCAAATACATTTTGTGCCTGAAAACAGACCTAATTGTCAGGACTCCCTAAGCACAGTGAATAACACTCTAAATAGACACTGATCTTTATATCATTGGTTCTCTATTAAGAAAACTGAAATGCCCTTTAATTACCCAGGTGTAAGAGTATGTAAGACGGTACTAAATTTTGCTTAAGTATGGACTATTGCCAAAAAGAAATCCAAAATACATAATTACATTGACATTAGCATTCTATAGTTGTGTGATATCAAACTGCACAATGGCTGGAACACTCTGTGAAGGGCAATGCTGTCTGGGTAATGTAGCAGAAACACTTATCTAATAGCATGCCCTCCTGTGCCCTCTGTCAGGGTGCCAGCACATTAGTCCTATTATCAGCCTCCAAATACTGCAGGCTTCCACATTGCCGCTGCTGCCAAAGGAAACGGTCTTCCCTGTTACAGGAGCAAATGTCTGTGCACATAAATGAAACTGAAGAGTAATTAGATTACAACGTTTCCAACTGACTCCCATGCAACAAAATATTCAGTCTCTCTAATTTACATGAATATAGATCCTGCTACATTTACTGCATGTTTGGTTTAGTTCACAGGTCAGGTGTTTTCAATAATACATTCTAAACAGACTATTTCAGTCAAGTAGACAAGAAATGTCGAGGTGACTGCTCATAATTGTCTTTAAAAGTATTGTTTGTCTTTTCCTTTCCCTACATTATGCTTTTTTCTTCTTTTTTTTTTTTTTTTTTTCACATGGGATTAGTATTTGATTGGTTCAGGGTTTGCTTGTTTATTTTTTTTCCAATTTGAGTTGAGTGGGTAAAAAAATAAGAATAACAAATACCTGTCCAACTACCACCACCATCACTGAAAATCCTTCAGAAAGTAATTAAATGTATTTAACTCCCTCATTAGAAACATATTACAATAGTGCGTCATTGTGTGACAGGCATATTTCAGACAATTCCATTTAGTACAAAAAAAAGAGAACCCGGCTTTTATATGGGACCTAAACCACATAAAAACATCCCCCTCACCAGCATCAAAAAATATGGCTTGCTTCAAATATTTTTAACAAAACAAATGCCAGAATGCATTTTCATGAATAAATCTGTCTATTGATAAGCATTCTCATCAACTTTGTAGAGTGAAAAACATCTGTTCATTGGAACACATGTAGTTGAATTCATGTTAGCTTGTATAAACAATCTATGTAATATTAATCCCATCATGTTAAAAATAAATCCACCAGTGATCAAAGAAGGCGGGAGCCAAGGGAGGTAGTTTTTTGCATGGTTTTGATTTTGTGTTTGTAAAATTCCAAAATATTTTCCTGAAACAGTATTGATCCCTTCATTCTTTTGGCTCAATTTAGATGATTCTTTATTATTTAAAGAATTTATAGATGAGGAAAAACAAAACAAAATCTTGCTATGTTACTATTTTAGATCAAGCACTGCCATTCATGTAAGATGATTCTGTCCTACAAACTATTCCTGGAACTGCTCATGGGAAAAATTGATTCTGATGTTAATAAAAGCTGTCAGGTATCAATCTGCAAATTCTTGTCACTTGTCAGAGATTTTGAGAAGCGCTCCATTTAAGACAAGAGAGTTTCTTGGGTTATTTGATGAGTTCATTATAAAAGAACCAGGGGTTTATCAACTAATTTATTTATAATGGTGAATTTTATTCCTGCAATTTTATGAAAAAAATGCATTCAAAAGTAATGTAATGTGACATGACATCTTTTACACACATAGTTATTTTGTGACTTTAAACTGTTATTTTATATGATTCTGAATGTGTCGTTATTAACAGTATGGGTTGCCACAGGTTGCCTTGTATACATGCAGCTTCAAATCTGCTCTTGAATTAATTGAGAAATATATTTCTGCCTTTTTCCCCCTAATTTGCTTCTATACTGAGAACAAGTTCTGGGTACTGGAGAACATCCTTTCCTCCCTTTAAAATAAACTTCCTTTTTTTCAGTTACAGGGAAGACTAGTAAGATGTCAGAAACAAGTTACCCATAGCTATCAGGTCTTGCTATAATCCAGTGGTTTGGAAAAAAAAAGGAAAACACGGTGAATTACAGGCTAAGGGCACAGTCTTCCTTGTCTGAGCAACAATGACTTCGGAGAATAAAGAAAAAAAGAAAAAGCCAACACATTTATTTGCATTTAGAATATGTATCATTAGCTCTCTTTCCTCTTCATAGAACTAAAGCAAAAGCACCGGATCAGCATCCCCAGTTAAGCAGTGCCTCAGAAGGGTGTGCAAACACCTCATTTCCTAGCAAATAGTTATGTGTACACTGCAAGGGTTGAATTCTGATTTCCAGTGATTCCCACTTATAGTCAACTGATGTTTTAGTTGACTATGACTACAAAGTAGACTACAAAGGCTGCGCTGTCAGCACAGTGTTACATCCTCTTCACTCTTGATTTAGTTACCTCTGGGTGTTCCCATACGACTTCCTGCATTTAAATCTCAGCACCTCTTCCCTTCCTTGCAATACACACATATTCTGACATTTCCTATGGATACAACAATATCTGCATTCTTGATCTTTGTGTGGCCTGGAACAATAACTCTTGTTGTGGTGTTTTTAAACTTTGTCTTTAGTAGGGTACCAAGCTAAAAATGCAGTTTTTAAATTTTTCCTTTGCAGAATAAAATGATACGAAGAAAGTTGAGAGATGTCGTTAGCAGTGAAAGTATGAAATTGGAGTTTAATTCCTTATTCTGCTCCAAATATTCAGAACATCACTTGAAAAGTCTGTTGACATAAGTTTTCTATATGAAACATGAACATAAGAGCAATTTTATGCTTGCCATACGGCCAGTTTTGTGTGGCATACCGCAATGATGACCATGGTAAAAAGAGCCATATCAGTGGAAATGCACATAGGGAATATCAGACAAGCAGAAGGAAAAAGAAGTGTTGGTTTTATCCTCTAAGAAGGAGCGGGGTTCATACTTAGGAAAATCTATTTGCTAACAAGCATGTGCAATCCTGTTATGTATAGAGCAGTGTTTTTATTTTGCTTATGAATATTCATACAATAAATTTTAATTCACCTGGAGGAGTGTTTTTATCATAACAGAAATGGAAGTTCTTGTATGAAGACAGTATTTCTGAATAAACAATGTAAAGCTACACTCAGGCTGTTCTCACCTAGATACTGTATTCCACTGGATTGCATAAGTTAAGGTTGTGGATATTCTGAGATGAGACGAGTAGCAAGTCTGAATTCCAGTGGCTTTCAAAGAACCTCAGATACATCACTCAGCCCAGGCAAAAGCAGCAAAGAGAAATGGTGTAAGACAAGGACAAGGATGATAGTAGTAGCAAACTCCCTTTCCCAGTGACGCATTTGGTATAGTTCGACCTCAAAAGGCAGCATGATGTGCCTGTAGTGTGGTACAACACCTAGGGAGAGGGATCAGCCTCTAAGAACTGCTGAAAGGGACATTGTGTTCTGAGGACTGAACTGATCTTTGTACTTCTGTGTCTGTCTGCCTGCAGGTTCTGAATTCATGTTTTGTAATTATGGGATTGTCTAGGATGCCTGAATTAGGAATGTAGCCACACTCCCTCTATAGGCCTTTCTAACTATGAGATTTTGGTACAGTAGGCAATCTGTCTGCATGCATTTCATTGCTTGTGTGGTGCTTTTTATGGATAGCCTCTTTTCACCTCACCCTTGCATAGGCCATTTGGAAGATGGCACCTTTCATGCTGTTTGGCTTTGTTTGAAATTTTTTTATGCATTCTTCCATGCTGCCCAAATCATAGTGCTTTTTCTGTGGTAACCAAATCCCTTAACTTTTATTCTTGCAAATCAGTCTGTAAAATCCTGAAACAGTCCTCTGTTTGGCATATACATTTTAATTTGCCTACAGATATAATCTACCCTGTTGTGTCCTGTATCTTACCATTTTTTTCTTCTAGTCTTATTTTTTCAAGTCCCACAGTTACATTCCCATTGGAGACTCACTCATAAACTTATTAAGGCAGGAATTACTGCATTTATACATGTTACATCTTTGTCAAAATAGTTAATGATGTGACCAATCACAAAGAGAGACGTGAGGGTGCTGCAACAGAATGATGAAGTGAAGGAAAACATTTTGAGACCTTCATTTGCACAATAACATCCAGTTCAACTAAGCTGAGGGTTCTCATTTGTTAAGCAATTGCTACAAATCCATAAAAATTCATATTAATCAAAATATTAGTGGCTAAGGAATTGGCTGGTTACACTTAAAGAGTTGTGGTTGATGACTTGATGTCAGCATGAGATCAAGTGACAAGTGATATTCCTCAGGGATTGGTATTGAGACTGGCATGGACTGAGTGCACCCTCAAGTTTGCCAATGACACCACGTTGTGTGGTGTGGTTGATACGCTGGAGGGAAGGGATGCCAACCAGAAGGACCTTGACAGGCGGACCTGTGCAAACCTCAGAAAGTTCAAAAAGGCCAGGTTCATGGCCCTGCACATGCATTGAGACAATCACAAACATGGGTACAAGCTGTGTGATGAGCGGATTGAGGGCATCCCTGAAAAAGGCTTGAAGACATTGGTGCATTAAAAATTGAACATGACCCAGGAATGTGCACTTGCAACACAGAAAGCCAACAGCATCCTTGGGTTGCGTCAAAAGAAGCATGGCCAACTGGTCAAGAGAGGTGATTCTCTTTCTCCATTCTTGTGAGATACTGCATCCAGCTCTGGGGCTTCCAACATAAGAGAGACATGAACCTGTTGCATTGAGTCCAGAAAGGGTCACAAAAAAATTCAGAAGGCTGGAGAACCTCCTTTATGAAATCAGGCTAAGAGAGTTGGTGTTGTTCAGCCTGGAGAAAAGAAGGCTGCAGGGAGACCCTAGAGCAGTCTTCCAGTATCTGAAGGGGGCCTAGAAGAAAGCTAGAGGGACTCTATCAGAGTGTGAGTATAGTGATGAGATGAGAGGTACCAGTATTGAAGTGAAAGAAGTTATATTTACGTTGGATATAAGGAAGAAATGTTTTATGATGATGATGTTGAGACACTGGAACGGGTTTCCCAGAGAAGTTGTGGATGTCCCATTCCTCGAAGTGTTCAAGGCTGGTGTATTGGTTTCTCTGTGGCCACGTTTTTGGTAGCAGCAGGGTGGGGGGCGGGGCTGAGGGGGAGGCTTCTTTGAGAAGCTGCTGGAAGTTTCCCCATGTCCAGCAGACCCAATGCCAGGTGGCTCCAGGCTGGGCCCGCTGCTGACCCAGGACAGGCCAATCAGTAGTTGAAGGAATGCCTCTGTGAAAATATATTTAAGAAAGAAGGGAAAAAAGTTTAGTTAAATGAAGATCGCTGCCAGAGAGGAGCAGACCGAGAACTTGTGAATCAACAATGCAGACACCAAGGTCAGTGGAGAAGGAAGGGGAGGAGATGCTCCTGGTGCTGGAGCTGAGATCCAGCTGCAGCCCGTGGTGAAGACTGTGGTGGAGCAGCTGTGCCCCTGCAGCCCGTGGAGGACCACAGGAGTGCAGAGATCCCCTGCAGCCTGTGGAGGAGCCCAGACTGGAGCAGGTGGATGTTGGGAGAAGGCTGTAGCCCATGGGAGACCCAAGGTGGAGGTGGGTCCTGGCAGGGGACTGTAGCCCGTGGGGAAAAGGAGCTGACACTGGAACAGGATTCTCCTGT
>VXBA01005783.1:480674-514371 GCA_013399895.1 Serilophus lunatus | reverse complement strand
CTGATCTTGTTAGTAATGAATTTAACTATTATTCCCACATGGAGTCTTGTTTTGCCTGTGATGGTGATTAGCAAAGAATCTGTTACAGTCCTTATCTCAACTAACAAAACCTCTCATTATATTCTCTCTCCTATATTGCTGGGCAAGAGGGTGGCTGTAGTGAGCCCCTGGCATCCAGCCTGAGTTAAACCACTACAGCTACGTTGGCTGGGGTCCTAAGCAACATAGTCTACCAAAAGGCATCTTTGCCCATGGCAGGAGGGTTGGAACTATATGATCTTTAAGGTTCCTTCCAACCCCAAACTTTATCTGATTTTATAATAAAAGTCATGACCAATGTTTACCAATGAACAGAGAAAAGAGGCATACCTGATAACCATTCAGAATGAATAGGCTAGCCAACTGCAATTTGAAGAGTCTAGATAGGAAATCAAAGGTAATACTGTGAGCCTGTATAATGTCTTGTTATTTGTATTTGCAAGCTGAAATTTTGCAAATTCAAATCAAAGTTAATATGTGGGCTGTATTGCTGCAGATAATAAATAATGACCTGAACTTGGCAATGGATATAGTTTCTTCTCCATTGTAGTTGCTTGTTCTCAAATTGGCCAAAGACCTTTTTTGTTTGAACCACATATCCTATAATTCAATCAGAAGTTATGACTAAGATAATTTTGAATTTTCAAATCTGTTTTTTGTGTTTAGTCAGACCAAATTACTATTATTGCAGTCTTATTTCATGCAAAAGACAGTTGTTTTTTTGCCAAATAGGTAAGCCTACCAGAAAGTAGAAGATCGCACTTTCTCACTACTGAGCTATGCTCATTTATAAAAAGATATGTCATCTGTGTGCTTCATAAATACAAAGATATTTTGAAAAGTGGTTGTAATGGTCAAATACTTAAAAGACACTAAACAAAGAGCTTGCCAGTTTTTTTGTTTTATGGTTTCTAAAATACTACTGCCTGCTTATCTATGACTAAAGGTAATTTTCATTACTTTGCTGCAATGTGCTGATTGAGTCTTCTAAATGTACACTACTCAGTCTTTATCCTGGTTAACTGTCTTGGAGGTCATAACTTCATAATGCTTTGATTTATATTGAAAATAAAGATTAATACTGCTGCATGCAAAAAGGTTAAGGAAAAAAATGAAAGAAAATATGTCTTAAATATTCATCACTAGGTTCCATTGTTTAAAATTATTTTTATTAAATTCAGTGTTTGAACAAATAGATCCTTACACTTAGCAATAACAGAAGTCAATAATTTTTATTCCAGGACTTGAAATGTATTAGCAAAACAATGAAAAGGGGAAATTAGTTAACAAACAGGAATGTTTTTCCTGTAAATTGTCGGAATGTTTTGTCCAAGATAACTTACATTATCATGTGTAATAATGAGTGTTTCTAACATATTTTAATCATCCTTAAATTTCTACAGTTCCCTTTGTAGACTTGACATATAGAAGCTAGTTTCCAGTCTACATAGATTATCAGACATCATACTCAAATTTACTTTTGAAAAGACCACATTGACTTCTAATCTGGAACTGATATTTGAACTTTCAAGTACTTCCTAGTCTAAAATAATCCACACAGAAAAATTTTGCATTACATTTTGAAAGTTTCTAAATTATACCACTACCCAAAATGATTCCGCATGTCTTGGACTAATAAAGGCTCTTCAAAGGTGCACAATATAGCTGTGAAAAATGTAGCAACTTGAGTTTTAATGAGTTTCAAGAGAAATTATTCCAGTAGACAAAACAGTCTGACGTGTAACATAAGAGTAGTTGCCCCTACATTCTGTTGAAATAATTTTGTTCTGACCGCTATATAACTTAAAATTGCAAACCATGAACAAAAGAATAACTTTGAGACTATTTATCTTCTATACTCATAGCAAGATTCTCTTCTCAGGAAAAGTAGAGCTGAAATATATGACTGCACCAGACAAAAAACAGGAACAACTTTGCCAAATCAATGTTTGTTTTTTTAAATTTCAATTAGAAAAGCCGGGAGATTTATATGACATAGATGTTATCCAATAAATCTTCATCTTGCACACATATTTAAAAAGTGTTGTTTTCCTTAATTAAATTCACCAATTCAAAGCCTATCAAAAGCAAATAAAGTTGCTTGTTGTACAAAACCCAACGTTGCTGCCTCAACACTTTAGCAATTTGGCCACCCATGGCCATGGGGACCTCAGGGAGAGAGAGCATCAAGCTGCTAATCTGTTTAGACTTAGGGCTGAGAAAGCCGAGAAAGCCAAGAAATACCAGAGTGCAAGTGAGACTGCAGCTGACATAAGCATGCTAAAAGGATCACAGAAGGACAAAAAAATGGTTGTCAGTACACATTTCTCCTCTGGAACATCCAAGACCTTACAGAACTCAGATGCAGTGCCCCTCTTAGCTTAGGTCTGGGTCAGGGTACACACAGACCAAAATGGCATCCTGGGGATTGTCAGGACAGAAACGGCATGCCTGCTGCATGGTTCCAGGGCACCAATTTGGCTCCCTCAACACCTTTTGAAACTGGAAGCCCCAGGAGATTGAGATCTCCACTCGTGAACCAACATCCCTTTAGGTTTCAGGTCTGGGTTAGAGTTAGGCTTGAATTAGGGTTAGGGTTAGGGTTCTGATAACCACAGAGCCTACAGCTCCAAGGTTACTGATTCTGGGAAAGACATGCCAGGTGGATCACAGGAGGGTTAAGGTTAGAGTTAGGGTTAAGGTTACCATATCCTCTGTTTAAAACAAAGAAATATTGCAGAAATACTTAAATGTTGCAGTAAGAATACTTCTTGCATATCAATTAGACCTTTCTAACAAGAGATTTCTGACAAAAAAAGGCTTTCTTTTTGCTTTGTAAGATATTTCAGGTCTTCTGACGCAGTAGCCCCTTTTCTTTCGAAAAGAAGACATAAACATGTTTCTCTTCCTTAATAATTTTAAAAATAGGACTGATTTTACAGTGAAAACATCATTTGCAACTAGAATGGACTCTTGTCACTGGAGTTACAGCTCCAGCTGTAATCTGCAGGTGTGATGACAAATACCTACAGTATCATGACCTGATGTCATATATTTCCTTCCCTTATTCAAGTAAACAGTTCTTACCGGTCACACAGAAAATAACGGACTAAACCCTGAAGATTTTCTATGTGCTTAATCAGTAGTCATGCAAACCTCCTTCGAAGTCGATGGGAGTTTGCCTACAAAATGACAGAGGAGGAGTTTATTAATGACCTTAAAATTGAAATAAATTAATAAGATTTGCAGAATCAGGCCTCTAATTTAGCATGCACTAAAAACATCGAGGGAACATTGGTCATTCAAAGTCTGAAGAAAGGCTGAGCTGGAGCAGGCACAATTCCAGGCAGTGCCTGCCACATCTCTGGATGTTGTGGGAGTAGTGTAATGAAAAGTGACTGATGTATCTTGACAGAAATCTTTAAAATGACACATTGAGCTAGATTCAGTGAAAGGGTAATGGACAGATGGTTTTTGTTTTCAGAAGTCTAATGGATATTTGACACTCTTTGTCATTAGTGATCCTGTTTAAAACTTTATTGAGCAGTGAGAATTTTTATTTCCTGTTTTAACAAAACAATAATTTTTCTGAGTTACTGAGTACCCAGGTAAATTCTGGAGTGTGATGCAAAAGGGCAGATTACCAGCTCCACTTAGCTCACCCAATTTCATTGAAGTGCATCAAAATCCCTCTTGGGTATATGGTTGTTGACTGGCTGCTGGCAGAAACCCTTGGTACTGCAACACTTCTGCCCTTTTGCATTGAACATGCCCTGGTTAGCTGTGTTGGTAAGAGGAATGGGAATACACTTTCCAAGCAGCACAGCAGATCCAGCCCATATGGGCTTCTGTGTCTGCTTCTGCCTGTAGTGTGAAGACAGCTGGAAGGGAGAGTGGGTGTGAGGCAACCTCTGTCCTTTCTCACCCACAGCATGACTCTGGTTCCCAGGTCTCAACCAGGCTGCACCTGGCTGGCCTGCCATGTGTGACAGCTTAGCAGCGTGCTTTCCGGGAAGGTCCTTCCGACCAGGACACCATGTTCACACCCAGGCTCCTTGCTGCTAGCCCACTAGGATGGTTCTTAGGTATAGGGTGATCCAAACTGGAGTGGCAGCCCAAGCATGTTGCACTGGTGGGTGTAGGAATCAGGAGCAGGATTGTCCCCAGCTCAGCAGAGGCTTAGCATATTGCCACAAAGACATCCAGACTCCCTAAGGAGTGAGGGGTGGGTGGCAAGGGCAAGCTGTCCCCTTCCCCCACACTGCTGCTATCATGGCCTGACATTGGCCTCATCTTTGGGAAGAGGCAAGCAACTTTCCGTTCCTGCTAACAGGTGTGTCATGATGGCAAAACTACACACCTGAGTGGGAAGTTAAAATATGTACTGGGCAAGTTAGAAAATTAAAAAACCTCCAGGTTTAATTTGAGGTGTGAATCTGACAAAAAAGGGCTTCCCCACTGCATAGGCAGAGTAGACACGCTTCCAGGTTAAATACAATCACACAACAAAGCTTGTCAGCATTAACTAGCTAATCATCTGTGAGATAGAAATCATTCAAATACTGCATAGAATGAAGATTTTTTTTTTTTAAAGGAAGGAGACATTCAAGAAAGAGGAATGTTGCTAATGTTCAAGATGTTTAAGTACTTCTTTTTATTTCACAGTAGTTCTAATTTTTGTTAGTGACTTTTCATAGCTGACATCATTGTTATTTATATAATTTAATTTAAAATGTTTTGCATTTGTAAGCAAATAAGACTGTTAATAGGATGTAGATTAACTCTTTCAGTTTTGCAGTGAAAGGCCTACTAATTTGTTTCCAATGCTTTTATGAAGGCAACAAAATTATTCTCAGTCCTGACTTGACGGAATAATCCTGTACATCTCTTCAGTAGTGTCTCTAGTGAGGCTGGTAGGAAGAATGCCAAAGGAGCTGCTATTATTTCCCTGTAGCATGACATCCTCTTCAGCAGAAATAATTGGCTCAGATCAAGAACTTGTTTCGTGTATATGGCAGAATTACTGACCCAAGCTGGATTTGAACCAGCAGCCATGTGATTTAAATAGGAGATGAAAATTGATCTCGAAATAGTCTCAGCAATCTAAGCCAAGGAAGAGACAAAAGGATGAATGCTTAGCACTGCAGAAAAAATAAATATTCTTTTTTAGAAGACAGACCTTGTCACAAGAACTGAATGCTTACACATCACCTAGTACCTAAGTTGAAGAATAGGGCTCTGATGGTAAACATAAGAAAAACAAAAAGAAATGGCTCACTGTATATATTTACAATATTACGAATCACATATCACACATATAATGCATCACAGTCTCCCAAGTTTAGCAAGCATTCATTGTGTCCTCTAGCAAGAGAGTAGCTTCCTGAATTACTGGATTTTCTTCTTCATGGAAAGTTAGGGTCCCCAACAAAATTTGTTTAGCAGATGGATAAAATCCAGATTATGAAAATGGCCCCACATTCCAGCTAGGCAAATAGAGTGAGTGAAAACCATGTCATCTTGCTGCCTAGTTGTTTCCTTGTACTTTCTGGAGTGTGCTGCTGGACAATCCACACTGGGATCAGATGTTCAAAGAGTCTGTTACAGAAAATTCGGGGATGGAGAGATCTTTCTCACAGAAAGAGTTCTAAAGCAACTTTGACAAGAGGAGTAGGTTCTTTGCAGAACATCTGGCTTTGTGACAAGCATTTTAACTGTACAAGAGGATATGTTCTGCTCCTGGAATCCAGCACATAAATTATGAAGAAAATATTAGTTTCAGTCCAAAGGACCATCCACTAATCTGCTTGTTTACATCACAGGTAATATGTAAGTGCTTTTCAGAGTTAATCTTTTCAGCTATAGCATAAATGCAGAGGCCAATAAGATTACTTGATGATGAAGCATTTTAATAGCATCACACAGTCAGGAAGTAAACTGATTATGAAAGGCAGCAAATGGCATTGATTTTATTTTGCAGCTTGACCCAAATGTCTTAAACTTGGTAAGTCTCATAATCAATCTTGTTTGAATTTTGCATGAGATTTTAGCTCATCCAGATGCTAAGAAAACAGGCAATTTCAAAAAATCAGAACACTAAACCACAAATCATTAGAGGGAAGAAAACCTGAACAGTGAAATCCTCTTTGCTGGGCCTCAGAGGTACCTGACAGGGTTCAAAGAATGAATCTGTGAAACAGCTGTGCACAAGATTACTGTGATATTGCCCACCTGGAAGCATGGGCTCTCCAGAGAGAAGACAGACTCTGTAGGTGTCTTGCTAGACAGTCTCTAGGCTTTTCCATCTGTGGATGTTTTTTCTCCCCTATCACTCTGGACCATTCCCAGTAAGGACTGTGTTATTCTGTTGAGGTTTTAATATGAAGAGACACATCTAGAACAGAGATTCAAGTTTTCATTCTTCTGAAAGAAGTCTCATCCATGCAATTATACTGCTTTGCCAATCAAACTGATATAAAGGACAAGCAAGGAAATAGTCCTTCAAAACTGCACTGTTGCTTCGAATCAGAACAGTAATGTAGAGGAGGGAATCTCTTCTAAGTTGCTAAGCCAGTGAAATTAATGCCCTGATTTTGATCTATGAGACCTTTCTGATAATCGTCATCCTGTAAGAGCTATTATTCCTTGCTTAATATCACTGTGAAAGTTCTCTACAACCTCTATAGAGACAGAGAAATATTTATCTGCAAGGTGGACTATTTTGGAGAGCATGGGGAAAATCTACATCAGCAGACTGCACACCAGCAATCTGATTTGCTGCTACAGAGGCCTTGAGTATGGTGGAAGAAAGTACTGTGTTTCAGGAAGCTGACTAGCAGGACTAAATTAACAAGAAATTCGTATATGCTCTTTTCATAGAACAGGAGCAGTTGACATATCTTTTATCACAACATTTTTCTCCCCAAAGTGTTGGATTTTGTCCAACATTTTGTCATAAAGTCTGTATCTGAGATAAACCCACGCTTTTCTTCATGTGTAGGTACAGCCCCAGATTTCCATCCCTTTTTACAAATACAGTAGACTAGATTTTGATACATTTTTAGTCTATTGAATTTGAAATTCAACCCTTGTATGCTGTCCCTGCAGCTAGGTATTTGTTTCTGTGACAATCAGCTTTTACCTAGAATTTATGCTGAATCTACCAGTGCACGCAGTTTTTGTGGCTACACTTCCATTTTGTACATTCAGGCTAAATAAGAGACCAATTACATTCCCCTTAGGTTAAGAATAATTGAAACAAAAGAAGCTATTGCATAAGAGTGGGCAGGGAGTAGCTAATACAATTCAACAAATACCTTTTGGTGCTGTGAGGTAAGAGAATTGCATGTGAATGTGAAAGATAACAATAGAAACATGTTGAGTGCAGACAGAGAAGTAACAGCATGCTAAGTGGAAAGCAAGAAGGAGGATTGTATGCCGGTGAGACCATCAGCACAAAGAGTGTACAAACAGTGCAAAAACAGTTCTAAACACTCCTGAGAAAAATAAGTCTTATGGTAGAAGTTGAGAAAAACTTGTAACAGATGAGAAAGCATCCTAGATGAGGCAACAAGGATGAGACGCATCTTACTGACTTTGCTAAAGAGTTTAGGGGAATTGGACCATATAGACTTTTTCTGCCTATAGAAAGGATTGTAAAAACCAAGTATCTGATTTCATCATTAGTTTCTCCTAGCACAGAGAGCCCTGAAACACTAGCTAACTGCTGGGGACAGACAGACTTTCTTGTTTGCAATATCGGTCACCACCACTGCATGGGTTCAGTCCTCCCTTTTGGGCCACTGTGTCCTGTGAGGGGATGGCTGAGATTTGGCATTGTCCAGATTTATGAAGCATTTCAAAGCATGACTTCCACTGAAGCTGTAGCTCTTAATTTCATAAATGCCTTTGGTATTTTCAGCTTCATCAGTCTTTGAATCAAAATATCTGTATTTTTTGAAATGCACTATTTATATGAAAAACTGTCCCAGAACTGGTGTATAAATTATCATGCACGACTCCTGTGAATTATTCTCAAACTCCACTTTTGTAATAGATGTCTAAGACACAAATGAGTTACATGTTAGTTTTTTGGGAAAGAGGGGTAGAGGAACAAGGTAAAGCTGCTAGGGAAGGAGTAGAAATCCAAAACTACATAAATAATTTTTTTTTTCTGTGAATTTGAAGGAGATCCATGCTATGTGAAAGTGATTTTGTGAAAAGGCAAAGGTATAGGAAAAAAGGTTTTGGTATCTATAGCTTTTTGTAGAAGTGTGTCTTTTAAAGTTTCAGCAGACAATCAATTTCATAGCAGGTGTGTAGTATGATTCTGTCCTAACGATCAACTCATTCTTTGTGAGTATCCTCAGGCAGGAAATACATGTATGTTATATAATAATATATGAAAAAAATGTATTTTGACCAATGATTATTTTGTAAAAAGTTGATTCTCCCTGGGAGCTCTAACTGTGATTGCCTTCTTTACTATGTTCTTTTACCATTTCACTTCAAGTGTTGTGAATTTGGTCCACAAGGCAGATCAATGCTGTAATTTTAGCATCATAATTTGATGGATGCTTTTCAGCATCACTGCTTGATTTTCAAGACTACTTTTGAAAACTGAATAGGAAACAGAAAATAGACTAGGAATATTAGCCTCAAAATGCACTTTTTGTTTCTGTCTTCTTCCAGTTCTGAAGAACCATGTCATAACTTATCTTACACTTTTAGATTCTTCTGTCTGAAGACCCTTTTACTTCCTCTCAGCAGCTGGTTTGACATACCATCTCTATTTATCACTTTGTAAAGGTTGTGGAAAAGCCTTTCCAGCTGACACAGGCCCATATTAGCATCTGTGCACTTTATGGTACAGGGCATCACCTATTGTCCCTTCCCAAGAGTCTGGGCTGGTGTTCTGGCACCCAAAAAGCAGGTCAGACAGTGTATGACAATGTCAAACGAGGTCTTAGCGATGCCTGAGAAAAATCTTCCTGATGTTTTTGGTTTTTTTCATAGTGGAAAGAAGGGATAAGGTGAAAAACCTCCGCTGTAGCCTCCTGTTGCTGGTCAGAAGTTTGTTTCTGGACTGAGCATTACCCAGTGGCATCCACTGCCTAGTTTATTCCAGTTCATCGTTCCAAACCCCTCTCTGGGTCAATCTTCTCACCTCTCTTTTCTTCTGTGCGGAAGAACAATTCTCATCTTGTCATCGCTTAGTTTGCACTCTGCTTATGGAGTCTGCAAAAGGATGTTAAAGAGTTGTTTCAGCACATTCACAATGGCTTCAAGAGAAAAGAATGAGCAAATGCAAGCTCTGCTGCCTTCTGATCCACCTTATTAATGGAATAAAAATGTATGTCTCCAAAACCATAAACAGATATGTAGGTGCAGTACTATTAACCACTGCTTTGTAGCACTTCTCTTATAGTCTAAAAATGCCAGCAGTGTTTCAGTATTTATGTTATCTATGTTAATATAAAACGACAAAAAAGATATCAAAACGGAAAACCACCTCTTGAAAACTCGTTAATGGCTAGTCTATGCTCTAAACATAAAACATATATAATATCCAGATGGACTATTCTTTCTGAGAACTTTCTGTAATTATGCATTTTGCAAAGGAAAGCAATTATTTGCAACACATACTATACTGAACTGTGGATCTACCTGGGAAAATGCATATCTTGTACTGAAACTATAGACCAAGAGGATAAAGTAGCTAAGTCTCCGTGTAAGGTGAGTCACTGAGATGGGTAAAAAGCTATTCTGAAAGTGGTGTAAATTAATTCCTATTTATCTATTAAAATTTAAATACCGTACAGTTGCTGATGGAATTGCATGTCTACAACAAGGGTATAAGCTGTCTGTATTGTCATTTATAATACTGGTAATGCTCCACAATAATGTAAGAATATTTTTTTAATCCTCCCATAGTCCTGTCAGGTATACTACTAATTATCCGGGCTTATGATCTTGGAAAAAGGGCTCATACATTCTCATGCCAGATTGCTGAAACAGCATGCTTTGCAATATAGGAAAGCACTCATTGTTTCTTTTCATTTATAGAACCGTATATACGACATTTCACTGTAGCTACAACAAGAAAATAGGCAATCTGTTGTAAACATGTTGGCATAAAATCTGTGCTGTTGTCGGATATCTTTTCACCTGAACTTAGAAAACTTCATCAAAAAACCCTTCACGCTTCTTCAAGTATTTTTGTGTTTACTTTCATCTTATTTCAATACAATACTCTGTGTATTGTCTAGAGAAGAACACTGATTGTGGGTCCACAATCCTTTCTTTGTCCTGGGTTATAATTATTTCTAAATGTTTTCTTTTTTTTGATTGTTACATTTATTCTAGGTTAATATTGCTGGGACAGACTTTAATGTAAGCTCCAATAACAAACTGATTACGTAGTTAATTTCTGAGATTGAATTTAAAGCATAAGCAACAATTTTTATGTATCTTCTAAAACAAGAACAATTTTAAGAAAGCAGAAACCTACATCAAAATTGGATATGTATTTTCCCCTTCTTCCCTTTATTTTGTGCATCCATGAAAATATAAGAAATAAATAATACTGAGTGTAAACCATATAAAGCACAGTGTAGGAAATATTTGCACGGAATTGAAAAGCATGGGAAATGTATTAGGATTTATATGAACTCTGTATACCAGAAGTAGTTGCTTGAAAAGGAAAAGTTGCTGAAAAGAAAAAATAAATGAGATTCCACTGCACTACAAATTCAGGCAAGTAATGTCCATTTACATATTTAACAAATCTTTTTCTTGAATGACAAAATCAATATTTACTGTTTACGACACATGAATTTTATGTTGTAAGAACATAAAATATCCTGGTCAAAAATTAAAATATTAAAAGATATTAAAAGTAATATCTTTCTCGTACACCATCTAGTTCTTGGTCTACATGCAGAGGCCAGTTGGTGAAAATTAGGAAGGCCAGTTGCAAGACTATAAATTCATCTTACAGAACAATTAAAATCTGAATTAAAAATTTTGATTTTGAGATATATTTAAGATATTTTCAAGATATTTTCATTTACAAAATTAAACAAACACAAACAAAATGCCCCCAAACTCTTCATATATTTTTTTCTGGAGAAACATAATTAAAAAAAAAAATTAGTTTCATTCTCATCACTGTTCTTCTACACATTCTTCTATTTTTCTCTCTGGATTTACAAATCAAAGAATTCAACATTTTATTGTGGTCGTAGTCAAACACAGGAACAGGTCTCCCAGAGAGGCTGTGGAACCTCTGTATGTGGAGATATTTCACATCTGACTGGACACAGTCCTGGGTAACTGGCTCTACCTGATGCTGCTTGAGTGGAGGGGCTGACCAGATGAACTGGAGAGACCGCTCCAACCTAAGGATTGCTGTGATTGCAGCACTTCAGTCGTGGAAGCTATCCCATTGTATCTCTTTTTGACTGCCTGCAGATCTCTAATTTAGCCCCTAATTTTATTGCACTGCATGCCTCTGGAATACTGATCTACTTTTGGGCTACAAGTTTGAACTCATTGCAGGGAATCAGGATCGCTTCTATATAATAAATGTTTGCTGACTACTGTAAGATGGATTTTGAGTCTCACATTTTCTTCTGTAATGCATGACTTACAATTAAAATGAGAAAAAAAAAATCCAAGAGATTTTTAGAAGCTGTGTGTGTGATTTAACTACATTAGTCATAAGGAAGAGATTTGTATTGTCATAGTAACTAAACCAAGATTATTTTTTTCCCTCTTATACTGTCATAATATATTATATAAATATAATACTCGGTCTTGTTCTTGGAAAGGCATGTCTGAACACTTTTTAGGATATTTTTTGTTGGGACATTACATTCTACAGATTGCTCTTCAGATGTAGTTCCTCATTGCACAAATGTTGCTTGAGCTTGGCTTTAAACAAATGAATGTGCTATAGGAGGACAAGATCGTACTCATCTGTGCAGAAATGAGCATAAAGATTCAGGTTACTAGAGCACTGAATCTCATACTTAACTTTGAGCTGAAATTCGATCACATACTGGCCTTAATCGAATGACAGATTCCCACATCTGATTTGGGATCTAAGTCTTAGCAGAACTGGAGCCTTAGAATAGGAGTTGCAAACAAATCAACCAGCCACCTTCTATGTCTTGGGGTTATTTCTTATCATCAGTTCAGTGGGGAAACACCTTAGCTACAGAACATTCCACTGATACTAGTGTGCATTGCAATGTACTTTTTATTTGAATAACCAATCTTTGCTCATACTTAAACTTATAAGGAGTTACTATGAAGTAATTAATTTTGACAAGTGCTACTTTACATCGTACTTTTTTAGTGAGAAAAAAACCAAAAACTGATTATAAACCTAGCAGACCACGTCTTGGATTCTGATTGATAGGAAATCATTCATTAACCCAGGAAAATCAGTAATTTTCCTGCACAGCTGTTCAAAAATGCTAGGGAATTTACTATAAAAAAGGGGAAGAAAAAGACATTATCAGCATTGTAAAACATTGCTTAGAGTTTATTATACAAAATAATTACATTTAATCAATTATCACAGTTAACAAGTGATTTCTTGGGGATTATTATTACCTAACTGTTATTAAAGATCTGACAACAGATGGCATATGCAATTCATTGCTTATTATTACTTTTACAAGCACAGATGGCACAGTACAACCAGTAAGACTAGCAGACAGTGATCTTTCTTCCCAATGTAATAACAAATGAATGTGCTGAGTGATTTTTTTTATTTTCACTAAAGTGCTGCAAAATAGCTAATGTATTCAACTCTTCAGATCATTTTGCTTCAATAGCAGTTTCTACATACTGCATGTAGAAGCCTGTTAAGGAGATTACCAAATTAATGTTACAGACCCAAAATATTTGCCTTAAGATGCTCATTCCAACTTGCCTGAATGTACCCTTTGCATAAGAATCAGTTTAACTTGAACTCTGTGAACTCTACTGGCAAAACTTCTAAGGCATAAAAATATCAGTAACAGTCATACAAAGAAAGAAAGGGGTTAGCTCAAGAACATTTTAAAGCTATTTATTGAAAAGAGAGTGGCAGACTTATAAGAAATAAAAGAAATAAAAAAGATACTTATGTAAGAACCAAAAAAGACCTTTTAAACTAGTAAGAAAGAATTATTTTAGGAAAAGATCAAAAATTTGTTCAGGAACAAAAGCACAGCACGCACGTTAGACTTTCTTACCTTTCTATCTTTGTGTCGTAAGTGAAGGGTGGGAGGATAAGTGTGTAATTTTATGGACTGTTTATTTAGATTAAATGGATCCCTAAAAGCCAGGCAAGTGTGCTGTGACAACTACAGCTTAATTATTTAGCCAAGTCTGTCTAGTAATTATATCTCAGAGTTACATTCCATCCCCAAGTCTCCATCTCTAGTAAGCAAGCCAGTCATGTTGTTCATGGTACAGTAGCATTATCAAAACACCTAAAAAATGTTGCACTCCTAAGACATAATTACAGTACTTCTGCATGAGAGCTTTTAGAACCAGTAGTTGCACAAAGCAGGAGCATGTTTTCACTATTCATCTTAGGTCATATTAAAAACTTATTATTAAACTATGCCATTCTCCTTTAAAATATCCTAATCACATTTCACAAAAGGCAAACAACACTCAGTGTTATTATTAGAGAAATGTTATTGGAATACTCCAGTATTGAAACAGAATGAAAAATATGTCTCATGAAAGGGAGTGTGAACATTACGTCATATTAAGTATATGATGTAACAATATAGTTAAATATAATATAACTTAAATGTAATACATATAACTTATAATACAAAAATAGAATTAAAAGAAAGAAAAGAGCCATATACTAAGATTTTTAAAAAATAATAAACACCTGTTAAAGCAGTTAAATGGGAATAGACAGAATGACTTTTTTTTTTTTTTTTTTTTGAAAGGGTATATAATACAGTACATATAAACCTAAATATATACGAAATAAAAAGAGTGAAAGCAACACTATTTATTTTTAGAATATTTCCTTCCAGTTCTGTCATTACACTAATTCTGCCATGCACTGATTATGTCTGTAATTTAATTCTGTGGAATGGCACCTCTAATACTTGAGTTTGTTATTAAAGCCCTTCAAAGGTAACATTCTCTACTTTCAGCCCCTTTTAAGCCTGGTTCAGCATGCCAAAGCATCAACAAAAACAATAGTATCTGATTCTCTGAATAACATTTTTAATAATGAAGTCAACATCTATCTTTATATATGGTGTACTTACAAGGTCAAAAATTATTTAATTACTTTGTCTTATTGAATTGTTACTAAACAGCTGAGCTGTGGTAACTGGCAAAGTGCACACCCTAGTAGAATCCATTTGGCAAGTACAATCCATTAGCTTAAACCACTATGAAACTGCATAAGAAAATCACCATCAAGGAGTTGTGGTTTAACTGGTGGTTTGATTTAATGTGTTTCACTTATCACAGCTTGGCAGAGAAGCAGTGACTTGTTTAGCCACAATAACATGATAGCTTCCATTCTATGGCCATTTCCTTACACATTTTCCATTAACTTCATCAAAGAAGGGCCTAGTTCTTCCTGTTTTACATTAAAAGCATGCTGTTATTGAATAGGCATGGCAGAAGAGCAGCCACATGTAATTTCTTTCCCCACCATCTTACTTTAATTGAGAGAAAAACAATCTTGCCTCTAAAGCTCTGAAGAATACAGGAAAGAATACAGTCTGTTAAATAAGTTGTAAAAAGTACATATGTCAGGTTCAGAGATTAATAATAAATGGTTTGCTGGTAGTCAGCAACTAGTAGAGTACAGCAGAAGCTGATGCTGAGGCCCTCATAGTTTAGCCAAAGTCATCAAAGACCTGGATGATTTTGGAGTGTACCTTCAGCAAACTTAAATTAGAGGGTATCATTACCATAACAAAGAGCAGGCCCTGATAAACAGAACTGGATTAGTGCAAACCTTATGAAATTCAACAACAAGGAGCATCAAGTTTTGAGTGTCAGGTGCATCAGCTTTGTGCAGAATTATGATCTGGCAGCTAGGTGATCAAGAAGCAGTCACACTGAAAGGGAACCTGGACCGTCAGCTCACTCTCATCATGAATGAGGCAAACTGAGCTAATGCATGGTCAAGGAACATTAATTTCTCTATGGATTTTATAGTCTGCTTGATGTTGGTGAGATTACATCTGGATATTTTGTCAAGTTTTGGGCCTTCCTATTTGAGATGAGGTGAAACTGAACAGGGTCTAACTAAAAGCTGTTAAGTAGGACATGATGTAGAGAGAATGAGAGATATTTAACCTCTTTAACCTGCTGAAAATTTACCTTCTTTGACTTGGTGGAAATGAGCTAAAGATGATCTAAAGGATCTAGTTATACCTAACTGCGGGGCAGCTACAACGATGAGAGACTAGCCGCTCTCTAGTATCAGATGATACAGAAGGGACAACAACCACAAGGGAACTTTAGACTGGACATTAGGAAAGAATTTTACAAAGAGGGTAGTGCAGGTGGCCCAAACAGTTTCTGAAATACCCATTACCCATTTCATAACCTGACTGAATAAAACTGTGGCTCACTTGATCCAGTGGCAATCTGCTTTGACAGTGACTCTGGAGTAATCTCTTCTACCCAGAATTTCTGTGGTGCTAGAATCCTATGAATTTATGATGTGCACAGCAGAGGAAATGTGTATGATTCAGGTAAATATTTTGCAGTTCCATATCAGTAGTACATCCATTTTCAACTCACAAAACTCATGACAGTCAAATGCCCAGCAGCATCTGGTAGAAGCACAACCACAAGTGATTGGAATGGTCTTATGCTCCATGCTCATGGTTCAAATAGAAGAATAGCCCTGCCAAAAGGAGCTTTTTAAGAATTAAGTGTCAAACATTTAAAATGAGAAAAAAAATAAAAGAAAAATCTCAAAAGTCATAATTTCTATGATGATGAAAAGAAAAATCTCAAAAGTCATAATTTCTATGATGATGAAAAGAAGTGTGCAAACCCTGAATTAGATTTTCTGCTAAAGATATTTTCTTCTCTTCTCAGTATGGAATCTGGAATTTTCAAGAAAATTTCATATAATTGGACACAAAACACCTGATCTCTGTAGCATTCAAGAAAGATGTAAACATAGAAGGATATTTGCACGTCTTCTTGTTTCTGGGCTGCACTTGTTACAGTACAACATGGATTTCCTTCCTTGTTCCTGTTCTTTAAGTTTAAAGAAATTGTGTAAAGGAAATGATTCTGAATTTTTATCATAGAATCATTGAATGATTAAATTGGAAGTGACCTGTAAAGATCATTTGTTTCAACTCAGATTATCTAGTCTAATTCTCTGGTCTGTTTCAATTTATTTCATGAAGTGCTTTAGTTTTAACTTTTTCTTATCTTTCCTATTTGACCACTGTATCACTCTAGATCTAAGCCACCCGCTGCGCAGGCAGTTCACATATATTTAAGACTCCAAGGGATTTTGCCCACACAAACTCATGTGTTCCGTGGTTCTTTGATACCTTGGATCACATAAGGACAGCATTTGGCAAGCATTTTCCTAAGAGAACTTATTTTAGTTTAGAGAGAAAATAAGTATTTTGGCAGAAGTTTCAGAGGTAACATACAAGCAAGTCAGAAGCATTACAACAACACCCAGCAAACAAACACACAGTCTGCAAAAGCACCCAGTACAAAGCAGTCAGTAACTCAGCTTAGTAGAATACAAGCGCCTTGGCTGTAAGTTACTCAAAAGAGTAAAGAAAGAGAGAAGAAAGAGACCAAGAGTTAAGAAAGAAGAAATTAAAATAAGACATAGCAACAAATGAAGAATGCTGTGGAGATCACATTATGAGGGTGGAGCCCATCCATGTTGTATTTATGGGGCCTCGCCACCATGGCCACTCCTCCTAGGAGGCACATTGGAGTCATTGACCACCCAGTGTCCCCGGGGCGGAGTGAGTGATGCTGCCATGAATTTATAAGTTCCAGGGGTGTGGTGTGAGAGGGCTGCCAGGCAGGCCTTCCTTGACTGACAGGCAGACACATGGCTACCAGGCCATGGGCATGGACTTGCCCACCTTGCCTGCAGGCCCAGGCCTGGCCCTTCCCACACGCACTCAGAGTGAGATACGAATCTGATCTCTCACTACCACTTCCACACTTGGAGTTTGCTCTGCCTGCTCTTTCCTGCACCTTGCTCAGAGAAGTCTTACGCTTACGGAAGCACCAAAACCTGGAAATAATTCCAAAGAATGATTGCTGCTATTATGCCATCCTGTGGGAAATGTTGATGGAGAAGTCAAAACCGGTATCTACACGCTTTCCTTCGACATGCTCCCCGTGGTGTATCATGTTACATTATTCTCCACTGCTGGTCTGAGGACGATTTATTGCAGGGTATATGGATCATTTTTCTTTCTCTTATCTTTGCTAACCAATTCAATGCTAGCTACAGTTGTGCATCCCATAGCCTCTCTATTTATTTCTATGCAGGCTATTTGAAGCCTGCATTCAAATGTATGGTGCAATGTTTTCCTGAAAACTTTAACCATCTGAACAACTGAATGCAACAAATATGTTTCTATAAAAGTTCAGACAATGCTGCCCTAAGTAAAAACATCTGTCAGAGAGAGAAACTGTTGAGTTAAATTTAGAGCCAAAACTTCATTGCCCTGATTTGTCATTGAATAAATATTTCATTGGTCCTTCTGAGGAAAGTGTTTTCATCTTTGGTGAGATACTACATCATATCTTTTTGTTGTTACAGATGTCATGGCTCAGGGACAAAGCTAACTTTTTTAAAAGTAATAAGGGAAATGTTGGTTTTCAAAGAGAAAGTTAGAAACTGTGAAGGTTTTGATACAAACCAGTGCTTATTGGCAAGCCAGTACTCCTTATCAGAGCTAATATGTAAAGATTTAAATATTCAGATATGATTAGAAAAGATGCCCATTGTTTTCTATGGTCCAAGTCTTTCTGAGTGAATGCTTTCTCCCTGTGCAAGAGAATCTTTCAACATTTCAGACAGAATCCTGCTATAAAGTTTTAGACCTGAAAACATGGTATAGATTTATAATCATTAAAATAAAAATTAAAAAAAATCAAATAACTAAAAATGTGAAGTAAAGCAAACACAAAAGGTTCATATGAAATACTTTGTCGAGAGCAAAAGCAACGAGCTTTTGAGTTCCTAGTACATGTACATGGTTAACAAGAAACAAAAGAACGTATGTGTGTGTAGCTCCACAGGTAAGCATGGTTTTATGTGACTGTTTGCTTAGGGTTTGTTTTCTTTTCATCCATGGTTTTACTTCTTTTATATGCATTTTCAAAAAAAGTATGGGTTGTTACCATACATGTTGGCTTTGAGGCTGCCAGTGTAATTATTAGCAAAACTACTTGACACATAAGAATTTGTGCACTTTGATGTGCATTCTAATCTGAGAACAGAAACAGCACCATATGACTTGTCTGACCAGTCACAACTGATCATCACAATGAGAAAAACAAATATCAGACATTGCATAAATACAAAAAACTGTTCACAAGCAGTCTCAGCATTACTATTGCATGACAAACATTTTTGATCTGCTCAGTGTTACAAAGAAGGACCCTTAAAGTGATGACAGACAGTATTACTTTCCGTTTTCTTTGATTTTGAGCACATGTATCCCTAAAGGAAATTTGCCTCCTTTTTAAAATTTTCTTCATTAGAAAAATAACAATTCTAAAATAAGCTGCATACTAAGCATTTGATTTAATTTTGATTCCTTGCATTGAAGGTCAACTTGCCTAACTTCTAACTCTAGTCCTTACCTTCCTCATGTTCTGTTTTTATGCATATAATTGTGTATACACAGTATGTGTAAGTCAGGATACCAGTTTCGTTATGATATAGTAGAACCGCAGCTTTGCTCCAGTCCATACTGGAGTTCCCTTTTTGAAAAAAAAAAAAACAACAAACAAACCCTAAGTACTCTAAAACCTGCACAATTTCTCAAATCTTGTTCCTAGGGACAAAGAAAGTCAGGGATAGAAAACCAAAGATGAGAATGTCTGAATAAGAGTGACAAGGTAGGGAAACATTGCTACAGATTTTCTTCTCTTTTTTTTGCCTTTGCTTTGACTTTCTGTATGGAGAATACTGGGTTATACTGATTGTTCCTAAAACGGTCTCATTTGCTGAATACTTACTTCATGCTTGGCATCGGTTGCTCCGTTGGGGAAATCTATTAGAAAATGGTATCCACTCATGTATTTTTCTGCTAAAGGAAATCTAAGCCTAACTCTTCTGAACCAGATATTAACTTGAGAATAAAAACGTTCTCTTCTTAAGTTCTCTTCCCTTTTGAATCAAATATATCACTTGTGACTTGGGAATTGAGGACTACACATGAAGTGAGGTAGATAACTCATCTGTGTTAATCTAGGAGCTGGAGAATAATGTACTGATCTCAGCAGACTTACATATTTGAAAGCAACATAGACAGATATTTGGAAGACATTATACGACCTCCCTCTGAGGGCTTTGCAGCATTAAAGCTCATTGTTCAGCAAAGAAAAGCATTTGTTAATTCCACCTTTCCTCAAGGTCTGGGTGCAGTGTTTTTACAGTGATCCTGATTGTATTTCAAGACAGGGAGAAAATACTAAAAGAAGAAATCAAGTGTCTGTTGCTTTTTACACACACAAGAGAAGCATAACTGCTGATTCAGAGCTGTTTGTAGTCCAAGGAGCTGTCAGTAGCATATTATCATTAAACATATTTAATATGACCTGTCAGTAACAGGATGCTGAATTTCTCCTTCAGCAGTACATCTCTCAGATTTTACTTCTTTATACTCTCAAATCCACTTGGACAAGTTGCAATTTCCTGTTTTTTAGGAGAAGAAGATTGCACCTTTTCAGAAGCACATAATTCAGTTTTTGGAGTGACTCCAACAGAGGAAGGAAGCTGACAACAAACTCATGGGGACAAAAAAGTCAGTAGACACAAATCAGTGGGAAAGAACTTGTCTGCCAATACTTCTGTCCGTCACTTTGTGTCTGTGAGGACATAGATACCTAAATTTGTAATGTAGAACTCACCCAAGCCTTTGGCATTTACAAGGCTGCTACGAATCTCAATATACAAATATCATCAACTTTCCCTATATGTTCAGTTGGGATTCAAAATCTAGGTATCCCTGTAGAAGGGTTTCCTCATGTGCATAGTTCAACAGACAAGCTCGGATTGTGCTGAGCAATTACAACATAATTAATAAAAAACAGGTGCTTTGATTGTTCAGCCTGGAGAAGAGGAGACTGAAGGGACATCTCATAACAGTCTACAACTTCCTCATGAGGAGAAGAGGAGAAGCAGGCACTGATCTCCTCTCTGTGGTGACAGGACTTGAGGGAATGTCCTGAATTTTTATCAGGGGAGGTTTAGGTTAGATACTAGAAAGAGGTCTCTTCATCCAGCAGGTGGTTGGGTGCTGGAATAGGCTCCCCAGGGAAGTGATCACAGCAACAAGCCTGACAGAATTCAAGGAGCGTTTGGACAATACTCTCAGGCACATGATGTGACTCTTGGGGATGAATCTGTGCAGGGCTAAGAGTTGGACACGATGATCCTCGTGGGTCCCTTCCAACTCAGCATATTCTGTGGTCCTGTGATCTGAAAGCAGAGTGTTCACTGCCCACATTTTTGACAAAACGCTAATTAGACCAGCCATAGGTCGAAACCCTGAAAAGGGAAAACTAACACCTGTGCTTGTTGTTTACACTAATCCTCAAGCTATAGAGCATTTACCATATGCAGCCAAAACCATAAAGGCCATGAGGCCATCTGGAAGAAGTAGGAAGCCTTTGTACTCTTTGGTTTCACATGAAGTTAAAGATCTGCTGTATTCACACTTCCATATCAGGATCTACAAATTGACGTAAGTTTAAAAAATCCTAAGTGTAGAAAAATTGCTTTCTTCTTAAAATACCTTCTTGTGACCTACCTAAAATGTTTAACTCTTACAATTTTAGCCAAGTCCATATGAAATATATAGGCTCTAGCTCAATAGTTCTGTAAAACAAAAATATTCTGTAAAACAAAATGTCCTGTAAAATAAAATATTTTTCAATCACATATCTGATAATGAAGTGCTATAAATATATAAAAATTCCATTTAAAAGTAAGCAAAGAATTTAATTTTGAGATAACTATTCAAGATTTCATAAAAAAAATAAAAGATATTTGTTTCTAGTGCAAATCAGTATACAATTAATAACCCATCTTTTTCTCAGTTTCGCATGTAGATTTATACTTCCCTTGTCAGAATTAGTTCAATATATTTTCAGTTAGATTTGTCTCTGATGTTAGATGAATACTTCTTCAACAGTTCACTTAGAAAAATAGAAGGCTTATGATCACACTGACTACAGAATATACTCTTGCTGATGGTTTCATTCACTCCCATGATTTGAATGGTTTTGCACAAGCAGTATTGGTTTCAATTTGACAAACCATTTGGTGAGACTATCTGAGTGAGTTGAAACAACCTGATTCTCCATGTTGGACCTGACTCTACAATCTTAAAACAGTAAAAAGCAGAAAAAGTGTATTTGATATGAATACTTTCCTCTCAATGATCCAGAGCAAATACAGTGAGAAGATCAGTGCCACAAAGGTTTGCTACTTTTTCAAACTCACTGTTCAGGGCAGAACAGCATTTCAGAAGCTTTAAAGAAAGCATTCACAAATATTTGAAATGCAAGCTTGACTCACAGAACATACTGTGCATTGGAAGACACCCATCTAACAAATAATGCATAGGCATTCTATCTTTGAAAAATATGAACTGTTAAATAGCACCATAATACATTTATTTGTAATATGTTACAATTAGGCCTAAAGATAATCTCTAAGTGCATGCTTACAAAAAAATTCAGTTTTCTGAATATATTTTTAAATGGTCTACTAATGTCACTCCATATGAGTACCTATAAAAACTTGTTGCAACTACATCCATTCGTCATCTTCAGAAAACAAGTAAAAACCAAAAAGTATTATAATTAATCCATTTAGTGTAGAAAATATTTGTTGACTGTTCTTGCAATTCATTTAGCCCATTATTTCAGAGAACTTGGTTGTGCACACTTGTTGTGCACCTTGGATGCAAAACAGCAAGGGTTACACCAGAAAAGAAAAGCTTACAATGCCTATCGACTTCAACTCTAATACACATTTCTGCAACAGTAATTTGTTTTCCTTCATTCACCAAGCAGTTTTGCACTTCATGATGAAATAAAACCTTATTATCACTGAAAACCAACGTGCATTTCTAAACCACACTCAAACCTACAAAAAACTACAAAGTTTATCTTTAAAAATTAGTAACCCTTTTCTCTGCACTACAATGCAGACGGTATTTTAAGACAAACATCTGGATTTCTAATAGCCAGAGATAAGCAAAAGCATTTAAATCCTTGCAGGAATGCCCAGGACCGATTTCCCTGTCAACACCAGGGAGTGTGTACTTAGGCTTCAGAACAGAAAAGAGGCTTTGAACACCGTTATAGGTAAGAGAAAGAGATGCTAGACATAATTTGGTCAAACTAGCATTTGATAAAGTAGGGCACTGGCAAAAAAGCAAAGAAGAAATAAAATTTCTTCTTTCAATCTCTTTTTCCTCTTTTTTTTTACATTGGTTCTTTTTGTCTTTCTGCATGATTGATGTGTTCAGCTTTTGTCATTCCCTCCAAACTTTCCTTGTTCAGTCAACCACCTAACCATCTAGACAGCATTGACATTTATGTGAGTCTAATCACCACCGCCTGCAAGACAATGCCCAGAAAGCTTATAGCAGTCCTCAGATGCTGCAATCTAATTAAGCCCAAACTAGAGAGTTCACCTGTTTAGCTGCCATTGTAAATATAGGTGCATCTAATTTGGTAGGCACCCAGCTGTGGTCCTTACACCTTCTTACAGTCAACAGTACAGTTTTTCTACAGCCAGAAATATCTAGTTTTTACCTGGAGTTAAGTATACCACTTCTATTGAGGGTGTTGGGCTGAGCTCTTTTCCTTTTTCAACCGTCATAAAGTCTTATTAAATCAGTGCAGTGGGCACAGAAAGGAATTCCTCTACACGGAAAGTTCACAGAGTGTAGAAGTTGCTTACATATGGGGGTTTTTTTCTGCTCCTGAACAAATATTTTTCCTGTAGCTGTCTAAATATGGTAAACCTAGCTTAATATATGTATACAAGTTGCTGTAGTGTTATCGCTGATCATTTTTTATTTCCTCTTTAAGATAATTATATGACTTTGTCTTGATATTCTCACTGAGTATATTCAAACTGCTATGTTAGTGCCAATAGCCCAATGTGTATTTAACTTAATTTGTTGGTTTGAACTGTGACAAGCCTAAGGCAGAATTGATTTGCTGCATGTATTAACACATAGAACATGACTCTATGAAAAAAAATAATTCTCTAGTCAGGTTAGGTTTTAGCTGGGATACCACCATGCTGTGAAAAAGAACATTTTTTTATATTTAATAGTTTTGAAAGACTTTTTTCTTTTCCATTCTAGAATGGAATAACAAAAATGGAAATTGTTACAGAATCATTCACTGAAAATAACTGAAGTAATACCATGGAGATGAATTCAAGTTCCATAGCAGGATAAACAATCAAAATCCCCAGGAAGCTGAACTTGACAAACACTAGTAATGTTGCAGTATTTGTTATTAATATTGAAGCTTTTTCTATGCATTATTACCTGAGCTATGTGATTCACTGTTTAATTAGATGGGAAAAATGCAGCAATGCATATTGTTTCACCTTTGAAATCTTAGAAATTTCAAAATATTTTCCATTCCACACCAGGATAAAAGATACGACCTTTTGACAATTCCCATTTAGCAAACAGCTTACCACCTTAGAGAGCACTCAATCTGAGATGAAGGCACAAATCACTTCCCTTATTTAGGCTGATTCATCAGCTTTCAAATTAAAGACCCACAAAATTGCTCTAGGCATCAGGCTGTGCAATATTCTTGTGTAGGAGGCCAGCAGACATGCTCTTAACTTTCCACTGCCACCCCTAGTTTGGACTTTCTCATAAAAATGTTTGTATCCATGTAAACACATATATATGTACTTAAATTTTGACCAGCTGTAAGAGCAAACTTTGCAAAAGGTTTCTTTAGGCCTTGTCTTTTGCTAGGTTGTGTGAGGCAATATTTGCCTCAGAGTGGTTTTGCCAGTGACTGTTTTAGATGGCATTCTTTTTTTGCTACAGTATTAAATGTTTTGTTTTAATGTTTATGTTGTTTTTGTTGTTGTTGTTTTTTGGTTGGTTGGTTTGATTGTTGTTGTTGCATTCATCTTTCTTACACAGCCATCCTAAGTTTTCTAGCTCAGGTTTTTGTATATAAAAGTTGAGCTTCAATTAGCCAAAAGCAGTAGTTATTTCTAAAGGGTAATGTTAAGTAGTGTTATCTTCTCACTGGAAAGTGAATTCATCTCTAAGATAATAAATCTATTAAATTATGTACAATTCTGAAAGAGATTACATTAAGTCATGGTACTTGGGTTGTGCATCTGAACTACTGTGGGGTTACTGTTTTCTAAGAACTTTAATCTTAATACAAGCACTCTACACAATAACACAAAGAAGACTCAGTTATTCTCATTCCTTGTAAATCCATTTGGAATTCATGAGAGTGAGGAAAAGACATATGAGATATAATTCACTCCAGCACCTGTTTCTTTCCCAATCTTTTGCAACACTAAAATAAGTGTTAACATTGCAGGTGTGCATGCAATGTGCAGCCACTAAGGAGACCGAAAAGGATGTTGATTACCAAACAGGTAATCAGCAGGGTCCTATCCAGGGTAAACCAGGGAATACTTTGTAAACCAGGAGGTGTAATGCTGGATGCTGAAACAGTCTTTCAAGTCTTTCAGGCTCAGAATTAGTAAAGGTAATATTAATGAGGCATTTCAGTTTGTGGTTTAAACGTGAATAAACAGAGAAGTAAAGCCTGTGACTTTTCAGCTTAGTGCAGTATCTCTTTCCACTGCTCTATCCAGACTTAATTTTTTCTTCTTATGAAAATACATTGCTTTTCCATCACCCTGCTCTTCTGTTTATTGTTACCATATTTATAATATTTTTATATTCTGCAGTGTCTGAGAATAGATTTTTACTAAAACAAATGCCCTAACATAGCTGTGCAATGTGTTTAAAAATTTAGCATTACATCTATTAATGGAATAGTAGTTAGGCAAATAAACCTCCCATGAACCTGAATTAGAAAACTATACCTCAAATTATTCACCAACCAAAACAAGCTATACAGAGAAAAGACTTAAAGATTATTGTTTTGCTTTTATTTAATATTGTAATCAAGCTGGCTTAAGTCCCACAATTAAACAAACAACTCTCTCTCTCAAGGGATTTCTCAGAATGAACAAACTGCAAATATTACAGCACTATCTCATAACAGCAGATTTCAGGGTAATGAGATGTCCACAGCACTTGTTTTCAGGAAAAAAAAATAGGAAGGGAAGAGATCTAGATTTTACAAAAAAAACATTCCTAGCTTTGGATATAAGCTGATAATGATGAAATGTCAGGTCAAGAAACTTCATTCTGACCTGCTGCTTTAGAACAGTTTGAGCTTCTATTACTTCCCACATGTATTAATAAATTTGGGGTCATTTGAATTCTTAAATCCTTCAACTATTTCCCATTTACTGAATGTCTATGAAAGTTCTGTGGGACCCTCACTGAAGATAACATAATACTGTAGCAGTGACATTTTTTGTGAGCTATGGATTGAGCCAAACCCCAACTATTTGATGGCTTGAAGATGTTATGTGATTGAGAGTATGTGTGCATTATGCTGGACAACATTACAGCTGCCTTATTTTCAGTGGTAATGTAGAGTATAAGAAGGAGACAATTAGTTATAAAGTACATCTTCTGCAGGTAGAGGATGGATCCTATGAAAGGATATGCAAAATATCCTGCAGCCCAGATACAAAGTGAACTGACTTAGTTCAATAGATTTAACTGATAGAAAGCATTCACTAAAATAACAGGATTTCTACATGTGTGACATTGTAACAAGCTGGATTCTGTGGGGGTTTTTTTGTTTGTTTGTTTGGGGTTTTTTTTTGTTTTGTTTTGTTTTTTTCTTTCCTTATGGATAAATCTTAAAGGTTTTGTTCACTTGGGAGTTTAGTTTAGCTAGGTTATTTATTTGGTGTTTTTAAAATTTATTTTCTGGTGGTCTAGTTTATATATTACCTTGAGATTAACTGCACAGCATTGTGGAAGATGTTTCATCTATGTATACAATAAAAGCATGTGTCTTTTGAAGAGCCATACACAAAAAAATCCTGCATACAAGGGAATTTAATCTCTAATTTACTTCCAAAAGCTATCACCTGTAACAATCTTTCATTCTCCAGTTGCCATACAGAGGCAGTAAAGCAGATGGAACACTGTTTTTTGTTGTATGTCTCACTTGTCACAAGATATATTCATATTTGTATTAATTGCAGACACTGAAAAACTTCCTCTACCCATGTCTCTTATTTCAGTCATTTTGATTTGGTGCTGTTTTCCAAGAAATGAAAAAACACTTGGGGAGAATTGGTGAGGAGGAAAACTGAGTAATCTACACAGAAAAGTCATATGTTCCTGTGTTTATGCAAACAAGCTCATAAAGCATTTGACAGTGAAGAGTCAGAGTAGTTTGCCACATACAAGCACGTCTGGAACTTGTGCTGACATGGCTAAAACAGCAAATAAACAAAAACAAAACTTCTCTTCTGAAAATAAAAACTGCTTTATCATCTCTTGGGATGACCTTTAAGATTAACAATCTTGAGAACCCAAAAAAACCCAGAACCAAACAAAACTCAACAAATAGCAACCCAGCTATTATATTAGTAAAATACAGTGGCTACTGGGCCTGTTTTCCAAAACAATCCCTTTGCTTTATGCATTTTAAGTAGTTGCTTGCAAAGTCCAGCTTAGTAATCAGCATAAAAGAGAAATGCAGATTTCTGGAAATATCGGCAGCATTAAGGGCAAGGTAAAAATAATAACAACAAAAATAATAAACAGACAAACAAACAGCATAACAAAAAAAATCCACAAAATCCTCACTAATCAAAGTATTCAAAACTGGTGTGAAATTGATCACATGGTTGAATTGAGAATGATGCTGTAGTATTAAGAGTGCATACATGCTAGAAATACTCTAGGGCTCTTGTTTCTGTCATCTACATTCGCTTTATCTCTGAAGAAAGTTTTACCAACTTTAAGAATTGCACTGGGTCTGGCTGAGATGGACTTAACATTTTTCATAGCAGCCTGTATGAGGCTATGCTTTGCATTTGGGGAATTCTGCAACAGTGTTAATAACACCCCAGTGTTTAGGCTGCTACTGAATAGTGCTTCCACAGCACCAAGGTTTCCGCTCTTTCCCCACAGCTCCAAAAGTGGGTAGGCTGGGGCTGGGCAAGATGTTGAGAGGAGACAGCCTAGCAGACCTAGATAGAAGACCTAAAGTGATCAAAGCATTCCATACCATGTGATGCCACATTCAGCAAGATAAGATCAGGGCAAGGAGGAGGAAGGAATGACATTTATGGTGATGGAGTTCATCTTCCCAAGCAAGCATTACATGTAATGAGGCCCTGCTTGCCAGGAACTGGCTGGACATCTACCTGCTGACGGGAAATAGTGAACTAATTCCATATTTTTCTTGGCTTATGAGCACAGCTTTTGGTTTCCTTATTAAACTGTTATTATCTGGATCCATGAGTCCCTCGCTTTCCATCTTTATTTTGCCCTATCTTGTGGAAGAGGGAAGTGAGCAAGCAGTTGAGTGGGTGTTGCTGTTGCCTGGGGTCAACCCACTACAACACTATTTTCAACACTTTATACAGAGTCTGAGGGAGTAGAAATACAGAAAAAAACGTTTGAATCACCCTCTGCTTTAGCTGCAAAATGTAGGTATCCTTTAAGACCTATTTCAGTCTGAGGAAAATAAGAAGTATGTATTTTCTCAAGACACATTCTTTATGCCATTTTATCATGAAAAGACAAGAGTCTAACATGTCTTTTCTAAAACATCTTTCATTAAAATGAATTTTTGGATATATGGGTTGTGTTAAAACCACTTTTCACAGCTGATCTAACACTGAGACAGGGTTTGTAGTTACTGTGACTGTGGCATATCAAAGCTGGCTTTAAATTTGGCAGTGTGCATACACAATTTCAGTTTGAATTAGAAGTAGGTGAGGGCAGGCTAACCTTTTATCTGGTTTGCTGACACCTCTGGGTTCATAGGCAGAGTTGGCATCCTGCACTGAAGTTCTCATCAGCACAGTTTGGCTGTTTCTGTACCTCCGCTATTTAGTTTAAAACTGGTTTTGAAATACTTATGCGCAGACATTTGTTATTGACCCACAGTTATACCAAAGACAAAATAAGAATTAAAACCCAATAACAATATTTATGCAAAGTAGACACGCTCAAAGTGCTTCTTACAAGAAGAAAACATTTTCCTTAGATTCCAGAAAAGATAATGAAATTTCCCCTTTGTTTTATAGGGTAAATGCATATTTTCTGACTTAGTTAACAATATGTATATTAATGGTTAATCATTGACTACTGAGATGCAACAAAAAAGGTGGAAGTCATCACATAAGCGAGCCTGAATTTTTCTGTGTAATCATGCATAGTCAAAAGGCCCTTGTAGCAGATGACAAAAAAGCTTGAACTTGAGCTCAGTCAGAGCTCAGCACTCTTGAGTCCTTTGGTCATTAACAAGTGGTTGTTTCCATCTTGCCAAAGAATCTTATTATTTACTGTCTGTGTGTTCTGTACCACTTTTCTCTGTGTAAGTAAATTATACTGTTGGGAATGAGGAATTAGAGATGTGAAAATTTCCTTTTTCAGATGTAGGTGTGGGGACTCCTTTTCTCATATTCCAAAAGTCAGAGATAAATTTTGTTTCTTGAGCAAAAAGGAGATGTGATCCCATCTTCGTAACTTTTTCATAAGACTCTTTGGCTCTGACAATTAAATTAATGCTAAACTAACATGACAGTTTGCCTGGAATTCCTCAGTCTGTCAAAAAAATGCAAAATAGCATTGAGTGGTGAGGGACTCTGAACCTGATGGCAATACTGAAAAAAATTGATTCTTTTGTTGTTATTTGATAAGTTATGTAATTTAAGGCACTTTGAAAATAAAAGTCAATTTTGCCTTCTCTAGGTACAAAGAGAGCCATAAGTCTGCTTTTATAGGTTATTACTCTGATCCATAATCTTCAGATCTTTCAGAAAGCACAGATTGTTCTTTACCTTTCAGCACAGGTATCTGAACTGGTGTTCGTGTGTATGTTTATTTGAACTGTATTTCTTCTGGCACAGTTACTGCTATTCATTTGGAGGTTCTTTTCATCTTTTTTGAACCAAATGAACTTTTAGTAATAGTATCAAAGATAATATCAGCTACACATGAATCACTCTAACTCTCCTGAGTTGCTTAATTGTTTCTGTCGAAGTTCAGATCTCAAACTTGTTGTCTGCTTCCTTCTGCATTATATTAATATATACATAAAATAATGTATTTTCTGCTGTGTTCTCTAAAGGATCACATAACTAATTACAATTACTTCTGAAGCAACTAATCACGAAAACTTCTTCACTGTGACATGCACTCTTCATTTGTTGATGTCTAAATATCAAAATGACACAGGGATTTTTGACTGACTGCAGTATGACAAGGAAGAGTTTGGTTAAACCTACTAACCTGGATATATTTAACTAGGAGTTGCTGTTAACTTGCCCACAAGCTTCTGAAAATAGGTCTGGAACCACTGCAAACAGGGTCCATTTTTGTGGGTGAATGGAAACTTGTGGTCAATTTCTTAGCTACTTTAAGACAAAGTATTTTTTTTTCTCGTAAAGAATCATTTTATTTATGTTAAAGTTATCTCATAGGAATGCCTATATCTATCTTTGAACTCTTCTGATGCATGAACAGATATGTGCATACAATACCATGGGCAAAAAAGAGGTTGTTCTGCAAATTCTCTCAGTCCATGCCTGCAGAAGAACAAGGACTCCTCAAAGATACTGATTTTCTCAGATGCTTTCTAATCAGGTGAATCACCATAAACACTTTAATTATAATTCGTTTTCATTTAATAGGGTTTTGCTTTCTCCAAATTGTTCTGAGTATCCCAAGAAAAATTTAATACATAAGTATTATTGTATATTATTGCATAAGTATTAGTATATATTATTACATATGTAATTATATAAGTAATTATATATTATTATATAAGTATTATTTTAGTTCAGTGCTTTCTATTAGAAACAAGGACGTCACATCCAGCTCATCTATCTTTGCTTAAAGTGACTCTTGCAAGCTTCATATTCCCATCTTGTTTACACAACTCACAAGCACACTGTAATGATAGCTCCAGGATCTTCAAAAGTTGATATTGAAGTGTATATAGAAATGCATCTAAACTGAAAAAACAATCAGAGATACTTGACAGTTGTAAGTAGTTATTATGAATGCGATACTGCAACACACAGACCATATTGAACATGAATATGTGTGTTCTTCTTTAGTTTCTGATTAATCTTGTAATGCTCTGACTGGAATATTTCCACCACAAGCAGCTCTTTTAAATGTATCTCCAACTTCTTGATGCTGTTTCATTGACAGCAGCAGCTGCATCACAGAAATAAATTAAATTTTATTCAATGGGTCCACAGTGACCCATTCACAACACTGAGGAGACAAATGAGCAGTTCATCACACTGTTGCTCCTCCTCTGAAGGAGCTGCTTCTTAAGCAGGTCACTTCTAACAAAGTGAAAATATGTGGTAGAAATAGATTACCTTCATTCCAGCTCCTATCCACAGTGATCCCAGCTGCTTCGTATTAGAGGTTTGATCTTCTTGAGGGGACCTCTAGGACACTGTAAAAAGTACAGCTCTTACTGCTTTCACTTCCCAGTGATAATTTCAGCCATTTGGAGTCATAGAACTGGAAGGGACTCATCTTTGGTCCAAGTACAACCTGATTGGCACTGTGGCTAATGAAGTGACTGTATTTGATACAAACTGTGTCTGTGTGGTTTTAGCTATATTGACACTGACTGGAGTTCTGGCTTTCTACATTTCCATATTTTTTGGTCCAATTTGCTGAACTAACTTTACATAGAGTCCTAGCAACAGCAATCAATGTAAAAGATTGTCTTCTGCCGAGACAGATTCAAAACTGGGTGAGCAGAATGTTAGATCTCTTTATTATGGACTGTGGATTTATTCTGATTGTGTGTTGTTATTTTGTGGACAAAAATATTGCCCGCAGGCTTTCAAAACAACAACAGACGGTCCTAAGGGCACTAGCCACTTGAGTATGCTTGCAACAGGTAATTGTGTTTTGAATAAGGCACAAGGATTTGCTGTTTTCATCTAATTGCTCATGTCTCTTCTTTATCCACCTCTGAATCATGGAAGTGGGTCAAAAGAGGCACAGGTTCTCAGGGTTTTATGTGAAGAGTGTTTTGCTGGTTGAATGTTTCTTTTGTTTTGTCCTTTTTTTTCTTCATCAAACCAGCTTGGGAATGATCATTTCAGTCTTTTTTGTTCTGCACTTGGGAGTGTTCTGAGCTCTCTTTTGCTCTTGATAGAGACGAGACTGTTAAAGCACAGTAGTATTTATAAACAAGACTGTTTTTCTCCCTCTATTTATGTTTATGGCTATGGCTTACAAGATTTAAGCATGTTTCCTGAGAATGCAAAATATATCTATTAAATAGAAGTAAAATTTTTGATACCTTGGATGGTGCTTTTCAGGCTTAATTACACATATTTATTTGATGTGTCTGTTATTGTCAGCATTAGGAGTCTACATAATTCTTTCACAGTCTGTCACCTCTGTGGGATCTGTGTAAGTTCTGTCAGGAATGTTGACCTTGTGCTGTCCGCATGCATCTGTGTCTGCCCAGGTCCATGTTGACCCTTTGCGTTCACATGAAGAGAAACAGAGTGGTAATGGAATCCATGTCATTTTCGTCCTACTTATAAAAGCCATAAATAAGAACATGAATTTGTTTATTCAATAAATATATTATAAACATTTTTTTTGTTTCTAAGATGGAGCAAGACATACTGAGGTTAGGAAACTCCATGGAGAGTTTCACGGTCAAATTCTTTGGGCAGGATTTCTTTTGAATTCCTTCCTAATAATTGTGATGTCAGGAATGACAGTCCACGATGCAATGCTTCTATTTGTCTTTCTTTCCCTGAGAAATTACAATGAACTGATTGTGGATGTATTCATATATTTGCATCTTGTTTGAATACATTTAAAAGGTGTTTCACATTTACTGAGTAATACAGTCACTGTAAAATAAACTAGACCAGAAACAAATGAACTAACACACCAATCTAGAAAAAACCACCACAAGCCAAAATAAGTGTCTCAAGAATAATCTTTGACAAAAGGCAGAATATTATGATGTTTAATTCAGCCCCTTTCTTCCTGCCTGCATAGGGAAAAGGAGCACAGTGCCTTCTCCTTTATGGATCTCTCTCCAGTACCAAATATGCAACTCTGCTTCAGACAAAACCATGTTTGAGCATCTTGCCAGCCCATTAATGCTTAATGCAGCCTTCATAGGTCTGCAAAATGAGGTTTCTGAAAACTCTCTGGAAATGATTTTATGAAAAATTTAGGCCAAAGTGTCAAAATTGTTAATATCTTTGTAGCTAGATCTCTCAGAGGAAGCTTATATCTGAACATAAAATCTCCTTTATGTTTTCATGTATTTTGCTATAACCATAGTAGTATTGGGGGGGAAAAGCTTTGGCTGTATCCTTTCTAAACATTTCCAGAATTTATGAAAAAGAAACTACCTTAAGGTTATGAAGTAGAATAAGTAGAGGCTATTCTCCATAGTGCGTCTGCTCTACTGTAGAAATGCCTAAGGAAGCTTCAGAATAGCTTGCTCAGGTAGTAGAATGCATTTAATACAGCCTATTTATCTCCCAGAATGAGGTCAAAATCCTCCAGGAAATGCTTTGGCACTGGTCTACCTGTACTGCATTTCCCACTGCTCCAGGTCACCAGAGATCTCCCTAGGGATGGGCGCCACATAGCATGACCATGTGGCCCCCTAGAAGTGTCATATGACTAGGTGAGTGCAGGAGGCACTACGCTACGTCCTTCCAGTGTAGCTTTGGCACAGCTAAAGACCTCAGATACTGCACTCATACACAGCTGTGCTACTTCAGAAACTGTTTTTGTGACAACCAATCTTGCTGGAGCAGAACTGGCTCCATCTGTGTGTAGTGGGTTGAAAGGGGAGG
Organism: Serilophus lunatus; assembly: GCA_013399895.1. Classification (NCBI taxonomy): domain Eukaryota; kingdom Metazoa; phylum Chordata; class Aves; order Passeriformes; family Eurylaimidae; genus Serilophus; species Serilophus lunatus. The sequence goes on along the minus strand of VXBA01005783.1, from coordinate 480,887 downwards.
AGGGTGCACGGGGGGGGGTGCTGGCAGGTTCTTGGAGAGAGTGGGGAAGGGGAATGGGGATGGGATCGCCCATTTTTTGGTATAAAATGCTATTTTTTCAGGTTTTTTCGCTTCCTTCCCTGACTCACCACTGCTTCTCCCCCGGGGGCAGCTCCGGGGGTGTGTGGGGCAGCTCCAGGAGCCCGCGGGGCCGGCTCCCGGGAGTCCGCGGTG
>VXBA01005783.1:303131-474704 GCA_013399895.1 Serilophus lunatus | reverse complement strand
CTCTTTGGCTTCCTGCAAAGCTGGAGAGCAGCAGCACGGCTCCCCTTCTCCTAGTCCCAGGCCTCGTGGCTTGACTCAGCCCACCTCCATCGGCATTGGAGCTACACGAGCCCAACTACAGGTTGAAAGCTTCCCCAAATAACATCCCGAGTTGGGGGGAGGACCTTTTACTCTGTTGTGTTTTTCAGAGACTTCAAGGGCTGGGCGTTGGCTTCCATCAGAGAGGGGGAGAGAGAAGAAGGAAGTGGCTTTCCCTTCCCACTGCTTCTCCTGGGCCAGCCTGCCTGGACTTTGAAAGCAGTTCCCTTATTCTTTTTTTTTTCTTTCTTTTTCCCTTTTGCGTGGTTTTTGTTGGGTGTTTTTCTGTGTTACGTCTGGGACTCCCACAAACTGTTTGCTTTTCTTTGGTTAAGTCTCAGACAAATAAACTGTTTCTCTGTTGTTAATTCTGTTCATTCTTTTCGTCACTATTGAGAGTGCCCCATAGTTAATATAGTGCTAAACCACCACACATGCCCAGTGACCTTTCTGGTGCTCCACGGAATTAAATGTGTTTGTGAAGTTAGATAAAATATGGTGTCTGTGGTTACTTTTTTTGATTAAAAACAATTCAGAGGCAGCTACATGGGAAGAAGCCAAAAAAACATACGGAGAAAACGATCTCCAAAGAGTCTGGGACATGCTACACCAGCAATCAACCAGGAACAATAACGCAAAAATCAACAGGAAAAAAAGGCATGTACTGAATCCAATTAACTTTGAATTGATTATAGAGAAGAAAACAAAACCAATTTTGAATCCATTCTCTCATATTTGTTCCTGAGAACGGTGTCCTTATGTAAAACATTCTCATAATGAGTTTCCTTGATATTCTGCTTTTTTCTTTGAGAATGTGCCTTACACCACATTTGTAGTTTATGCCAGAATAAAATAAAAATATGATTTAGAGGCCAATAAAGTCAGTTTCAGTTTCAGAGAACTAAATGAAAAGCACAATCAAAGAACTGAAATGGTAATTAGTAACCATGAATACAAAAATGGCAGTTTAAAGTCTGTTTCAGATTTGCAATATTTCAGAGCAGGGTTAAGGAAGTATAGAATAATGAGAAAAATGTTTCTTCTCAACAGAATGGAGGATAAATTCAGATCACAACTAAAGGCTTAGCCAATATTTCAGTTAAAGTTTTTGAGGTTAGAGGCTAACACCAAGTATGCAAAGGCATTTTTATTTGTTCTCCTAACTGCTACTTTGCTACCTAACATTTCTGGGTGATCTAATTCCTCTGATCTGTGTAAAACATTTTACATCAAGAATAAGGACCACATACAAACCTGGATCAGACAAGTAAACAGTAAGATAGTGCTCACATCTTTTAGGATTTCAAGTTTCATAAGCAAGATAAATAAAATTAACTAATAATAGAAAATATCCACTAGAACAATGAAAATATCTGTTCTACTCGTGACATTATGTTACTAGTATTGAAAATTCGCTGACTTTGTAGTCAAAGTGAGGATAATAGAAATAACAATTCAGAAAAAAGGCTAAATTTAGAATGTGCAATAGTACAAATATCAGTGATATTTGAAAGAGAGAGCTCTGAGAGTGCTGTTCTTTCTTCCTTAATAACTATGATGCATGTATTCAAAAAATATTTTTATTAATTTACTTGGGCTGGGAATAATCTCTCCTTACATCTGACAGTCAAAAGTTGAGTATTATCTAAGCTTGTTGTCCAATCTGAGTCTTCTGTGAACAGAAAATGTTGGATGCCTACAGCAGGTATCTAAGGAGGTGAAATAAATTTCTCCTTAAAGGTGCTTGCCTCTCAGACAGTATGGAAAGCTTGAAGTGCTCATCTCATAGTTAGGCAGTTAACTAAGAGCTACCACATCCAAATCTACAAAGGCAACACTTGTATTACATTGAGAGCTCTGGCTTCAAAATCCTGCAGTTCATAAACTCAGTAGCTTTGGACACGGTGATGTAAATCCATGAGTATTTCTTGTAAGACATACTACTGAAATATCTTTTCTGTCTGGTTTATTTCTTTTTTTCCCTTCATCCTCTCCCTTAAGTAAGGCTTCAGCATGATAATACACTATACAAAATGCAGGTAAAGGGTAAAATAAGCAATGACCTTATGTAGTCGCAGGGGAAGGTATGAGGAAATCCCCTTCATTGTAAATGAAATAATTGTTTTGAGTACCAGGAAAACATCCTAACTTGTTAGAAGAGTGGAACTATGGAAAAGGAAATATGAGTTGTAGTAATGTGTAACATATTGGCATTGTGTAATAGCAGGTATTGCTCTACTCAGCACTAGTGCGGCTTCACCTTGTGTACTGACATTAAGCTGCTCAAGAGCATCCGAAGAGGGCCATAAGGATGATGACCGATCTGGAGATGAAGTCGTATCAGGAGCAGCTGAGGTCTCTTGGTCTGTTCAGCCTGGAGAAGGAGACTGAGAGAAGACCTCATTGCAGTTTTAGGTCCCTCATGAGGGGAAGCAGAGGGCAAGCATTGACCTCTTCACTCTTGCCACCAGTGACAGGAGTCAAGGAAATGGCATGAAGCTGAGTTAGGGGAGATTTAGGTTACATAGCAGGAAAAGGTTTTTCACACAGAGTGGTCAAGCACTGAAACAGGCTCCCCAGGGAAGTGGTTACAGCACCAAGCCTGATCTAGTTCAAGAAGCATTTGGACAATGCTCTCAGGTATATGGTTTGAATCCTGGGATTGTCCTGTGAAGGCCCGGTAGTTGACATCAATGATCCTCATGAGTCCCTTCCAACTCAACATATTCTACGATTCTGTGATTCTGTGACCTGAGTACTTGTAGACAGTAGATCCTACCAATCCTGACTCGGTATAAGAAAGGATGATTTGGTTTACTGACCTCCAACATTGTATTTGTTACAGCATTGTGAAAAGTTTTCTTTGGATTTGAAATTACTCTGAACTCACACAGGGCATACACAACAAGGTCCAGCCATATTTTATAATTCTCCATCAGTGTTACAGAATAGAGACTGTCTTGTTCTCATCTGACAAGACTCGAGCAGGGCTGTGCATGAACTGAAGTGTTACTCAACGTATTTGAAAAACTTTAAATTGAAATGTTGAAATGGAATTTAGCAAAATTTGAGCAGCTGAGCAGGATCACAGCTTTGGGGTTGGGTGTCTGTGTGTTCTGTTCAAGTCTCAGTTTTAGTAAGTTCCTTTGGCTCTGCTGATGGTGTGGGATGTGAAAGTGCCTGCCAGCTTCTGCATCCCTGAAACCGCATCTAGGCACATACCATCTGCCTTTCCTCCTCAGGCTATGATCTTCAGGCAAAGCATATTAAGGCATACAAGAAGACAGTGACAGTAAATTTCAAAAAATCCTCTAATGAATGGGGGAGTCAGGTGAAGTAGGCTACCACCGAGGACATGCAGCATACCATAAGCGATCCCTCAGGACATATGAGTAGACACAATATGTTCACTGATCCCACACAAGCCAGTAGCGGATATCAAGGGAGGGATATTCTGCCTTTCAGTATAGGCACGATCTCTCTGAATCTGGCTTGAGCAGCTGCCCAAAATTAACTATGCAAATAAGTAAAGCTTCTGAGGAGAAGAAACATTTTCTAATCAATTTCCATTAGATAGAAAGATGTTATGGGTAAATAGCTGCCAATGAATTAATACATCTACATTTTGACCATAAATTTTTGTCAGAAATGTGCACTTGATCTGGAAGACTTCTTTACAATTGACAGTGACTGGTCAGGCTGAAAGCAGGTGTATCCTTTTGAATCTATTCTGACCTTTTTTTCATGGCATATGCTCATATCATGTCACATTACCTCATCACATCACAAAAGCTAAATGTCATACAGTGTCACATCTTAACCTAGGATGGCTCATCAGCTCCAGCATTGTCAGATTATATATAACATAACAAAAGCACACTAAATACAATGTACCATATATTATTTTAGCAGTTAGCAGTCACATAAAAATTGAAGGCAATATTTATGTAAATGAAAAGTTAGAGCATTATTTATTTGGAACCTCTCTGGGGCTTATTTACTATTATTTCCATAAATCATTTTGCTATCTGTTAAAAAAATGTTTTGAACAATTCTTTTCAATTCTCAGATCCACAAGACTGCGAATCTGCTGCTTAGGATACCCTGAATTATTGCCACATTTGAGGTGAAAGTTACACCTGAAGGCAACTGGACGATAAACCTGTCCTTGCCTTCTCTGTGTTAAAGGGATTTCCCTGCTTACCATGCTCCTAGCTTTCTCAGTCTATGACTCAAAGCTTAGCAACTTAATCAAGCTTAATAAAACTTATGTCATCTGAGTGGGAAACTGAAGCAAAATCCCTTGTGACTTAGGGAACCAGTCACATGTTGCCAAAAATGACTGACAGTGGAGCTTGACTGCTTTAGATGAATGGCTGACAAACAACTGAGTGATACACAGGTCTATCAGTCCTGAAAAGCTCACAAACTAGTAAAGAAGTCAGGCAAAGGATATATTCATCCTGTAAACTGATTAAGTGATGTCTCTGGGTCTATACAATCCACAAAATGCTAGTTTTTTTATAAGGCTTGCATTTACTCAAAAAAGTAAAGGTTTAATACTCTAAGGACAGGTAGTTGCCTGGAGTTGCAAAACAGCAGCTGATGGCCCTTTGGGAGAGTTACTATCATGCTTTCTCGAGACGAGGGCAGAGGGGTGAGCAGGTGCAGCTGCTTTCAGAAGATATTTGCTTTTGGGCACCAAAAAGTCACGAAGACCTGGTTATAGCAAGTTTCAAAGCAAATGCTTCCAAATGTTCATTTAGCTACTCACACCCAGTTATCTATGAGTGCAGGCAAGTGTCATTCCAATGACCATGATTTTGTCAGGCCGCATGACACTAACAGCTTAATTTCTTTCCCTCCTCCTTCTCCCATTCCATACTGGGCATGTAGAGAAGGAGTAAAGGAACATGCAGAACTGTGCCCTTTCTGTTAGGCTGCATGCTAGGATGTTCACTTTTCTTGTTCCTTCTATGCTCAAGCCTTGCCTGCTGTGTCACACATAGACTTCTTGGAGGTCCTCAACTTCTTTCAAGACTAGAGTTTCCCTATCACTCTCTCTTTTGCTTTCTGGTTTCTCTTTCTGTTGAAATGTCTGATACTTAATAACTGAATCATTAACTAAGTTAAGCATTTTAATAAGCTAAGTAATTATACCCATGGTCATAATAAATGATATGGAGAGGGGATTTTTCAATTAAGAAATATTTTCCCTCCCCTGTATAGCATATAACCTTCAAAGTATAGGCCATATTTCTCGCTCATTCTGCCACCCTGAGGGCACTGCTTCTCTTTAAATATATTTTAAAAAATTGTTAATGATGCACTCGTAATCACATGGCTACATCTGAACAAATCTCATACCAGACTTTCCCTGAAGGGTTTAATTATCAGGTTTGTTCAGAATTACACACAGTTGTAATCCTGAATCTGCTACTGCAGCTGCTGGTCCATTTGAGCATCTATGCTCCAGACCAAGTGTACACCAAGAAATGCAATGCACCATTCAAAGAAACAACTTAATAGACATAATTGCAAACTGAACCTCTTCAACAACAATTATATGTACCTTCCTGCAGAGTTATAGATCATAATTCTGAGTTATCCCTTCAGTGTGGGAAGAGAATATGATCCCTGTTCTTTTTATTCTGCAATAAAGTTTGGGGGTTTTTTTGTTGTTTTTTATTTGTTTGTTTTGGGGTTTTTTTGTTACTGATATTTTAAAAAACCAGCGAATTGAAAAGGAGCTCTTTCCCTAATATCCTCCTGTTAAAGGTGTGGGTCAAAGTCTAACACCTGCTACCCTGATATAAATCTAGAGGTGATACCTGGATTCCAGTGAAACAGTTCAGGATTTATATCAAATCCAATGAGAGCTAATTTGGCCTTCTCAATATGTAATTGTTCTTAGAGAAAAAAAAAATCTATTAATCCCTCTCAGCAGTCACTAATTGTGGCATTTTAACAGTAACAGCCAGCATGATTGCATGTTTTCAGAGCTTCCTGACAGATGGTCATTGTGTTACAAAACAGCCTCCAGTAAATAATGACCATATCTACATGAGAGATGGAAAATAGTTCTCTGTTGTACAATCCTTTTTTGCTGCATGTAATGAAGAAGAAATGTTTCTTTGACTCCATTTTTTTACTGATACTGAAAGGCCAAAACTCCAATTTGAATGAGGAGTGATAAGAATTTGAAAGCAGAAAGGTTTCAAGTTGTTTTCAGTTGTTTGCTTGCCTATTTGTTTGCATCTAATAAACCATTGGAACTTTGTGGTTAATGTTACACTATCCTTACTTCATAGGATACAGTTCCTTTCAGGTGCCACTGCAGCTTCTTTTGAAAGATAACAAGTAAGGTCAAGGTGAAGATACGGTTTCATAGTTGCAAGATAATAGGTTTCAAACTCTCATTCTTCATAACATGAGTGTGAGTGTATAGTAGTCTATGTGACTAGGAAAGAGATTTAATTTTAATCATAATGCTCCAGACCACAATGTGTACTAACAGTTTATGACACTAATGTTCACAGAGCTGTGAATTAGTAATGATGCTACAGAAGTTATGTCCCTTATACTCTAAAAGAATCTGAAGCACCAACTATTTTCAATAGATTCCTCAAAAATGTTAGTAGATGTCTTGTATTCTAGGAATGGCACAGCAGAAGTATGAATATTTCTGTCTGGGTAGGAAGTGAGAGTCAAATGAGTAGAACAAGTTGTCTTGCATCATGTTGATAAATAAAAGGAGTGTTTTTCACAAGCTGAGACAACTTAGTCTACCTTACTGAGCACAGACTTAAATTTTTGAAGAATAAATTTTTAATTAGTAGTATCCTGATTTCTACTGTAAAAAATCTCAATGATCCAACTGAGCTGAAATGAAATGTTGAAGCACAACTGGAAAAATGATTGCACAACTATTTGTTTATGTGTTGACTGTTCAGGAGTTCTAAAAGTACCTAAACTGTTTTTGTTTTGGTTTGGGTTTTTTTTTGTTTTTGTTTGGGTTTTTTGTTTGTTTGGTTTGGTTTTTTTTTACTTTTAAAAAGAGCAGGTAAAGCTAAATATAGAGAATAAACAGATCTATGAAATAAGAATGTTCCTGATGGCTCTTGGAAACAAACCACCCTTCAACAGTAATTTTCAGCCTTGTCTTGCATAATCTACAGCAGAAACAATGAATCTTTATCTATACTTAACCTGACTGCTCACCTCTTCATATTTGCACCTTACTACATGTTAGAGGTTTTAAGCTGGATTATTTTATTGACTCTTACTTTGTAATCAGGAGAAAAAAAGGAAAACACCCAAAACCACAAGGATTGTGCCTACCAAAGTTTTCAAGGCACACTTTGCATAAAGTTCACTATTATGGAGGTCAATGATCAGATTGAAGTAAGAAACTTCCATGTGTCTGAGTGACCCCTTCCAGTTGCAAGTGCTCTTGGGTCATAACCTGTGGGTTTTATATCCCTCTATGTGTTTACATGTGTTTAAACTAGGAATTGTGTTGAACTAGGTTCCGCAATTAGAAACAAGGAGCTGTGCTTTTATTAGAGGCCATAATGAGTTCTCAGAGCTAGTCACTTGACCCTGACAAGCTGTGGGAAAGATTTTCTGCAGTGGTTCCCACTTGTTTCTGATAATGAAGTAGCCTCTTCGAGTCCAACTAATCTCAGTAAAGGTGAGAGACATTCTCTTATCTATTAAGTACCCATTTATAATTCAGAAGAACATTTATGAAAGCAGCAGCATGTCTTTTGTCTTCTATATATAGGACAAATTCAATGCTTAAGCTAAGTGAGCGCTTTTGCTACAACTTGTTGGCAGTTAGAAATCCTGTAGGGAAATGAGTTCATGACTTTGTCACCTACTAGAGAGTTAACACAGCTCACCCAGTCTCACTGACTTTGAAAGCTGAATGATTAAAGAGTTTTACCTTATCATATTTTAAAGGTGGTATCATAGAATAACAGAATGGTTTGGAATAGAAGGGACCTTAAAGATCATCTCATTGCAAGTCCCCTTCCATGGGCAGGGACACCTTCTACTAGACAAGAGTGCTCAAATCCTCATCCAACCTGGCCTTGAATACTTCCATGGGTGGAGCATCCACAATATCCCTGGGAAACCTGTTCCAGTGTTTCACCCCCTCTCAGTAAAGAATTTCCTCCCAATATCTAATCTAAATCTGCCCTCTTTCATTTTAAAGCCATTATGTGCCTTTGCAAAAGTCCTTCTCCAGCTGTCTTGTATAGGCTGCCTTTAAGTCCTGGAAGTGCTATAAGGTCTCCCTTCTCTCTCCAAGCTGAACAATCCCAACTCTCTCAGCATATTCTCATAGCAGAGGAGCTCTAGCCCTCTGATTGTCTTCTTTTTCTGGACTTAATTTTTGCATCTGCAGCAGAAAAACCCCGTGTAACAGAACAGGCTGAGGGATGACTGGATAGGAAGTACCTTTTTCCATGGGGCAAGGAGTTTCAACAGCGTGCCTTTTAGGTAAAGGAAGCCAGTTTTATTGCTCTCTCCAACTCCCTGAAGAGAATTTGTAATGAGGCAGGGGTTGATCTCTTCTCACAAGTGGTAGGAGGAGAGGAAATGGCCTTGACTTGTGCCATGGGGTGTTGATTCACATTATCATCTCTGAAGGTATTTAAAAGACTTGTAGATGTGATACTTAGGGACATGGTTTGGCAGTGTTGGGTTTATGGTTGGACTTTCCAATCTAAATTATACTGTGATTCTACAATTCTCCTTTTCTCCCTTAAGTACAGTGCTTTTTCACCATGAGAAATGAGGAGTCACATGGAGTCAGGAACAGAAGCCCAGAACAGCCAATATGGAAAAGCGACTCAGTAATGCATGACTGTCCAGGGACAAGGCAACCAAAAGGCAGGTCTTTTGTAATTTTCTTACGAGATCCAAATCCTCACCAGGATTTGTCCTGTTATTCCTATACAGAGATTACATGAAATCATTGCCATGATTGATTCCTTTTTTTTTTTTTTATCTTGGCAGAGCATATTTGGATGTTCGGCAGGACTATTGTACAAACATAGAAATAAATAAATCATCTGAGGGCCTTAAAAAACAGCTGGTGTCAAATCCTGAGTTTAACTCAAGATCACTGTAAAATTATGGATTTAAACTAGTCACATATTCCCCAGCTACAAATCAGCCTTTCTGCTGAAGAAATAAGCCTGCTGCTGAGTGTTTTGTCTAGTCCATAAAAGCAAGCACACCTACATGAGACATTTGATATAAAGCATCCATCATTGTACCTTTGATCAACTAAATAGGATGTCTGTCATTCTATGATGACCTCAGAGGAGCTGAGGTTGGATGTTTGTCTCCCCCAGGAGACAAAAGATGGATATTTTTCAAGCTGCATGATGTTTGACTTTGGTAACTATTCATGTCTGATGAGAACTCATAGATTATATAGGACAGAAAATCAAGGCAGAATGAAGTCTTTAAGGTTTGAGAGCTATTTTTGGGATACTGACATGATCTTTGATGATATGGCACCTAACATGGCAATGCTAAGGCTCAGAGAGTCCCAATCTCAGCATGAACTCAGATGATATGTTCCAAATACACATATTTTAATATTGTCTTTTTAAATTTTTTCCCTTTTCTAAATGCTAAGCTCATATTACAGACATGGGAGCTATATTAGTAAAAGCTAAACTTGAATAAACACTTTGAGTAATCATGGTACTAAAATATAATAAGATTACTAAAGGAGTAATTTCTATTCAAAGTATATTTAACTGCACAGACTGACAAGGACTAGATTAATAAAACAAAGATTTAGACGAAATCTATATTCACTCTTCTGGCCAAAGGAATGAAGAAGGTCATGATAGCTGGACATTTCCAAAGCACTTATTCAAACTTACTCATTGACTGACAAATGTTTTCCTATTTTAGTCCTGTCACACTAAAAAACCCACTGCCTATCTATCTGATTTGTGAGGCTCAGACCACAATGCTAGGAAAGGTTTGTGCTAAAACCAGCTAGAGACAATCCACATGGTGTTGTCTTCACAAAAGGATGCAAAATCAGGTCCTCTAGTTTTTCAAATAATTTCCTGACACAAAGTTATACTATATTGTGAGACAGAGGAGCTATATGTCCATCATCACCATAATCATCATCACGGCTAGGCTTCGCGAACGAAGATATGGGAAGGGCTCTACCCACGCTTGCTGCAATCGTGCTGGTGGCTAAAAAGGCCGATGCGGGACAGGCAAGTCCGGTTACAAAAAGCACAGTGAAAAGTCTCCTTAGGGGGTAGTGATGAGACGCGGTTCTTTCTGCATTGTCTTTTCTCCTCAAGACTGATTCTACGTGCATTCTCAAAGGAGGCAGCAGCGTTATGGATGGTGTGTCTCCATGTCTCTCGATTGGAGGCCAGAGTGGACCACTGATGGCAGTCGATATGACCAACACTGAGATGTTGTTTCAGGCAATCCTTGTATCTCCTCTTTGGGGCTCCTCTGTTGCGGCAGCCGGTGGCGAGTTCACCACAGAGCACAACCTTAGGGAGGTGATGATCCTCCATCCTGGAGNCTTCAAATGTTTATTGCACCAAACTCTTTTATGGAGTTGTGCCTTTGCTAACCTGTTGTCTATCTCTTTGTCAATCTTACCATCCGAGGAAATGATACTTCCTAGATAGTCAAACTGCTGGACTGACTTAAGCTCTGATTTGCCTATGGTGATGTGGGGATGATGTAGGACTTCCTGAGGTGCACGTTGGTAAAGAACTTCTGTCTTCTTCAAGCTGACTTCCAGCCCAAAAAGCTCAGCAGCCTCTGCAAAGCAGGATGTTAAGCACTGCAGAGCTGCTTCTGTGTGAGCAACGAGAGCAGCATCATCAGCAAAAAGCAGCTCGTGGACAAGATGATTTAGGGTCTTGGTGTGGGCCTTCAGTCGCCTTAGGTTGAATAGGCTCCCATCAGTACGATATCGGATGTGACAGAGGAGCTATATGTCCATAATGTTTAATTTAATAGCTGTGGCTATTCCATTGTCATAACTTTCTAGACTAGTAGTTTGGTCGCATTTGGACAGTGAGAAAGTTGCATTCCAATTCCCATTTTTTGAAAATGTAAGTAATTAATATTAAGCGTTAATTAGAGAGAGTCTGAAGCATATTTCTCCCCTTTTCTTGGGAGTATACGACAGATTCAGCACTTTTCTTTCTGTACTCTAATGTCTGTCAGGAGACAGGAGACTACATATCCAGGTAGACTAAAGAGGGAACAGAGCCCAAATAAAAAACAGCGAGAGAACAAGCATTTGCTAATAACTGCCACACGAACATTGCTGTGACTGCAAGATACCTGTGCTTGTCAAATTATCCCTGTTGATATTTCTAAGGACTTCAGCAGTTCTGCACCTCGAAATAAATGCCCATTTGTGTAGTCTTTTCAGAGAACAGCAGATTTACGAAAAACCATGTTTGTGAGAAGTTGAAATTACGTGTAAATTCAGACTGCATCATAGAAATTCAGCTGGAAAAAATAAAAATTATGTTGAAATATTGAAATAATCTATTTCAGTATTTTAAAGAAAAATGTTTCATCCCAAAAATCAAACTTAAAGGTTATGTTGTAATTTCATTTAACCATTTCTGATTTTCTATAATCAAATTATGCTTGAAAATTAACCTGAGTTGTCAGGAAAGTAAATAAAAATTGCTTTATTCACATAAATGGGGACTTTATTCACATAAATGAGAACCAAAACAAGCTACTAAAGGTTGAAATAAATACTTCTGGCTAATTCAAGATTAGGTTCTTTTGTTTATTGCAATAAATCAAAAACCCTCAAGAAGTCAAAATGTGACTTCACCAAACCTTTGCCTATGACACTTCACAGCAAAATTCATGATTTGCCCAGATGCAGCACACACTCGTGTGGTTGGTGAAAAGGCAAAACCACAGGTGGTAGGATAGTCTTTCTTTCTAATCTAGTTTTTACAGTCACAGAATAATCCAGCAGTGGGATTTATTTATTTCTTCTCGAAATGAAAATCCTGAGTATACAGAGAATAGCAAAACTGGAAGAAAAGCATTTCCTTCTGTTTTGTTCAGCTACTGTCATATAGTTATACTCAGGTGGTGTGGGGGTTTTTGTGTGTTTTTCTTTTTCTTTTGAACTATATATTTAGAACACAAAGCCATGACATGTTTAATACCATTCTTGAAAACTGATTTGTACAGAGTTTGATTACATTTATTATTTAACAAGTGAATGGTAAAACTTAAGTTCCTCAGAGCATTTCAGATATTAGCAGGCTTTATAGAGATAAGAATAACAGGATTACTAGGGATGCTGATACTATACAGCAGAATGAAAGACTACAATTAATATGGCTATTACTATCACTTTAGAACTATGCTACAATCTATTATGCTTTCTTAGCAAGTTAATGAAATTCTTTGTCCCACACACAAAGGATCTGCAGTATAAGAAAGTTATTAATGAAATAAGTAAGTAAACCTTTTATAATATAAAGGGATCACTGACAAAAAAAAAGGTAAATGCAATTCACTTATACAACAATCATACCATTTTTTGTAAACAATACAAATTTTTAAAAGGCTTATTACTTCATGCTGTACACAGATCTTTCAAAAAATATCGGTGCATGTATTTCTCTGAACTTCTAAATCAGTTTTTAAAAGCAAAGTTTTGCTTATAGTCTGCAGTAGGAATGTAACTACAGAAAGCAAAAAACACCAAGTATTATTTCAGGAGTAACAAGTAAGGTATACAAGCTTCAAAAAATTTCTCATGCCAATAGCTGTTGTTTTTCTTTTATTGTGGTTTAATATGCTGAAGGACAGGTTGATTTGTTAGGCATTTCATTTTTTCCACATATTAAAAATTAAGCAATAAGGCACAATGTGGAGGAGTGATTATCTGATGATAACCCCAGCATCCTGAAGTTGCTTTATTGCAAATATAAATATATTTTAGATTGTTCACTGGATATTAAGGGCATTGGCATGCTCATAGACTTTAGTCTTTCCCTTCAGAATATTAAATTCATAAGGCTTTTTTTTTCATCTGAGCTATTTTTTAATGTGTAAGACAGGAATTCATATACTCAAGAAATACTGTAATTGGATGGTGCATATTCCACTGGGGAGATTAATTTACAAGCACTGTACAGTTCTGTTAAAACTACTTCTCAACATTTCAAAATGTCAATAGTATATTTTCTCAGCCCTGTAAACACATTTTGATACACAATATAAACTTTAATGGTAGTTTTAAGACACTTCTGGGGGTATGGTTATTTAAGCAGTATGACACAGTAGGGTGTGAGTTATGGTATAATAATTCCCTACCAACCGCATTGTTAGGCACAAGGCCAAAGGCCAAGGGACCAATGAACACACTAGGTGTGAATTATGACATCATAAGTCACACTCTAGAGTGCCTTATTACCATTAGAGAAATATTTAGAACATGTTTTAACACAAATACTTTATTCCTATAGTACTATATTTTAATGGAATATCCTGAAAAATGCAAGCAAAAAATAAGCCATTATGTAACATGAAATTAAAAACAAAATTGGAAAAAACAAAACAAAATAAAGTCTTCTGTCTGCTGCTATTTAAATTGGTCATACTGCATGCTTTAAGGAAGAGCCCCAGAAAATATATCTCACCCAAGTTCACAAAAAACAGCACAAAGGCCTTCTGCACTGGGGAAAATACTGTGCTTTGCTTATTGTTGGAAGAATTAGATTGCCTGAATCAGTAATGGTTTGTACTGGCTTCCCCCATGCAACTGTATTGATGAAACTGCTAAAAAATCTACACACCTTTTTTCCACACTTGGTTCACACTGCTGTGATAGGACACATTATAGACTTTGAACGAGTAGCAGAAGTTTTTCTTAGATCTCATTTGAGCTCCTGCAGCTGAGGCTTTTGACAGCTCTAACACAACTTTTAGTAAGGATTGCAAGTAGGATAATGTATATTTATACTGTTTCCCATTTTAAACTCTATTTAACAAATGCATTTTCTCCCCTCTGGGTACTCCTGCATTCCAAACGCAGCAATGACAACAGCGTCATCCGGAGACACAGAGACACGCAAGCTCACCTTTACAAATAGCTTGGTGACTGGTAGCAAGCCCAGAGCAGCAGCAGGGATCTTGGCACCATCTAAACTGGCTACTCAGTCAGTTTTTGCAGTTTGTCTTAAACTTCCAGACTGCTTTGAATTGACTGCTACCAGTCACCAAGCCAACTAGCAAGCATTAGAGTTAGCAATATCATAGAGGTTTTGAGAGGCTATTTGCCAGGCCCATTTGAGGAGCAATAAGCCTGAGGGCATGTCTGCATGTCTCAGTGCAGTGAGCTGTTCAGGACTGCTAGGCTAGCTGGGTAGATGTTGTTGTGGCTATGTATAGCAATACTGCGCCATGCAGGGATAGCAGCTTGCATACTGGAAGCAACGTAGTTGCATGGTCAGGTTAAGTAGCATTCTTGTATCCAGCTCTGTGCCCCCTACATTTTGCTCTCACAGCAGGATCTCTGTGTGTTCCTGGTCATCTGTATGAAAAGACAGAAACCTCAATTCTTCCAGGTACAGTCTCGTTCTGACATAATTGTGTAGTAGGTAACAGTTGTGATCTGCATAACCTCACTCATAGTGGTTCCCTGCCCCTTCTGGATGAAGCCGTATCTATGGTCGTTTACAAAAGTCAAAGGCAAGATTTGGAGTCTGGAGTCCTCCTTCTCCATGGAATAGAAATTGGTAATGTTATAGAGAGGATTTCTGTGAAGCTAACAGTGGTAACAAGGTAAAATTCTGAGGTAACTTAGTGTCTCCCCTTCTTTATCCACTCAAAATGCCTATTTTAATCTCTAGCAAAAGAAAATGCTTAATTCTGCCTACAGCTTGAGGATACTCACGGGAACAATTTGAGTTTTGCTGCTTTCCTGTAAAAACAGGCAAGCATGTGACTGCTTTTTGCTATTCAGCCTGCTTGAAGGCTTTGTCAAGCATGATGGAAAAACCTACATCTCTAAGGAATTTTTATTTTTCCAACAACTTCCAACCAAGAGTGATCTCACTTGTTTTAGACCTAGCTTACATTCAAAAATATTTGTTTTCTATCCACTTGCAAAATTGGAAACACTGTTTCCTGGATCCCAGTAAGAATGGGACAAACAACCAAGGAAAGGGTTCTGCATACTCCTAGAATTTAAAATAAGTGGCTCAGGAAAAATAGCTGTGAACACATATAAGTTACACCTTTTAATGGCAGAGGAGTATTTCAAAGACTGCTGAGCAGTAGCTAACAATTTCTCAGCAGCATGTTTTTCATAAATTAAAATTACTGCTCAGAACTCATGTACACCAACTAGAACCCTGTGATTCTGAAACCATTTCATTACATGACATTTGAGGTATAAATGCATCACTGTGCTACCATAATAAGGACATAATACTTTGATATACCCATTTCTGTGAAGCCTTCTGGCTTGTAACGGTAAATCACAGCCCTATTTTCATACCTCATTTCCATTATGTATCTTTCCACCGACACCTGACCTTATGCATAATCAGGTATGAATTTCAAACCACACTTATAATCTAAAAGAGTGTCTCATTATTTTACATAACTCAGAATAAAGTATGATTTGAGATGCAACTGCAGAATTCATAGTTCACACATTCAGAAATGCAGATCCACTGAAAAGAAATATTGGTCTCTAATTTGTGACCGTGAACAGCACCAAATGACTCCTGCACATAGGAGCTTTGAAAGAATTTCAGGGTTGGATTTTAGAAAGTATATTGCCAGTACTGAAAAAGTAACAGTGTTGAAACTGTTAGGTATGTTCTTAAAAATGAACTATCAAAGGAAAATGCAAGTACTCAATTTATTACCTGTATTTTGAAGAAAAAATGACAGCACCAATTGCATGAAGTTATAAAACACCAGAAATAAACATGTAAATAATCTTCATGTTTGCATTACCAATAGAACACAGACATCTACAAAGAAATATATATATATATATATGTATACATGTAATATAATAAGCCCATTCATTAGGGAACAAGAAACATATTTCTGTACTGTATAAAACATCTGTACAGTATGCACCCAGACTATCATGATCTCTCCAAAATGTCTGTCTCTCACTTCTCCCCATCGTTTGCTTAACATTGTCTGAGGGACAACTCAAAGTGACTGTCTTGTACCTTTACACTAAGTATTTATAGTGCAGTTTGTCTCCATACATATATACACATGCATACATATATATACTCCCAGGTGCACACATATGTATATGTGTATATATATATGAAAAGAACAAACACACACATGTACATGCACACACAACAAATCTAAATAGCTCCTCCATCCTGTGCTATTGAATTAGGGCTTATAAAAAAATCCCTGCACACTGTGAAGAAAACTTGCTGATTGTGCAGATTGAAGTAATTTTGGTGGTTTAATCCTTAACAGTCTGCAAACACATCTGAATCATATGGTAGTATCCCATACGCCTGAAGAGAGTCTGTTGCAAGAGGTATCTTCTACCTTCTTCAGTGGTGTCGGCTTCTTACAAGGGGGTGGAGGTGGGGCTGTGTTTCTTTGCTCAGGGTTGTGCAAGATTTGCTGCCAGTCTTCCCTTTCTTCGCACAGCTTTCTCCTCCAATCTAGCAGCTCTTGCAGAGCCACACTCTCATTCTCTGAAAGTCTAAGCTGATGAATAACCTGTAAGTGGGGAGAAAACAACACACCCAGCAAAAAAAATTAACAACAACAATAATAGCAACAACAATAACAGTAATAATAATGATGGATAAAATTAATTCTCCTGGCACTGTAAAACTGCAACATCTGTGTTGGATGACACTTCACATAGGATCCCCTGCTTCTTTTGCCATGAATGTAAACCTGTAGGAAGGACAGTTTCAGGCCCCATTTTCTTATCTTCTTAGTCAAGATATCAGTGACATGTATAATGATATATAAATAATAAAGACTTTCAGCAAAATAACCTCCCCTTGAACTCATGAGATGTGTTTTATACTGCTAAGCTCTGTGTGAGGAGGAAACTACCTCTGAAGTATGATAAACTTATGCACACATTCTATTAGGAAGATGAACTGAAATCTCAAGACTATGCGTTGGCTTAGACATGCTAGATTTCAGTGGCTGTTAGTATTCCCATTCTTCTATCTACAATTAAAGAATACAAGTGGCTAAGCACTCAAATTCTATACATTTGACGATGGAAAATTGCTATCATGTGAATTACAGCTGAAAGACAGCAGATCAAATAAGCCTGTTAATAATTTAAAGCAACTCTGTCCTCAAAAAGGGTTTAAAACTTTATGCTTAACATTCTGTTCCCATTCCCCATTTATCATTCTTTACACTAAAAGTAACAAAATTTAGTGATCTAGAATTCCTTATTGCAATCTCGTGTCTGAAAGTCATGGAACTGAATTGTATGAAGCAGGTGCCAAACATGAAACAAATGGAAAAAATGCCCCTATGTTAACAAAGGGTACATAAGCACAATCCTCTGAAACATACAGAGCAGATTGCCTACAGTGATAAATAGTCTGTATTTCTAACAACCTGATCTTAAAACTGTTGTCATATAATACATTTATACTACAAAATACTCCTTTAGATAGAGCAAATAGTAGCTGCAGGAGTAGAAAAGTTTTTCCCCTAAATGTAAATACCCAAATAGCCAGAACCATGAAACTATAACCTGTGTTAAGCTGTGTTGCAGTTTAGAATTAGTAAAGCTACTTGTCGCAGATTCGCATTATCCTCAGAAACAGGAGCCAATTCTCTGTATTCCTTCAGAGAATTCATCCTGAAGCAGTCAAATAGTTCTGTACTAGATTCATAGAAAAAACTGTTCTCTCACATTTAACTTTTCTATTAAGAATCCCACAAGGGCATCTATAAGGGGCATCCATGGCGTAAGTAAAATGCTGATACTTCACCTCACACAATGCACTCACGTGAGAAGAATGGCTATTTTGGTCAATGTTGCATTTATACTTCTTGTCATAATGAGAGATAGCTGCGTATTAGTTACCATGATAAAGAAAATTATATGCAGTGCCCTTAAATGCTCATGAGACACCACACGTGATTGGCTCCAGTTGCAAGGAGAGCTGAGTTGACATGAGAGGCATTTTTGTCACTGAAGGGCAATGAGATTCCTGAGGTAGAAGACTTTCCCTTTGCCTTGGCTCTTGCTGTTCCTTCATGAAATAGCAGGTACGTGGGTACAGAGGCTTACACAGGCTTTACACTGATGCTTCAAACATATCCTGTGCAAGTCAGACCTTCCACACACACATCTGTCAGAGAAGGAATGAGCCCTTACATGGAGCCACCTGAATATTCACAGGCAATTTACTTTATTTCTGGTTGGTTGCATTAACCAGAAATGCATTAACCAATTATACGTCTTAATAACAGGTATAATTTCAAGTACTCTTTTAAATTCTACATTTATGAGAAAAAAAGAAGAAAAATGGAAAGTGTTTAAAAAACTTTGTTGAAGTATATCTCAGTTGCATACAACTATGAAATTAAAAACCTCTTTACTTTTACGTTTACAAAAAATGCAACAGGGTATCTCAGGATCTCAAAGGAAAATGAAATGTTCCACAGATACTACTAGAGGGATATCAGAGACTTCTTGTTTATCAAAACACACTACTTTTTTTTTTCCTCCTTTTTCTCAGTGAGATATAAAATATTAGAAGGCAAATTATAAGTTTGCAATTGTAAACAATTTATCAAGAAAGACAGGTCAAGTGGCTTCAGCCTACAGAACAGCTCTCTAGTTTGTGAATCACCATGGCTTACTTTGGCCAATTTCTGTAGTTTTATGCGGGTTTAAATTATGGGCACAATCCAGTTTAATAAAGACTTAGATTGGAATTCAGTCTTTCCAATTTAAACACCTTATTTGTATTTAAATTTTAGGCATTTTATGAACCTGCACTGGGCATGCTTCTCAGAATGCTGGTGTAACATACAAGAACCAAGCTTGATTAGACTGTCAGTGCAGGAGTTTCATATGAAAGTTTCAGAGATAAAAAATCAAAGACATGCCTGAACATTGGCAGATAAGTATACTAATTAAAAATATGGGTATTTTGAAACTGTGTTATTGGATGTGCTCAGGTGACAAAAATTTTATAGCATGACTCTAATGAAGAATTTTTAGTTTGAGTGGGATGGACAACGTATTTGAAAAGAGTGCCACTGCTATTCTAAGGAATGTAAAGGCACACAGGTGCAGAGTGAAAAGTGAGTACATTTTGCTCGGGCAAGGCAATTGACAAATGCATCCTATTTATAGCTTATAGGCATTCAAGAAGCTTTATTATACTGATCCTGCTTATGCAAGCTGTAAATTAATGTCGAGTCAGCAGTTTTGCTATAGAGTCCATTTTAAGGTGTACAGTGGACAAAAGTTGGTCCAGTTTATAAATAAGCATATATATTTTATTACATTGTTTTAAAGAGGGATGGATAAATATCTCAAATCTTTATTCATTATGAAACTAATCTGGTAAGTAAGCTTGAAAACTAGCTTCAACCTGGATGAAGGACATACAATGAAACTGCAGTTGAAATGAAATGGGAGAAAATGCAGAGCTCTAAATTAACCAATTAATTTAATTAGATCTATTTGAATAACACATCTTTCCTCTTTTCTATTTATGATTAGACCTGTGACAAGCTAAAGATCTATTATACATATTCATTCTAGAAAAAGTTTGCTGAATAATTTTACATGAAGCACAACGTAAAACAGCAAGCTAGGCTTCTTTATTATTATTCTATATCCTCAAAAGATATTTTGTGAAAGGTGAATGAAGTACACAGAAATTAATTACATTAAGACAATGAACACTAAACAAAGAACTTGAAACAACTGTATCAGCGATATCAACTGTAGATAGACCAAGATTGTCCTACTTGATATTGGCAGTCTAGCTAGAGACCTGTCACTTGTGGTGTCCCCCAGGTTCTAAACCGGGCCCAGTATTGTTTAACTTGTTAATCAATGACTTGTATGAGGTGATAGGGTGCCTCCTCAGCAAGTTCACTGATGATACAAAAGTGGGAGGAGTGGCTGATACCTCAGAGGGTCATGAGGCCTCTCAGAGAGACCTTGACAGGTTGGAGAGATGGGCAGAGAACAACTGTCTGAAATGCAACAAAGGCAAATGCAGGGTCCTGCACCTGAGGAGGAACAGTAAGCAAGCACCAGTAAAGGCTGGGGGCTTGCCTGCTGGAAACCAGCTCTGTGGAGAAGGACCTCGGAGTCCTGGTGGACAACAAGCTGTCCATGAATCAGCAGTGTGTCCTTGTAACAAAGAAGGCTGATGATATCCTGAGGCACATTAGGAAGAGCATTTCCAGCTGGTCAGGAAGTGATCCTGCCCCTCTACTCAGCTTTGGTGAGGCTGCATCTGGGGTTCTGTGTCCAATTCTGGGCTCCCAGAGAGTACAAGAGAGACATGGAGGTCCTGGAGCAGATCCAGCAGAGGACAATGAGGATGACCTCCCTTATGAGGAAAGATGGAGGGAGTTGGGCTCATTCAGCCTTGAGAAGAGAAGATGAGAGGGGCTCTCATTACTGTGTATAAATATCTCAAGGGGGAGACCAAGTAGATTTAGCCAGGCTCCTAGTGGTGTCAACCACCAGGACATGAGGCAATGGGCAGTAACTGATGCACAGAAAGTTCACCCTTAATATGAGGAAGAACTTCTTTAGTGTGCAGGTGACCAAGCACTGGAGCAGACTGTCCAGAGAGGTTATGGAATCTCTCTCACTAAAGAAATTCAAGAACCGTCTAGACATAATTCTATTCCATGTGCTCTAGGATGACTCTGCTTAAGCAGGGAGGTTGGATCAGATGACTTACTGTAGTCCCTTCCAAACTTACCAATTCTGTGATTCTGTTATAAAGCAGCTGGCACCTGGTATCCAGCCAGGGTCAACCCACCACATTTCTTTCAGGTTAAGGAAGAGATCAAGTTCTCGCATGCTGAGAAGACACTGGAACTACAAGAGTGAACTCAGCGCAGGAGGACTTTGCTCCTATGCTTTGTGCTGTCATTATCTGATTACAATGCTAAAGTAAATCCTTCAGTGAGTCTTGTGGTTTTAGAGCACAAAAATACTGGAGACAGTTATGTTGTACACTCGCAACCATGAAAGTCTTAGAGCATGATTTTGCCCGCTGAGTTACACACATTTGAGTATGGCATAGTCATGAGAGAATGATCCCCTGAATTGCCTTCTGGATTTAGGTTTCTAACTTCAGCCTAGATTTCACTTAAGAGCCTAAAGCAGACATACTGGAATTCAATTTTTTCTTGTAATCAAGATGAGTTGCTGTAAGTCAATAAATTATTTTTATTACAGTCTATTTCATAGGCTAGTTAAAAGAAATCAGCGAGTTTTTAATTATAGAAAGTTGAAGGTTTCACATTTTAAAACATTTCTGACAGAAAGTATGCCAGATAAAATGATTAACAGGCCCATTAAAAATTAACCTTGAGTTATTTAGAGATTTGGCTCTAGAATCTCAGAAAATTCATTCTCCATTAAAAGATCAAATGCTCTAACTTTACAGAGGGTATTTTGTAACATTCAGAAGTAGCAAAGAACTTATATTGTCTGTGTGTCAATTGCATTAAAGTTTTAATCATCTAGCTGTGACTAAAGAGCTGTTTGCCATATTGAGATTTATTAATTTCCATTGGTAGGTTCTTTTCAGTATTTCTCCTCATTTTGCTCCCTCGCTGACCAAGTGTAGGGTTCACTTTTTCAAAAATATGTGTATAGTACTCAATATTTTTTTCATTTGTGATTGCATTGATTTTTTTCCACAAGAAAATGGAGTATTTAATTACATTACACATTTACATATCATTTAAAACATTAAAATAATTTTCTTTGCACAAAATGGAGCTCTTCATTTGTTATTATAGTTCTGGTTTTAGTTGCTTCTTTAAGTTTTAGTAAAATTCCTGCCTAGAGACATATAAGCATAACAACAGAGTTTAAAATCATAACACAGTTTAAGGACACTTATGGCATATAAAACTGTGCCTCTAAAACATTTGCATTACACAGCTAGATCGTATTTTCCCTTTGGAGAAATAATGCCAGTTATTTTCTTCAACAGATACTTGTCAGTCTTGGTGCTTTAAAGTAACTGTCAGTGGATGCTCACAATTAATTATTACATCATTAATGTTTCTCTTCCATTAGTTAGTAAAGCTCCCACCATGGAACCCATAGGGAAACTGAGTCCTAAAGAGCAATGCTTTTACCTTTCTAAAATTCGATCAGGATCTAAAGAGAAATATGCAATAAATGTAAAATGTTGATGATAAACTATCATAATTACTTTAGAGATGAAACTGCCTTGACAAAACCCATGTTTATAATCTCTTTCAGTTTATAGGCTGCCTAAAATTACACAAAATCACAGAATTAACTAGATTAGAAAAGAACTTGCAGATCATCAAGTCCAACCTGTGACCTGAGAACACCTTATCAATTAAACCATGGCACTAAGTGGCAGATCCAGTCTTATTTTAAACACTTCCAGGGACAGTTGACTCCACCACCTCCCTGGGTAGCTCATTCCAACTAAAACCAAAAGAATTTTAGCCAATAGGTGACTTAAATTAATCTTTATTACAGCCCTCAAAAGCAGGTCACATACCCCAGTGAGTCTCATGTTAATCACCAGTTTTAAAGACAAGAGTGATAAGTACATTCTCACCTCTCATTTCAAAATTAAAAACACAATTACATTCAGTAATTCTGGAAATTATTCTTACTGCATGTGATTATTAGCAAAAGCGACACATTTTGATTCAACCTGAATGCAACTCTCTCACAAGAATATTTCTAACTCATTTGAATGGCTTCCTATTTATATTTTTAATCTGATAAGCCTCTACATTGACTCCTTCCAAACATGCATGCCACTTCTTTTTCCTTAAACTATATGACAGACACACTGCAGCCTCTCAAAAAATTTTAACCCTTCAGGTTACAACAGACATGTTTGGGTTTTTTCTATGTTATAAAAAAAGCAGAAATTAGAAAAAGACCGCTTTTCCACCAATTCTTGAATCAAGGAAAGAAAATCTACATGTTATTTTCCAGTATTAACTTAAATATATATTTAAATATATGAAGTCAAAACACATAGTAAGCCAAGGGTGTGTTAAGAAGCCTACGTAAGCATTCAACATAAATCAAATCCATATGTTTGTGTTTGAGTGGGAAACGTGCATTGGCTATGTAAGACCTCAGCAAAAAGTAGAGAGCAGCTATGATAAATGAATTTATGTGCTTCAAAATTCCAATTAAAAAAATCTTCAAATACAAATGTACTAGTGGGATACAAACTGATTCATGTGATTGTCTTGTGAGTGCTGGGATAGACATTTTTTTGCAATAGAAGACCCACTGGATGTAATAACTTGATATGTTATATGAAACAATAAAATTATTTCAGTTAACTCTTCTTTGGAACTGCTGATTTTTCTTTGTGTTGGAGCAACTTGACAATCTTCAAAAATAAACTCTCCAAATAGATGGCAAATAGATGTATTGGAAATGAGAAAATAGCAAAGAAAAGAGGAACTCCGTCTGGTACAAATCTGGAATAGCTCTGGAACAGGTATGCCAGGAGTTAAACATGGGATTCATAACTGAAAATATGTTGCATTTGCTTTGTTCAAGGCAAGAAAATATTTTTTCTCTCTCAGTTATAATTTCTTATTACATCAAAAGCATCAAAAGAATAAACTGTCTTTAGAACAGGCGTTATATAGATGAGAGACCAAAGAAGTTATAATTTTTCTAATATTAAAAAATTGGGGGTTGTCTTAAGAGTAACTATGTATTTAAAATAAAACTATAAAGGGACTACATATATGAAAAAAAAAGGATCATCAGGTGATACAGATAGAAATGCTTTCTCTTTTGACAAGCAGTTTACAGCCACCTATTGGGATTTTTTTTTTCAAGAGAGCTTCAATTTTCTTCCAAACATCAGTTTTGGAGTGATTCTGGAAACAGGATATTCTGGCGTCAGAAGCCATGCAGGCAAAAGTACCTCTGCTTGCCCAGTCCAGCCCTCTGGTATTGCGTGGCATTTTGAAAACTCTCAAACCTCATTCTAAAAAACTAATTCCACTGTTTGTCTTGATTTTGCTTTCTGAAAAGGATTTTCCAGAGAAAATGAAGAAAGAAAAATGCACTAAGGATTACTATCTAAAAAATTAACTCTGCCTCCAGAAGCCCTTCCTCACAGACCCCTAGTAACTGAGAGATCACAGTTCCAAAAGAGACACCTTACCTCACGTCTCTCTGTTTGCTGTAGGTAGCAGCACCTTTGGGTATTTATCAGAAAGAGAACCTTGGATTACACACTTTTGGTGAGCTTCAGGCATAAAATTTTACATTTTTCATCTGACTACAATTCTATTTCTGGTGGAAGTTGTCTGATTTTCTGTCATATCCTTGTGATTTCCTTTTTTGCTTTTTGTTTGGTTTTTGTTTTTTGAGGGGGGGAGGGGGGGGTGAGGTGAGAAGTGGTTGGCTGCTTTTGGGTCATTTTTTATCATTATTTTTTGCAGTAATACATTTTCTTTGCAAAAGCAGGACTTAGTCTTCCATATTTTTTTACCTTTCTCTTGGTGAAGTAGTAACTTGCCTGGGAACACAATATTATCAATGAATTAGGTTAATAATCTTCCATACAGACTGGAACTATCTCAGCAATCTAACAGACATCTTGTATCTTTGCAAAATAAAATCAGCACACGAATCCTAAGTACAACTGTAATGTGTAGTAATCTTGCAGAAAATATTAGCACGAGGTAGGCAATGTTCAATAATATATAACAGTACATGTGAGGCACTCTGATTACCTGAGCTGGGAATAGAATTGGACAAGTCTATGCGTTCAAAACAAGGGGGTATTTTACTTGCTTATTTGGATCTTGTGAGGTTTATTTTGTTTGTTTTCTTTTTAATTTTTTTTTGGCTGAGCTTCTTTCAAATCTGGATTTCTGATATCAACTGCAAAGTGACACATTCCCACAGTGACTAAAACATGAACAGATATTGAAATATATAATATATAACATATTTTCCCCCCCTAAGGTAATGTTTATCTCCAGATAAACTAATACTCCTTAAAACCTTCAGAGTATCCTCCCAATTTGCATCTGATGCTTGAGAAAGAGAATATGTTCAGGACAGCAACTGTGCCTTTCTCAAGATGCATTCTGAAAACAAATCATTTATGATAGAGGTCTTTGGAACAGCTGACCTCACAATGCTGATAACACTTTGCACCTAATCTAACAAGAAATACATGACAAACTAAGTCATGTTGCTACTGAATTGATCGCTGTTGCTTTATGGTATTGATTGAGGTATTTTATTTGACCAGCTAGAGACTAGGTTTTCCACAACGCTTTCAAACCAACTACAAAACCATATTTGCTATTGTTGGGAATCATCCTTTCTTGTATAAAAACACTACTCTTATGGT
This sequence comes from Serilophus lunatus, assembly GCA_013399895.1. NCBI lineage: Eukaryota > Metazoa > Chordata > Aves > Passeriformes > Eurylaimidae > Serilophus > Serilophus lunatus. The sequence continues at coordinate 448,974 of VXBA01005783.1, read as the reverse complement.
CAAACAACATTAGAGGAAAATGTCTATTTATGGTCTATTAGCAGTCTAAATCTCTGCTGATCTGCATGCACGTGGCAGTGTGTGACAGTAAGAGAATGAAGAGCAGAAGAACTAATTTATTCTCTCTCACACAAAGCACTTTAAGTGGGAAGTGCAGTCGTTCTCCACAGGTGTTGTCAGTGGGGCAGTGGAGACACTTCTCTCAAACTCAGATTTGAAGCAGTCTTTAAAGGGACCCATTGGCTGCTGTGGCAGCCCAAGTGGAACTACTATACCCTTTAGCCAAACACCTGCACTTAAGGAGGGCATGGGGATGCTCAGAAGGTTTTGTTCCCTTTTCTGCAACAATCCCATCCAGCATGGGTAAATGCAATGAGGATGAAGCACTGGAGACAGAAAAAGGGCCTCAAATGTGTAGGGAGCTGGCTGTGACATCCACTAGTTCAAAGAGGAGAATCTGCACTTTCATTTGGGGACATCACAGTGGTCACATCTAGGACATACTTCCTTAGCATCAGCCCTCCAAAAGCCCTTTATACAGAAACACAAGAATTTATACTATGCATTACTTCATAACATTAAATCTGTAAGGCACATGTTTTTGACTGTAAGTCTTCTAAAAATAAAGCTGCAATGTGTTATAAGACCTGGTATTTGTCTGTATGTGACACTACAAAGAGAATTCTTTGGCATTATTGTCAAAACAATAAACAAAACACAATTCAGGGGGAATATACTTATTCAGATCAATGATAAGTATACAACATTCTGTGTCCTCTTTGCATGTTACGTGCTTACCAAGGTGTTATTGATCTTTTTATTACACCAGACTTGTTTGATTGACATTTTTTGCTTCAAAGATGATCAAAGACTACTTCCAGCTAATAAGAAAACATGACAGACAATAATAATGAATGTTGGATCCCAGTGTTTAGAACTGTGGCAATGGGTGGGGGAGAGCAACACAATGTATTCTTGACTATGCATTTTTTTAAACTTTTGAACAGTCAACAAAAGAAATGATTGGCAACAAATATTAAATCAAAGTAGGAACAAAGAAGGCTCTTGAAACTATAATGAATATGCAGTTCTTTCTGAGGGAAGAGATTGCTGAAAAACTAAACAGATTTCATGAAATAAGAGCTATGGCTTAAGCTATAATGAAACAATAAATATATACTTCATGAATATGAAAAGAAATATCGAATTTGACATTGTCAGGTGTTGGCTCCTATATTAGTACAATCCGCCAACCTGCACCATGGGGTTTAAATAAAATAGAAGAGATAAAATTGCAAATTTTTTAATACAACCTTATGTGAAAAAATAACCATCATTTTTTATCTCACCTCTTTGAACACATGACAGATAAAACATGTTTCAGAACTGGGTAACCAAAGTCTTATACCAGGGTGTGTCGTATGTCTGATATTACTTAACCTGCTAGGACGGCATGCTACTTGTTTAATTGTGCCTTGTTCAAGGAGCATTTTCATAGGATGCTGAATGACCGTGACATCCTCTGATTACATATAAGCCAATATTCAGCCGTTCAAAGCTAAGCTGAACAAAGAGGCTTTGCACCTATCAACACAAAATTTTCTACCTTTCTTCTGGTATAGCTGAGTCTTCAGGAGACTATGGCTATGACCCAACTTGCATAGAATGCAACCCTATAAATGTAGGCGATTATTACAGTTATTTTATGAACCATAAAAGATCACATTGATATGTGCATGAAGATGAATGTCATATCTGGAACATCGAATAGATTTTCTTTTTTTTTTGTCTCCTTAGTCCCTCTTTCTTTTCACTCCATCACCCTGTGCTCTTTCTCTCCTTTTTTTTCTTATCTTCCTTTTAGTTGTTTTTCTCACTTCTCTGGGTCTACTTCTTTCTAGCTCTTCTTTCTTTCCTTTTTCTTCCTAAATTCCCTATTCCATTTTTTATTTGCCTTCTCTCTCCATCATTTTACTCCTCTCCCAACCTTACTTCTCTGAATCATCCTTTATCTAGTGCCTGGTTTACTCCCCACTCCCGCCCTACACATATGCTTATTATCACTCTAGTCTTTAATCCGTCCCTCACTTCCCATCTGTTCATTAACTCCAGGTTGTCCACCTTATCCTGTTACAGGCAGACCATGTTGCTTCTTGCTGCCCACATAAGAAAAAAAAGAAAAGCTGGCTTGTTGTCTTAGTTCCACGATATCTTTCTTACCCCACTTCATAATGAATGGTAATAACAACTTTTAAAATATTTTTACGAAAAGCAAAAGAAACCAAAACCCCCCCAAAACAGTCCTGGATCTGTGGAAAAGAAGATGAACTTCTATGTGTGGTGGTAAATATACAAGCTTGCTTTTATTGCTCAATTTCATCTTGATGCTATTGCTGACATTCCAAAAAATTTATATATTTCAAGGGTCTTTATGCTCTATCTTTAAACATAGACACTCATAGCAGCTATTGAGAACAGAGGAAGCACTAAATACAGTCTGGAGAAGAGAGCCCATTGGACTGGCTGAGAAACAGAAATGCTTTGTATCAAGGAAAAAAAGCACAGAAGTAAAATTTTATAAAGCTTTTTCATGTTAGAGGATGTTCTGGGCATTAGACTCCACTAAGCAATTTCAACATTTGTGGAGTTTCCAGTATGACATTCTGGTGTGTGACTGAATAGAAAAGACTCTTCATCATAACAAAATTTCCTAAGCAAGATTATAGCACAAATGACCAAAAGAAACACCTCTTTCATTTTAGTGGGGTTTTTTTGCCTCTGGAAGGAAATTATGCCATGAGAATTCAAGACTACAGGTTCAAGCTTATTTGGAAGTTCCATGGTTCAATTTCCATCTTCACTCAGGCTGAAGATGATGCTACAGCGCTATATCAGATGTTAGGTTCTTTGTTTTTACGTGGTATTATTCGCAAACTACAGGTAAAAGCACTTGGAAATTTACAGCTGTACAGCCACAAAAAAATATGAATGAAAAAGTATTATTAGTTTAAAAACTAATTCTGACATGCAATATCTATATTTCTTTTGATGTATGTTCTTTCATTTCTGATGAGAAAAAAAATTAAACTTTAATTTCATATTCTTCTGCTTTTTCTAACAGAAGAGAATACAATTTTATTCATAGCTTTCCAATGAGAAATATTCTGTTACTATTTTAATAATGTTTTTTTAACATTTTTGTCCTTTTTTCATTCAATAAAAATTAAAGCAACCCCTGCCCTGGAAAATTAACATTTATGGCCAACAATCAACCTTTTTGTCTTTTTTTTTCAGCTGGCTAGAGATGATCAGTTAAGTTTCTGAGTTCACATATGCATGATATTTTGAAAGTAATTACTTTCAAATGTGTTTGTTAAAAGATTGATTCTTCTGATGCATGTCGACAGATACGGAGCTGAAAAATTTATCTCTGAAGTGTGTAGTTTTGCAGTATCAGGCAGTAACACAGGTAATTGGCATCCGATGTGACAACATGACAGTTCCTTAAGCCACAATGCCTAAACTTTGGTTGAATGTGTATGAGCTTTGAGATCATGAAATTATTTCCTGTCACTTCAGTAAGGAACTAGCAGGGAGATATCAAAAACCTCATAAATATTGGAAGCCCCTGAAAGCTAATGAACCAGTTTCCTTTAGCTGAAGTGACAGTGTCTGCCAAGAAATCCAAGGACCCTAAGTTTCCTGCTTTAAAGCAATTCGTCAATCAGTACCTTCACAGATCTGTGAAACAGTATGTCCTATTTCATACATCTGTGCAAGAATTATTTTAAAGTAATAAGGCTACTGCAATGAATCCTGGCAAAGACTTTTACAAATAGGCGTGTATTCTGTTAAGAGTCGCTAGCAACGTGCTAAGAAATGTCAACTGTAATTAAACACAATCTTTTTCAAATATATGCCATGCTTTGGAAATGGAAAGGAATGCTTTTCACTGTAAGAATTCTCAACACTGTGGGCACAGATTTTTTATTTTTTTCTTTCGGCACCACCATTTTGGAAGATGTTTATTCATTAAAACAATTGCATCAAATATCACAGAACTGCAGGTTTCTTCTCTACACTTGCCACAGTTCTTACTGTGATTTCATTTAAGAACTGTCCCTGTGTGTAATTCTGATACGTTGCATGGAATCTATTTTTAAAATTTGTGAAATACTTCAGCAGAACAACTATTTACTGAAAACTGACACTTCAAAATACTGAAATGGTGTTCAGATTTTGGCAAGTACTTTTTGAAAAATAAAAATACAAGTTTGTAAATGGTTAACAGCTCCTCAAATGAAACATCTAAATTACTAATTCTAAAAATTCTTAAATTACTAATTACTATGCACTAATTACTAATTTCTGTTTCCATTTACATAGATAAGAAGAAGATAATGGTTCCCCTATACCTAGTTCATCTTACTCTTCTTGTACTGCACTGATTTAGCAATTTAAACATGATCTTTCTCAAACCCAGGCAAGCTAATTAGCAGAAGCAGAGGTGCAAGGTGTTTTGGGACAAAAGCATCTCACTATGTGAGGCTTGTAAGAGGAGCAGTGTGGACTTGGACTTTTCATTCATTAGAAAGGGTTTTTTGGCCACTCCCACACCAATTAAGTATTTGGTTGATCATTAAAAACCGTAACAGACAGCTGAAACACTGCCTCTAGTCATCTTCATAATCCCATATTCCCCTCCACTGTATTGATCTGGAGACAGTAGACCTGTAAGTATTTTTTCACTAGACGGTCAAAGTCCATTTTTGAGAATCTGAAAGGTGATGGCAAAAAATTCTTTACTGGGTGCAAGATGGGTATTTTCCTATGTGTGCTGGGGCAGCTCTGGCTGGCGTTACTTCTGTAGTGCTGAGTGCTGTCTTGGCACAATTTTTCAACTCAGGATAGGCACTATAATGTGGTTTTGACAGTGGGGCAGAAAAAAAAGTGAAGACTTTTGTACTAGTCTGCTCACATATTTATTGAGCTGAAACATATGGTTTTTCAAAGTTAACTTAAGACCAAGTATAACTTTGAAGGCTGGATCTCGCTCCTGCAGGAGTCAATGGATAAACATTCATTTAACTTGGTTAGGCCCAGTATTTTGTTCTAATGAAATATTAGCTGTCCCCCACAGAGAATAAGTAGCTTTTAAATGTGATAAAGCACTTCTCTTACATCCTGGTAAAACAGTTTGGAAATTGTACTATTGGTTAATGAGAGGTTTCTGTTAAGAAAAGTCGTCTCAGCTCCAATTTGTTTCCTCTTTGGACAATACTTAGCTTTACTGTAAACTTCTTACAGTCAACTCAAACAAAAAAACTGACTTGGGACTAGCTTTTTAAAAAAGTGGACTGAAGACATAATGACAACAGGAGAATACACTAATGCCATTTAAGTGAAATAATATAATAACGTAATGTAGTAATAAAAATTTTTAATGCCTTTATGCCTGAATTGGCTACTTAGAAGGAAAAGCAGTTCCCATTATATATAAAATATTGCAGAAAAGAATAAAGAAAATACATTATGACAAATTTTATACCTTTCTCTTCACTTAGTGCCCATCAAACTTAATTTTATGTTTTAATTTTAAAATCATATTAACTAAATTGAAATTTTAAGAGGACTAGTACAAGCCTCAGTGCTAGCCTCAAACTACCTTTGTACTTATTGCTGTTTTAATCAGTATTTTGATTTATTACTTATTTGTATAGAAATTGTGAAGAGAATTTTTATAGTCATCATTACTTTTATATACAAAAGGATGATATAATTACACATTTATTCCTATGAGTTTATCATGCAACTGGTTCTGGTATCAATGAATAACTCGAGAAAGATAACAACTTTATCCTCTCAGGGTGAAGAGGATATTTCCTGCCTCACAAACAGCAACAGTATGTTTCACAAACTTTGAACTCTACTATGAGAACCTTTCAGGATCATTTTTCTCCCAGGAAAAAAATGAATAGTAAATTCATTATTGACCCGAGTTCAACACAAATCTGTAAAAGAAGTCTGCATTTTTCAATGCCAACAACCAAATGTGAATCAAGACAACTTTCAGCATGCAGCTGCTATGATTTTTTTGTCTTTTATTGGTTCTAGAAGACCATCAATTAAATATTTACCTGACTAGTGTGGCTCTCCCTGTGTCTTCGAATCGATGAGCCTGCCGTAGTGCTGGCCGACACTCTTGAATATTCATTTTCCTCTGGTAAACCTAAAGGAGAAGAATACTAATTTATAATCTGAGATTTATGCATTGGCTGATTTCAATATAAGATTCAAATGACCTTGACACGTTTTACTAAAAAAAGAACAACAAAAAAATTTACATATTTGCCTGTATATTTACTATTTCCACGATTAATGAAACTGGAATGATTATTGTTTACCAAGTATGGATAGCATCGTAACTATGTATGCTGGTTTACAAGAAGGAGGAATTGCACTGAAGGAGCCCACAAATAACACATTTCCTATACACTGGTCAGGGATTCCTCCTGCAATGGAGAAATCCCTTGCTCCTCTTCATGGCAGAAGCAATGCAAAAAGAACAAAAACCAAGCCTGCTGTCTGCTCTCAAATTAATATCTCTCTGTCACACAGGAAGTCAATATTAGGTCCAGGACTTAAAAGTTCTGTTCCTCAGGACAGAACTTCCTTTTTTTTTTTTTCCTTTTTTTTTTTTAATTCTTGTACTTATTATGCACCCTTAATGTGGAATTAGCTGCCCAAAATTTAGCCATGTAACAACCAGTCATCCAGTGTAAAAGAGCCAGTTAGTCTCTCTCTGTTTTTAAGAAAAACAAACACATCTGCAATGCAATTTACAGAGTGAGGCTCATTGCCAGCACTTCCCCATCATTTCTTCTGGACTGGGAAGACCATTCACATAGCACTACAGAGAATGTGAAGGCAAGATGAGAGGAAGCGAAGGCAGAAGCAGAAACAGAGTGAGTCCACAACAGGTGCTATTAAAGCCCCTTACAAACCAGCATCACAGACTCCACAACAGGTCTGTAATTGGGTCTAGCTGAGATGAATATAATTTTCCCCATAGCATCCCTCATAGTGCTGCGCTTGTGTTGGGTTTATTCTGGCTGGATGCCAGGTGTCCACATAAGTTGCTCTATCTCAGTGTTCCTCAAATGGAAAGATGGGAGATAATATAATAAAAGGCTTGTGAGTTGAGATCAGGGCAGGGAGAGATCACTCACCAGTTACTGTCACAGGCAAAACAGACTCAGCTTGGGGAAATCGACTGCATTTATTGCCAATCAAATCAGAGTAGGAGAGATGAGAACCAAAACAAGTCCTAAAAATCTTTTTTTAACTCTGTATCCTCCTTTTATTTTCCCCCTTACTGTTGTAAGGGCATTTCTAAAACTTTGTAACTAGGGACAGGTGTTTTTTTAATTTCCTTTTTGCTTCAAAGAAAACACGTGTAAAGTATCCATAAATATGGATTTTTTTCTACATCATCTGGATTTCAGCCGAAAACACAGGCAATGAAGAAGATGAAACCCCTGTTTTCAACTCAAGAGCCAGATCAAATCTGTTACAGTCCAGCATTTATGTTATTTACTGCTTGCTGCAGAGGGAGTATGACCCTGTTCTCTCAATGCTGTATGTGTTGTTTTGAGGTGGAATTTTCACATTTTGAAGTGGGGCAATGATATATTAGGTACCTAGAGGGGAAAGGTATGATATTCAAGGTCTCTAGTATACTAGCCTTATAAATTACATGTTAGTTACCACTATTCCTTTCTTTCCTATATTAATTCTCTGTACTCCAATTTAAAATTCTCTGTTCACAAGATCACATATTTTTGGTCAAATTAAATGCTTGAGATAAATTTCGCCCCAGAAAAAAAAAAAAAGAAAAAAACCCCAACAAACAACAAAAGCTTTTGTGAACAAAAAACGACTCCATTTTTTCAAATAATTTCCTGAACTAATAATTTATTTACAAGGATTCAGCTTGGACACATCTCAAATAAAGTAGTAAAAAATTATCCAAATTTTAATGCGAAGTGCCTTCTTAAAGGAGGTGTTATTAATTTAATTCAAATAAATGCTAGAATGTAAAATATTTGCATCATTCTAGACCACCAAAAATTAATAAAAATACTTTTCTGGGCTGCCACGTTTTGAAAAAGTTATTGCATATGCACTATATTAATATATTTAGCATCTAACATCCATGACAATCTTGAACTAAGAATCAAGTTATCAGTGATTTTCTGTTTATTTCTGTAAAAAAGTACTTTGATAAGAGGTCTTATCAAATAAGTAAAGTTTCTATGTTCAGCAACAGCATGTTGTCACAGACATGGCAAGCAGAGGCTCGGTAGAGTTTTGAAAGATAAATGGAGTAGTTGATTATATTCTAAGAGATTTCCTTTATGTACACCTAAATAAATATTAGGATACCACAGCTGTGCATTGAATAAGACCTTGTTTAATTCAGCCCAAGGTTGAAAGCATCAGTTTAGCATGGTCAGGAGCAGGACTAAAAGAACCTAAGTCAATCAGGGTTTCAGTCTGGAGCAAAAACTACACCATCTGGATTGGGCTTTCCTGCAACTATTCTCAAGTTACAAAAAGTAAGTCTAATTTGCCACTTTTTTGACAAAACTGTGCTTACTATACATTATTGCTGCAAGTATATGTGGTGGTGAAAATGACAGTAAGGAATATGAGCCAATCAATAATCTCTAACTGGAGAAGTGAAATGAAAGATATGCATTCCATTTTTTTCACATATTTAAGAATACGGCCCTGTCCCAAGCATTCATACTAGAAACACAACCCTTCAGTCACTTAAACTAAAACTTCAGTCACTTAATGCCATTTCTATATTGCTTCAAAGGAATACCTCTGATCTTCTTCCAATACTTTGTATTTCCCATTTCTAGCCTGTTCTTAGATACTCCTCTTAAAATCCTGCAGATAAATAGCTTGCATCTCAAGTATTGCGATCTAGATCAGTGGATGTCTAGAAGTAGTTCTGTAGTTTCAGAGAACCTCCAGTCTCATAGTATCTGCTACCACAGAACTGGAGACCCTGCATCTCCTCGCCTCCAATATCTATATTTGAAAACAGACTGGCTTTTACAGTTGTGCTAATCTACACAAACTATATAGGAGTCCATTCATATGGACCTCCACACACAAGCAGTGGACTTCAGCTATAACTGAAGAGGAGTACCCAGAGAGACTTCCTTTGAGGGACAGCAAGTGCCAATCAGACTGGATGAAGAGCACAGTGCAAAGCACATGCCTGTAGAGCCACTAGACACAATGCACCACACTGCTCTCTTGGACCAACAGGGCTGTCTCATCTACAGAATATCTTCCCTAATTTTCTCTCGAGCTGAAGTACCTTTAAAACATACTCCACTGGGGGTACAGAACTGTCAGATATCTTGCATAATTTCTCCCCTTCATTAACCAAGGTTTAAGTCACTTGTAGCTTTCATATTTAGATTTTAATGATGAAACACTACTCTGTGTCTTATTAGATGTTAGTTGGAAATGACAACAAAATTCAGTAAACTTTTAACTGCAGGGTGTTGTGTCTCCCGCAAGAGCACCTGCTGTTTTGGAAGATGTAGGATCACAAATTTCAGTGTTGCAAAAGATTATTAGAGGCTTTCTAATTACTCTATAGGCTTGGACAAGAAATGGCAAAAAGCTCTTTCAGACTAAGAAGTCTGGTAAGTACGAAAGGTTTGTGGTGGAAAAGTCACAGTTCAATAGTACAGACTTGTAGAAAGGTGTTACTCTTTAAAATAAACTAAAAAAGAAGAGCAATACACTATACAAAATGAAAAAGCATCTTCTATTAAAAATCTGAACTCACATGAGTGTTATTTGCTTAGGATTTATGCTTTTAGAACCTTGAAAGATTTAATTCTTTCTGTCACTGCTTTTGCACCATTTTGTACTGCAATGATGAACAATTTGTCATGCACTAGTAGGCACCTATAGCAAAGGCAGACTCTGATTTTTCATTTTCTGTCCCATTTGTATTGATCATAGGACCAGAATCTTAAATCTCAGTCCTCCATGACTTAGGCTGCTTACAGACTTGGAGTTGAACTAATCACGAATTCCGGAACAGAAGCTGTTTTATTTTCTTCACATCCAGCTTTTATGGGAGAGGGGCTTATCAGTTCACACATACAAAGTTAAGCCAGTTCCAGAAAAATAGTTATTTCACAACTCAGAAGATTCCAGCCTGACTATATCTTAAAAAGCTCATTCAAGGAAATACTTCAGCAATTTTATGTTGGAAGGGCTTTGAGATTAAAAACTGCTTACCATTTGATACCGAATTTCCATTTTCAGCAGTCACAGAACTGGACAGTGGATTAGAAGACTGAGTTCCATGGTTATTTGCATTTTTATCCTGTGTTTCTGATCCAGCATCTGATGGATTCGGATCTTCCCTGCTCCTCAAGTTCAGATTAGTTTCAGCACCTGACACAACCAGAGAAAATGCTTATCAGCTTCCTATTAACTAGTGGCTTTCATGCATAAGTAGAAAAAAAACACGAAGAAACCAAATTACTTTATCAAATTAATTTAATTAATCACTAAATTCACAAATCTAGTGATAAATGTAGAAGGTTTAAGTCACTGATTTTTGCAGGGTGTTTTTTTGTTTGCTTTCTTCTGTTGGGGTCTTTTTGCTAGTGTTCCAATTTAAGCCTATTAAAGCTTATGGAAGTGAAAGGCATTACAAAATTTCATTTTATTGTTTCTTTCCACAAAAATACCAGTGAGTAAAACTCAATAAGTGTTTGTATTCCCTCTATTTTAGTTTCTGTTCTATTATATTTTACATGAGTTTACACATCACCATAATCACTGTCTTCACCACTGCATTAGTTGATACAAGCAACAGATTTTTTCTTTTATCTCCTCCTACAAGGAATAAAGTGGCTTTTGAGATGAAACCATATGTAGCAATATTCCTCCCAGCATAGTCTGCCCATGGCCATTATTTACCCATCCTCAGGGCTCGCCAGCCATCAGTTGTCATTTTCTATAAAGTTCCACGTTTTCATGTCAGAGCCTTTTAGTTAAATTTCTTCAAAACAGCAGGTCTGATCCTGTAGGATTTCTAAGCTCTGTACAATGCACATGCATTTATTCAAAGGGCAAACCAAAACAAACTCCTCGTCTTTTCCCCCCTCCAACTGACTGCACATCCACACACAAGTGCCTGGAGCTCACTCTGAGCTTCCCTGGCTTTGTCAGACCAATGCACCACAAAAAACAGGGCTCAGCCATCAGCTGTGCCTGAGTGGTGCTCCCCACTGGAGTTCAGAGGCTAAAACCAGGTTCAGACCTGGCAGACAAGACTGTGAATGGATAGGGATAGTAGGAGTGACCCTCACTGCAATACTTGTATCCTTGGCTATCCCTACTGCACTCCTGCGTGGTAGAGCTGATCAGGGTGCATGAAATGCTGCATTGATGACATTATATTTTTTTGATGTATTCCTCTCTCTTTTCTATCTTTTGAGTTTGTTGGGTTTTTTTGTTTTTTGTTTTTTGTTTTTTTTTTTAATTGAACGTGTATGCATATTCTTTCCCTGCCATAATCAGGCTTGATTCATGGAAGGCAAAGATGAATTCAGTGCTGTCTCTGTTTCACTTTTCCTTAACTCTTTTAACCCTCTTTGAGAGCTGGCCTTAGCTGTGGGACCGAGGTATTACAGTCTACTAGGATGTAAAGGTCCTCTTGTAACACTCTAAACCAGAAATTTTTCTTCTATGCAGCTCTCAAAGAGTTACTCCTTGATTTTAGTTCTGTCTATTTAAGCTTCGTCATAATCATGGCAGGAACCAATGGAGGTCAAAAGACTAGATTTAAAACCAACATTACAACAATCATTCATATTACCAATAACATCCTCAGTTCTCCCAAAGATATGATACATTATTATAAATCTTTAGACATGAACATTTTTCGTGGAGAAGGAAACACAGTTTTTCATCAGGTAATAGTTATCTTACCATCAAATTTTTCCAACCTAATGATGACTGAACTGAAAAAAAAATCCACCTGATTTATGTCAACATTCAAAAAATTAGTTAATGAAATTCTGTTTAACTCAAACTTTTTCATTTTATTGAAAAAGTCTTTCATATTTTGGTTTAGCTTTCAGTTATCTAACTCTAAATCCTTCTTAACATTTCCTTGCCTAACAAAAAAGATGTTTTGAAAAGTCAGAAAGTTCATTTTCAAGCTGTCAGAATAAAACATTTCAATATTTGATTGTTTTGGGTTTTTTTATGCTCCCTCTTTTGCTCTCATTCTCGATCATGATTTTTTTGCCAGATCTAATTGGATTGTTTCAGTGACACTGTTTCATAAAATGCATCTTTAGGAAAACATGCTATGCACTGAAAAAATTAGGCCAGCTCTACTCACAGTAATTGACCTGGGAGAGGCAGTAGAACCAGAGTCTAAGCTGAAAAATGTATACAGTACAATTATAAGAGCATGCCTGATTTAGCTTTTGTAAAAGCAAGTTGACTGCAAAATGCATCTTTGCAGCTCATTTTAAATTTGTCTGAAAAGGAAATGTCACTTTTTAGATGTCATTGCACTTGCCTATAGATCATACTCCGCCTACATAATTATTGTGCCACCTTTTGCATAAAGTCTTGGGGGAAATGGCAGGGATCCTTATTTTTCTTGATATCTGAAAGATTTATTGATTTTCCTGACATCTGCAATTCATTTGCGAATGAGCAAGCAGAAAGACTTTTTCCTACATTCCTGTTTGCAGAAGCCTTTTGTTTCATAGGTACATTGACACCTTTTTATGGCATTCATGAAGGGCTCTTGGAAAAAAAATAAAGTTATCTTTTCTCCCTTGTATCTATAGGATGAAACACTACAAAGAATTGTGCAGAGTTACTACTGAGCTATCATTCTAAATTGGCAGATATAAGTACTAGACATATATGCAGTGTATCTTTTGAGACAGCTTTCCAGACAAAAGTCTGGTATCCCATTTGCTCTAATCAGTCCTTGTAAGAAATGTACACCTTTAGTTTCTAAACAGAAAACTACATAGGGCAAATACATTTCATAGTGTCTTATTATCTAACTTATCTCAGGGGTGGGAAATAAGCCTATATTTTATTTCAGAATTATCTGGATTATATAAAGGTACTTGAACTAATTTCCTATATATAGGCATCTTCAGCTCCTTATTGGAGCAGATTCATTCAGAAGAAGTGTAACTTCTAACAGACTTCTGGAAAAGCCAAAGTGTATCCCCAGCAAAAAATTACTATTCATTTATTTTGGACTTTGTGTAAAATGGGCGAGTTTACGAAAAGAATCTTTTCCATAAATAGTAAAGTAAGAGGATGCTTTAGTCAGGTGTAACCACTGTACTGTTCCAAAAATGCAAAACTTAACCTAAGATCACTGGGAAATTCAGGTCCCTTGTGTACCTCTGCTCCAAGCAGGTCAGCTGTGAGGTCAGACCAGATTGCTCAGGGCTTTGCTCAGCCACATCTTGTAGCTCCAGGATGGAGCCTGCCCAATTTTCTGGCGCAGCCTGGCTCTCTGCCTGATCCTGCCCTGCCTGTCGTTCATGGGAAAGGTTTCAGTACCCACACTGAGCTTATTATTCTCAATGTTCTTGGAAGAGACTGAGTTTAAAACTCATGACAAGGTCATAAGGCACAAGATGGACAGAATTTAATTTATTTTGTAAAAAAGAATTCAGAGTATGACAATTATGGCAATTAATTTGTTTTCTCCCAATTTTGGAGTAACTATCTCACTTTTAAAAGAAACCAATATACTGAAAGTGTACATGATAGAACTTTGTCAAAAGACTAACTTAAACTCTTGTAATTGAGCTATGATGTCCAAATTTCCTATTATAAAGATCTTTTTTTTTTTCCTCAAACATAAAAAAATGCATGATCCCAAACATCATAGTTATTTCATAAGTAGTATTCAGGCTGAATTAATGCTTTATAACTAAATTAGAAAATGAGCCAGTATAGGCTCTATTCAGATGACAGATTAAAGTACAATACTGAAACAGTTTGAGAAACTATTAATTTTCTACAGAAATTATATATTTAGCCTATTTAATGAAATCTAAAGCGAAGTAATGCTATCAGCATTTAGGTGGAAACATCATAGACCTTTTGTGCAGCAAATCATGAAAAAACAGTGTACTATTAAAGGTCCAGCAGTAACTCATCTGGTTAGGTTGTATTTTTCTTTGTTTTGCCCTCCTTTCTTTAAATGGAGGTATATTCCTAATGTATATCTGTCCACATATGTTCTTTTCCCAATACTTCTCCTTTTAACGTTTAGTGCTCAAATACAGTCTGGCTGAAAACTCGTTAATAACAACAGAAGTCCTCCATAGCTTTCAGCAGGTTTTGGATCACATTCATGCTTAACTTGGGTGCTTTGTGCAGCTCTGCCAAAGCACAAAGGGACTCATAATATAGGGTAAATACAGAGGGCCTCTGGCTTTGTCTATCATGGTTATTCAAATGTGATCATAACTGTTCTTTGGCCCTGAGGCAAATGGTAAGAGACCTGTGTCTGTGCTATTACACTTACTTGCCCTCCACAACAGAGAGGTTGCATTCAAGTCATCTACTGGGAATAGTTCCTGGCCTATGTCATTTCCTGAACCATGTCCAGATCTGTCTGGAAGGGAGCCAGCCTGCCAGGGTCAAAGCAGCACCAGTGACTGCTCTAGCACTTTGACTGTACAAAGGCTTGAGCTATACCAAGGATATCTCCTGGCACTGGCTCACTTAGTGAAACAGACATATCCCTTCAAATTGACTGCACTGGTTACCACAATCAGAAATCAGTGGTCGATATTAATCTATCTCAGGAAAAAAAAGGGAAAATACAGAAGAAACCCCTCCTCAAATCAGATGAGACTAGTGGAGCACTGAACTGTTGTACAGTTTCTGCTGAAGCCAAATTTGAAGGTTTCATCCTGACTGTACAGGGAGAGCAGGTTTCCCCTGCTTTTGTTCTGATATAAATGGAAGTCATACATTCCTCTTGATCTGATATGACATGACCGTTCTTTCCAGGCACACATTTCTTTTCCTTCATTAAACAGAGAGCTAAAGATGAGCTCCCAGCTGAGGAAGTTCAGTGTCACAAGCTAGGCAGGATGCATCTCAGTCATAAATTTCATATGGTCTCAGTGTAACATCAAACATTTCTTCATTCATGGAAAACATGATTTTCTGTAACCAGTAATCAATAAACAGTTTTAGGTATCAAGATCCACAGCTACTCACATTGTATCAACAACTATGAAAAAGGAAGATGTAAAAATTCTGGCAGATAAATTAACGCAAGACAGGAGAAGAAGATTTTGTATCTGGGCTACCATGGAATTTAAAAACTAAATAGCTCAATTTTCTTGAAACCTATGGCTTGCAACCGGCAAAATGGAAAATTCAGAACAAGCAGCTTATCATAATACATGCGAAAAAGAGAGAACTGATAGATCATATTAACCAGTATACGAAAGACAAGACGTTGCAGATACAAGGTATTTCTGATCTGTGCTCTCACTCTTGGAAAAATCAGAAACACGCCAAATCCTACTGGCTGACCCTGGGTATTTGTTACATTTACAGTAAAAGTGGACATTGTGAAGTGAGGAGAAAAAAATAAAATACAGTGACTTCAGAAATTATGCAGATGTTTTTGATGAAGGAAGGGGAGACGAAGTTTAAATAAGAGCAGATAATTTTATTCTGGCTCATGTATTTACCACTGCATTTTGTTGCACCTTGACAATTATATTTGGTGTTCCCTGTTTTCCTCTGACTTACTGCTGAGACATTCCTTGTCTGTGGCATTTGCTAGCTGGCCTCAGCATATGTTGTCTTGGATGTCCTTTTGCTGGATAAATGCATATTGCTTCAGAGTTGTTCAGTTTACTCACATGAAGTCACACTGTGACCTGCTGTAGCATGACTGTTTACTTTGTCTGCTGAGAGCTGGAGGCAAACAGATGAATCTTATTTGCTGAAAGAAATGGAGCACGCTGAAAACTGTAAAGACAGGATTCCCTCAGTCTATTAGCGTGTGCTGCCTGTCTCACCCTCTTAGCTGTGCCGCTGGCTGCCCCTGCCATCAGAGGCAATAATTATTCATTGATTTATTTCACCTCACAAAGCCTACCCTTACAGCAGCAATTGTCTAGAACTCCCTTCATGCAGGGATGCTCTTAAGATAGTAGCAATGAATTTGTAGTGTCACTTCCAGCACCCTTTCTCTCTGAGCTGTGTAAATGGAGCTATCAGATGGTGTTACAAGCCACTCCAGAAGCTGCATTCTTTAAGGGAGCAGGTAAATACAGAAACAGAACACTTCTTTGCTCTGGAAAGCTAGACTCATGGAACCTCTGTGTTAACACTGGAAAGCAAAGAGGAGAGCCACAGCAACATCGAATGACAAAACTCACTCTGCTGGAGGGAAAAAACTCTTCTGAAGAATATTGTATTAGTGTGACACCAATTAGCCACATTTCAGAAGATGAGGCTGGTAGTGAGAAGGAGTTTGCTGAAGCAGCTGCAGGAACTTGTAGGTCTGGTTCAGCCCTTAAGACCCATCAGCTTAATTACTATTTTGTAAATCCCAGCTCTGGAAAGTATTACACTTAGAACAGGAAGGTTTCTTCTTCTCTGATGGACTTACACTGGTCTTATTTTACATTTATTTCAGTGACAATCATCACAAGCAACAAACATTTCCCTTCTTCCTGTAAGTAATGTTAGGGACCCATCCTGATGCCTTCTTTCTCGATCTAGATGACCCTGGATCTTTTGAATTAGGTTTCTCCCCAACATGAGACAAAGAATACTAATCTGAAGTGGAGAAAACAGCCTTCTCTAATGTCTAGAGGTTTTTCCTTAAATTTTTGGGGATTTAAGTCTAACTATAAATTTTTAATTAGAAGTTTTCCTGAGAGGCCTTTTCCAGAATGTTTACATTCTTCTCCAAAGACAAGAAGGGTAGCAAGATAAAATACAGGCATTGCACTTGTGGACCTGCTTCAGTGAGGAGGCAAACTCGGGGTTGGTACAGGGAATTAGAATGATTCTGGTTGGGTACTTTCGGGACATAGATGTTAGATGAACTTTGGTTGGATACGTCAAGAGATGGATAGTTTTGAAGGTTATAAATGCAAACTGATAATTGTTTTTCACATGCTTGGACCATGGACAACTCCCAGTAAAAAGCTGCACTTTTCCTTTTACCTCTATTAATTTGCATTGTAGTTTTTATTCCCTTTTTTTGATTTCAAGCATCATCTTGAACACTAGTAATGGATGAAGAATACCTGGAAAGGTTGCCACATCTCCTGTCTGATAGTATCTGAGCAAGAATATGGAACATATTTTTAGTGCAATGAGTGTGCTAGACTTCAATCAGCATACGTGTTTAAGGGACTAGAGATTTCATTCATCCCATCTTCTGTAGGAATTGACCTCTGCAGGCCTTTCTAATGCCCATAACTAACCACACAGAGCAGGAAGGAGGGCAGCACTGCTTGGGATGATTTCCTGCTTTACAAAAAGCATTTCCTCCCATGTCCCTCACCGCTACAAGTCTAATATGGGGAAAAAGTGGCTGATTCTACTCCGTAATAGTTTTATTTACTGTTAGGTGTGTTGATTGGCTGACCAAAGAGTCTACCTGTTGTGTTTGTGTGTTCAAAAACCTTGTGGTGTGCTGGAAAATTTACTGAGAAACACAGCTTCCCTTTTTTAAACTGTTTTCTTCTAACTCCTGTGGATGCAGCAGTTCTTGAAGGCAGACATTTGAGTTTGTTTACATTTCTGTGCGGTATCTCAGTAACAGAACAGCAATTACTGCTGGGCTTTAGCTGCTGTTGGAAGGAATTATGTGATGAGACACTGTCTCAACCTTCCTCCCCCACAAACACAGTTGAAAATGCTGTAAAAATAAACAAAGAAAAACCTCCAAACAAACAGATAGATTTGCTACTGCCAATAACATCACATCAGTTCCGTTTACTTTTCCCACAGAATGCTTCTACAGAGATTTTTCAGGATCTCTCTCATACTGACTCTGGCATAGACTGCAACACAGAAGTCTTATTACAGGTGACCACATCGGAGAGATAAATTGTTCGAGTAGATCCTAAGGGACAATCCAAGGAATATTTTTTATTCATCTGTACCACATCCCTGCCCACCAAACAGGGACAGCTATTCTGGAAGACCTCTCAGATAATATTCCCATTTGCTTTCAAAGTGAGCTTCTAAAACAACAAATTAATTTAGGTAGTTCTTTAGCTTGTTTTTAAGTTAATTTTGAAGGGATAGAGTGATAGACCTTCATTAACCTCAAAACAAGAACGTATGGTTATCACAGATGCAGTGTGGTAAGCATCCATATTGTGCACAAATATAGACAATCTGTGGCTAAAACCTGTCACTAAATGCTACTGGTACGTCAGCATCATACTGCAACCTGCCCTTAAGGAAAATGCTAAGAGAAATAATGAAATGCAGAACTTCAGGTCTACTTTAGTATGTTTTTTTGTTTTAAAAATTTCACCACACAAAGGATAAAATTAATTTTCATGTTCATCATTTTAAAATAAAGTGAAAACTCCAGCCAAAAAAAGCACTGAATATAAAGGCTTCCATGCTTTCCCATTCATTAGTGGGGCCAGGAAGAAGACATATGACCCAAACTGCTATGGCTACTTCCAGTGTTCCACTTTCAAACACTCTACTACCCTCTTACAGCAGACTGCTGCAGTGTGGAGAGCGCATGACAGTCAGGGCACTCTCAAGTTTACGACCAAGTCTTTTTCTCAGTTTCTTTCCAACTGCCTTCTCTTTTTTCTCCATCCAGACCCACAAAATGCCCATGCTGGAACTGGAATACAATCCACACATGCAGGTCTTAGAATTTCATAGTTTCATGGTGAGCTGTGAGTCCTGCCAATAACTTTGGGTCATCAGTGAGGGGCTGGAATTTGCACAATCATGAATGCATTGGTCTTGGATACCTGAGCCAGTGAGTTTAGAAGTAGCTTGGCTTGTTTATAACATAGCTTTGAATGTTGTGCAGATAAACCTCTAAAAGACACCACAACCAGTGTTGAAATGGCCAGTCTTGAACTCATTTAGGTAAAAAAAAGTCAACACATTTAGTCGTTAACATTTTCAGGAAGAAACATTTTACTATGTTTGAGACAGACCATTTCACTACTTTACAAACATTTTTGAAAGCCTGGACATGAGAGATTATTTATTTCTGCATAGAATTTTAGGATGCTTGATTTTCACTTCAGGGCAAAACAAAAATAAATATCAAAATCTTAACATTTTTTGTAAAATGGAATTATTTTTCTCTACTGAGGTTCTACGAAAAAGATGATTTAATGCTGAGATGGATATAAATAAGTTAAAAGCATCTGAAGAGATTTCTCACTTAAGCTGAGAATTCAATTAGGGAATTTTACTAAAATGTGAGTCCAAATTTCATTTTCCATGATGTTCCAAATGCTGGTAGTCCTGTAAAATGAAGTGACAGGTCTCTTACTGCCAAATACCGATACTCTGAAAAGAAGAATGCAGTGTGCTTTCTCTAGACTCTTCTAATACCTTTTTCATCTACAATAATGGAAACCACATTAATTTCCTCAGAAAAATCACCCAGCACGGGATGGATGGCAGCCATATTGCCAGCAGTTCTGTCTCCTCCTTTGTGATTTGCTGCATAAGGCATAAATGGTTAGCCAAGAATGGGCCTTTTTATAATGACTCGTATTAAATTTTTACTAGCAGTGCTTTGGCTTCCTCACTTTTCTGTACCTACTGCAAGGGATTCAGATTGACAGTCAGAAATTAGTAAATAGTGAATGTGTAAGTTTGCCAATGACAATAAATTGGGAAGAGCTGCTGACTCCCTCAAAGGCAGGGAGGCCCTGCAGAGAGACCCTGACAAATTAGTGCACTAGGCAATCACCAAGCATATGAAGTTCAACACGGGAAACCTTGCTTGATTCTACACCTGGGACGGGGCAACCCTCATTATGTGTATAGACTAGGGAATGGGAGGCTGGAGAGGAACACTGTGGAAAGGGACCTGGGGGTCCTGGTCAAGGTCAAGTAAATAAGAATCAGCAGTGCCCTGGCAGCCAGGAGGATCAACTGTGTCCTGGGGGGCATCAGGCAAAGCAACACCAGCCTGTTGAGGGAGGGGATTGCCCCAGTTTGCTCTGCAGTGGTGTAGCCTCACCTTGAATATTGCGGCCATTTTTGGCACTGCAATATAAAAAAGACACTAAGCTGTTAGAGAGTGTCCTAAGGAGGGCAACAAAGATTGCAAAGGGCCTTGAAGGGAAGCTGTATGAGGAGCAGCTGAGGTCACTTGCTCTGTTGAGCCTGGAGAAGAGAAGACTGAGGGGAGACCTCACTGCAGTCTACAATTTCCTTGTGAGGTAAAGCAGAGGGGTAAGTACCGATCTCTTCACTCTCATGACAAGTGACAGGACTTGAGGAAATATCATGACACAGAGTCGCAGAAGGTTTAGGTTAGATATCAGGAAAAGGTTTTTCACCCAGAGAGTGGTGTAGCACTGGAACAGGCTTCCCAGACAGCACCAAGACTGTATGACTTTAAGCATTTAGACAATGCCTTCAGGCACATGATGATACTTGGGGTGTCCTGTGCAGGGCCAGGAGTTGGACTCAATTAACCTGATTGGTCCCTTCTGACGCAGCATATTCTATGATTGTGTGATTTTATGATTCTTTGAATCAGAACTTGATGACTCTTCTGTGTTTAGATGTCTTGATCTGAAAAATAGGCACAAAAAGTCACCCTCACATCCTGTCAATTAAGGCAATTATATAAATAGATATGAATATCTTTTTGAGAAGTGTTGTGATGCTTAATTAATTAAAGTTTTAATGATTTGAAAATTTTACTTCAAAGATGCTATAGAAGTTTAATGCCTTATGCAATCACTCCCCCAGCATTAACAGGTAAAAGATAAAAGGTGATAACATGACTTTTTCTACTCCTCATGGTTTGTAAGTTGTTAGCTTTTGCCACAAAGAAAGTAAAATTGTTTCATTTTCTCAATAGGAATGAGATGAATATATTATTATTATCTTTATTAAGTTGCTTAAGATGAAAAGCTGGATGACTTAGAGGGTAAGGGACTGAGATTTCATCTCAGATACCCAAGTGAGGGTTTAACTTGCAATCCACTGTTGAGATATTAGCAGCACAATACCTTGTGGTAATCTGCTCATAGAGGAAAATTATTTACTAACTACCAAAGCAATACCTGTCTTTCATAGGACAGTACTTCCCATATAAACATATTAAATTTTGTTGATTTTCCAAATCTGAGCCAATTTCAATAAAGAATATTTGGCAAGCTTTAGTCTCTACTAGGTACATCTAAACAACTGTATCATTTGTCAGTTTTAACTATCTTCCTATGACTTCCAATGTTTAAACTGGAGAATGTGGAATAAGATATTGGTATGTGAAGCTACCTGCCTTGGAAATACCTCACTTAGGAAACAAGTGGAAAAGGGGTTCATATGGTTAATGGATGCCAATGATACTGGAAAAAACATCTGAATGGTACTGATATTAAGTTAACAATTTAAAGTCTGCATGCCTTTTCTGTTGTTACCATATGAGTTACCAAACAGTTTTGGAATGGAATAGGTCATTGAAGAATGTAACACTAACAATAATTCACAGAACTTGGTGACCTACATAAAGAAAACATCTTCCTAATTTTACATTTATGCACCAATCTTTTCTCAACAAGCAGGAAGGAGAGAAAACATTATGTCTTTATCTCAATTGACTGAGAAGAAGGTCAAATTACAGTTTCTTTGCTCCTTTCCCTTTAGACTCCACGTGAACATCTGCTCTGCCAATCTGAGCATTTATGATTGGTTAGGATTTATTCTACCTTCTGCTCTGAAGCTGAAATGTTTCCCCTTTATATGGAATAAATAATTATCAACTGTACCAATCAATAGAAATAACATTATGATCTAGTAAAATCTGAATATCATTCATCCATGCTGAGAAACACACATATTTAAAATGAAATGTTTAAACATGTAATTGCCTCTTTCTTATGTAAGGACTGTCTTATATGTTGAACAGTTAAAATACATTTGTACATCCTGCTAAGGAATGTGGTTTTGTGATTAAGGGATTGAATTTGGTTTCATGAGGTCTAGTTTCAAACCTCAGGTCCTGTCTAGAAATATTTGAGGAGGGGCTTTGCACATGACATTCAGTTTCAATCTGTCTTGCAAACTTAAGTTCCTACTTCTAGAAATCAGGAAGAATAGAAGAAATTTGTGTGTGTGCTGTCACTTATCTACACTTAAGTCTCATTTCGTAAGGAGTAAAAACAAATTCATGTCTATAATACAGCTTCAGTTTCAATGACAACTCTTTTCAACCTTGGAGAAATTAACTTGTCTTGTTTCTCATCTGTTACAGTTTTGCTTATTTGAACTGTAAGCTCTGCACAGCAAAAAACTTCTCTTATTAGATATGAACTATTTGCATAAAATTGCATACTATATGGTCCTGATAATTGTTTGAACCCGTAGATGCTACTGTTGCATTAAAAAAAAAGGGGCCAGGCTAAGCCACCACGTAATGAATTGTTGCCATTTGATTTTTTGTTGTTGCCTTTGTTCAAAAAGAGTATTCTCGGTTCAGTTCACAGTAATTCTTTGGCCCATCAGAAAAGCACAAATGTGCTCTACTGTAATTCTGGATGAGCTTTTCTCACAAAGAGGTCAGGAGCCAAAAGGACACCAGTGTTCTCAGGTCTTGACATTACCAGGCAGAAGAGAGGAATGTTGGGATATCTGTCTGTATTGTGCCTATATTGGCAAGGAAGCTGTTATCTCCGAGGATGATGATTCTACACAGAAACTTCCTAATTCCCCTAAGTAAGTCTCCATTATTCAAAAATGGCCCACAATTTTACTTTCTGGTTTTAGTTAAGATTGTTGGTAGGTTATTGCATATGGAAATAAAGGAAATTGCACATTATAGGATGCTGCTCTAGGCCATGTCTTCAAATTTAATGAATTTATATTAATTTTTTTTTTTTACCATATCATTTACCATAGATAAAATACTACAAACAATAAAAAGAAAGGGAGGAGTCCTCCAGGAACTTAATATGCATTAGGTAATAGGTGATAAAAAGAAAAAACAAAAGATAACACATGTCAACTTCTAATTTTACATAACATGTAAAGAGTTAACTGAGATGACTGCCGTTTTATGACTTTGCATGAAAGGTTAAATAATATTTTTCCAGCTAGAAAACAAACATATGAAGTACACGAAAAAAGGCAAATTGTAAAAAACCATACACATATTCACCTGTATTTTAGTTACTGTCAATGCATCCACTCATCATTGAACAATTCATATGTAGCTGCACTTAGTATACTTCCTAGCTCATAAAAAATTGATTCAGGTTTTTTATTGTGTATCTTTCTTGAACTTTGATCTTTCATACTTAGTGCTGCCTTGATGAAATATTTAGAAGTACATTTTCCCTGCGAAAGGTAAATTTAAAGGGTATTTTTATGGTAGCCTCTGTTAATGCACTAGCTTCAACCCACATGAGACCCAAGCTGAACTCTATCTTGGTCACATTTACTTGATAATTGCATTTTCAAAAATCTTCCATCCCAAAGCTACTTTTTTTTTTTTTTTTTTTTTTTTTCCTAAGGCTAAGTTCAGTTTTTTAAACTTGGTTGGCGTAGGTTTACCACACCCCCTCACCAGAGAGAGCCTTCAGAAGATACATCCAAAAAAACCCGACTTTAAAATTATTTCCCACCAGCTAAAAATACATAAAGTATATAATAAAAACAAGACTCTCAACTTAAAAAAAAAAACAAAATGAACAAAAAAACCCTCAAAACCCCTTCTATATATATTTATTACTAGTGAATGTTATTAAATAATTTTGCCAAAGCAAGCAAAACTACTGCAGGAACTCCTTTACCAATTTTATCAATTCATATACTTAGAAAAACAAGCAAAACATTCTCTTGAGATTGAGAACTGATGAAGTCTCATTTCATAGCTCATTCAGCATACAGGATTGAATACAGCATATAGGAACAAGAAAGATTCAGCTAAAGATTTTTCAAGATCTGGAGGACTCATGAAATTTCCATCCACCACAGTTTCTCTGATAGCTGGTAGGAACATTTCTCCCAGAATGTCTCATCTCCACCTAGCCACTAACTTTCATGAAACCTATAAAAACTCAATCAATTTTGAGACTTTCATCTCCTTGTTACATTTGTTTGAAAGCAGTTTTGGCTGAAGGCTGTCAAAGTTCTTTGGAACAGAGAGGTACAATGGCACACAGCCATACATATATGCAGAGCAAGAAGAAACACCTGCTTCTGTTATGTCATAGCTGTGTAAATCAGGATATGATACTAAAATCAATGGAGCAGTATATATTTAAGAAAACGGACAATGAATAATAAGAGAATCCATCCTGCTCTCTACTGTTTGTTTTTTTTTTTTTTATTTCAGAAGTAGGACTTGGTGGTCTCCCCAAAAGGTGGCACATGAAGAGCCCAATGGAAGTACATCTACATCTATTAATGTAGTATGGGCAACAGGAGGAACTGGAAGACATTGTGCAAGGGCAAAATTATGACATAGTAGGAATCCTGGAAATGTGGTGGGATGACTCAAACAGCTGCCAGTGCTGCAACAGATAAGCATAAACTCTTCAAAGAGATAGGCAAGGAAGAAGAGGTCATGGGGGAGCCCTGTATGCTATAAAGTGCTTTTACAGCCTAAACCATAATGGTTGCAGTTAAAGAGTTGAGTGTTTATGGGTAAAGAATCACGGGGAAGGGCAGCAAGGCAGTTATCATGGTAGGATTCTGTTATAGATCACTCAACCAGGAAGAAAAAGGAGATGAAATAGTCCAATACCAGCTAGGAGAAGACTCACTAGCCCTTTTTCTAATGCAGGACTTCAATTTACCATATGCCTGCTGGAAAGAGAATGCAACAGAGAGGAAACAGTTTAGCAAGGTGCTAGAGTGTGTGGCAGAAAACTTCCTTACTGATGACACAACAGAACTGGTGAGGCAACCAGGGGACATGCCCTGCTGGACCTGCAGCTTGTGAACAGAGTACAGGTGGGTGATGTGATAGTTGGAGGCTATCTTGTGCACAGGGATCACAAAATGGTAAGATTTTTTTGATTGTCAGAGAAGTCAAGAGAGGCAGCAGCAGAACTGTGACCTTAAGAGTTCTAGAAGACATATTTTGGCCTCTCCAGGAGACAAGTGGATGGAGTTCCTTGTGAGGCAATCCTGAAGGGCAAAGGAGCACAGGAAGGCTGGATGTGTTTTAAGAAAAAAATCTTAAAGGTGCAGGAGCAGGCAGTCCCCACGTGCCAAAAGCTTGTCATCCAGTAAGTTTGTAGACAATGCCAAGTGGGTTGGAGTATTGTACAGCAGGAAGGCTCTGCAGAGGGATATGGAAAAGCTGGATCAGTGGCTTGATACCAACGGTCTGAAGTTCAAAAAGGCCAAGTGTTGGGTCCTGCACTTGGGTCACGAAAATCTCATGCAGTGCTCCAGGCTGAGGGCAGAGTGGCTGGAAAAATGCCCAGCAAAAAAGGACCTGGGGGTGTATTGGTCTACAGCTGGCTGGTCATGAGCCAGCAGTGTGCTCAGGTAGCCAAGAAGGTCAATGACATCCTGACCTGTATCGGAAATACAGGCCAGCAGGACCAGGGCAATGATCATCCCCCTGTACTTGGCACTAGTAAGGAATACCTCAAATCCTGTGTTCAGTTTTGGGCCTCTCACTACAAGACAGATACTAATGTGCTGGAGCATGTTCCAATAAGCGCAATAGAACTGGTGAAGGATCTGGAGCACAAGTCTTAGGAGGAGCAGCTGAGGGAGCTTAAAAGACATGTAGATGTGGCATTTAGGGACATGGTTTAATGGCAGTGTTGGTTTTACAGTTGGACTTAATGATCTTAAAGTTCTTTACAAATCTAAATAATTCTATGATGCTATATTGCCTTTTTTGAATATGCTGCACACAGCTCTTGATTAAGACAAGCTGTTTGGACAGATAGAAGTGAAGAAGCAGAGAAAACAGTCTAGAAGTTGTCTCACTCTGAATTTTAAACTCATAAAATTTTGTGTTGTGGAGATACTACTATGGGGAAAAATTTCTATATGAAATGTATTGAATATTTTCAACAGGAGACTATCTTTTTTAAATTAGAAAAGTAATGTGAAGGCTAGAGTCAGTATTGTAATTGAGATGCAGAACTGGGATTTACTTCTAACTTTTTAAATTTTGTTCACTGCATGACTCTCTGTTTTAAGCTTTATTTAGAATAATAAGGGTTGTATCAACAAATTCAGAACTTTATGGAAATAAAATAGTGAAATCTTAAAAGAAAGTCTTCTAATTAAAGTACATCGACCAGACACCAAGTCATATATTTCACTCAAAATATTTTTATAGATTGATAACATAAACTCATTTTCACATGATGTAACATCTGTATTTATTTTATTGAAACAGCTGGAATGTTAAAAAAAATTAAATTTGTGCCACATAAACATTTTGGTAAAAGAAAATTTAATATCTCAGACGAAACCTGAAGATGTGTAATTTTTATATGAAATGTGTTTTCTGTATGTGTTTCTTATGACTATAACAGACATTCCTTTAAAAAAACCAAACCAACCAAGGTTTTGATTTTGTATTCCAATGTAAGAGAATTTTGATGCAGAAGAAATACATAATACAGAAGCACAGAGAACTGTCTTACCTTCTGGCTCCCTGATCTTGCGTCCTGCTGCAGATTTTCGTAGCACACTCCGTCCTGAGTTGAACAAACTAGTTAACTCATCAAGGGGACTGGTCAATGACCTTGAGTTTGTAGGGCTATATGGAAATGAAGATGATGAATTTGAGTTCAATTTTCTGTGATCTCCTCTTGCCACCTTTGGGGAGTAAGGCAGTTTGGAGAATGGAGATGAGTATCCAAGATGAGGAGGATTGGGTCTCTGAGGTACTTTTGATGTATCTGAATTTGTACCTGTTCTCCCTGTATTAATCAGAAAACTAGTGCAAGTCTCTGGAGGAGATGCAAAATGTGTGGAAGCCCTGTAGGAAACAGGAGGTGGTACAGGAGGAGGGGGTGGTGGAAGAGAAGGAGGGGGTGTGGAAGGAGGAGTCACTTTGCTGGAAACATTGAACACAACCAAGCCTGGAGATGCCGGTCTTTCATTCTCCCCTTTTTGGCCCTTGGAGTACTGTGGTGATAACGGACTTGAGCCTTCTGACTGCACAGGGTATTTTAGATTGGTTTCCAAGACAGGAAGCTTTTTGACCTCTAGTGGTGTTAAAGGTGATTCATCAGAAGCAGGTGAACATGTGACAGGGGTTGGAGGGAATACAAGAAGTGGTGGTCTGTGAGGGAGCAAGTTAGGGAAAGGGGCTGGAATGTCACATGAGTCTTTATAGATCACAGCTGCTTGACTGTTTCCATCTAATGTTCCATCTTCAATGTTAACATTTTTTTTTCTTTCAAACAACAGAGGAGGAGATCCAGTCACTACTGGAATTATTCCATTACCATTGCTTCCTTCTTCTGGTAGAAAATATTTCATTTCTTCATATACAGACTCTCCTTGTTCTGGACTTCCTGTTTCAGCAGAACTGCTTTTCATTGCATTCCCTACCATTTCAATATAGACAGGTTCATTTTCCTCCTCTTCTTGTGACATATAGAGATTCAACACACCATGTTGTGGCCCATCAGCAGAACCCGCTCTCTGCACTGTCATAGTGTCATGTCCACTTGCTTTAACTACTGCGCTCGCTTTTTTTACATCCCCAGGTTTTTGGCCAGGTATTTCTTCGTAAGAGCCACTAAGTTTTGTATTGGGACTTCGTTTTGGCTTTCTGGGAGGTATTTTTTTCATGGTACTATAGTCATCACTGTGTGGCCTTGGACGGGTCAGTACTAGGAAAGTGAAAAAAGTCTGTGTTATTAACAGATCAAAGTAATTTTTTTCTTACATGTGTCTTGTTCTTTAAGCACTCAAATGTTGTCCATTCAGTTTTACAATGAGCTGTAGTTACAAACACAGGGGTGCAGGCAAAAGTATAAATACTTCTAGGAACAAAATGCAGAGCTCTCAGCTTCCGAGCCACAGGCCTTTGCTACCTGCTTTGGTAATCTCTACTGCCACTGAAAAATGAGTATTTATACCTGAGGACATGTATTCTGAATCCAAATGTGCATTGCAAGATCTGTAACACATAGGAATATGTGCTTCTTTCTCCTTTTGCTCTAAGGGAGAGGGCATGTTTTTAACTAGGAGTTTCAGCACGGTGCTACTTTGACACTTAGGTGATTGCCAGTAACTGATGCAACCCCCTTTTACATAATATCTATAAAATTCTAATTATAGGGAGATATTATGCTCACTTCTTTGTACTGCAGGCGTGGAAATAATTTATAACGTTAGGGAATCCCATAGCCCAAGGGCAAATCCCCAACTGAGTAGATGGTTAACTGAACTAGATGTCTTTTCATAGCCTCCAGGCATGTATGGAATGCAGAGACTACATACCTAGATGACTGGTCTTTTAAGATCAAAATTAGATGGTCAAAATCAGAGCTCGTTTTGGACAAAGACTCAGGAAACTGACATAATTCTTGCAAAATAAGTATATGGTAGGAAAACTTGCCTTATTGTTTCATACACATAAGAAGAACTCCAGAGTTGTTTTGTGAGTATATACCAGCTTAGTGCTAAGACCACACATACATATATAAGTTGTCATTCTTTCAAAAAACCTCTACTACAACTTTTTGGTTAAGTCAATAATCTCACACAGTTGGGTGAGATAGTTGCACAGTTGAGCACAAAAAGATGAAAACACTACAGACCTCCTTAAACCATACCAGTTTAAAAGTATATTGGACACAATTCATCTCCTTACACAGAGCTTGAATGAGCATGGGAGAGGTTAAGAAAAAGTGGAACTGCATCTAATGCACTTGTCATGAGAACAGTAATTATTTTGCAAGAGGGAGCTGCAAAGGTTTCCATCCATTGTGAGCAGGACTAGGGAATGGTTACACAGAGATTTAAACCCAATGTGGAGGACATTTCCTGATAAGGCTGGAGGATCTTTTACACAAAGCGCAGTCTGGCTTATCAAGGAAAGCAGAATACATTCCTTCCCGTCATCTTCTACTCATTCATTTCAAGGGTGAAGAATAGAACAAATGAAATCAAAGCTATGCTGTGTTCACCAAAAGGCATTGAGACACTTTAGGACTTTTGCAGCCCTTTCCTTCCAAACAAAATAAAAATCACTGTAAGCAAATTATGGCAGAAAAAACCCCCACCACCAAATGCATAAGCAATTCATGTGAATCTATAGAAAAAAGTAGGAAAAAGTTCAATGTTCAAGTTGTGAAATTCAAGGTCCTAGCATTCCATTTTAGTGATGCAAGATATTCTAACAGGTAAAAAGGTGAAATAAAATGGTCACTAGGGTAGAATAGCTCAGGTTGACAGATCATTTGTTTCTAGAGGGAGTTCTACAAATAGGTTTTGGTTGTTGACAAACTAGGCAATTAGAACACATGAGTATTATTTGCTGATCTGGGAACAAATGACAAATTGGCTAATTTTATTTACTGCCACTGTATTTCAAGGAGGCAGGACCTTTTCAAGGCACTTTAGTGTGTTTAGAAGAATCAAAGTGACAAGAATAAATCAATAACCTAGAGTAACATTTGCAACTGTCTCTGCCTTTATGCCTAACCTTCATTAGCCGTTTCCTTAGAAGCTGCAGACAAGCAAGCACTAACAGCCTCATACGAGGCACTCAGTCGTGTGTTGGGGTCCCTCTTTGGTTTGGGAGGAGGCTGTTTCCTTGGTGATGGCAGGCTATTGCTATCGTCCATGCTGAAAACTGAGTGCAGGGAGGGGGATCTGATGGATGACCCAGCTGCAGAATGTACCAAGCTGTCCACTGCCATGGGGACAGGGACGGAGCTGGAATGAAAGTGCTTAGGCGTTCGACAGCCGGCAAAGCTGTCCTCAGAGACCTTCCCGCCCTTGTCTTCAGCTCTGAAAACACAGAAAAGAGGCCCATATGCATTATTCAAGCAGTAACAATGAACCTGTTCATGCAAACGTAACAACAGCTTTTTGGTAAACAATCTCACGACTCCCCTGCTGTGTCGAGGGTACGTGTGTAGTAATCTTCTGACAAACAAATCCAGATCAAGCTGCTAGCTTTCTTCCATTTCCTGTTTCATGATAAATCAGGATGCCGGCCCTTTTTCACACAAATGCAGCTTTGCTTAAGCAGTTTCATATTGTCGATCAGACATTCACTGAATGAATTGTTCACACTTTGATTGCTACACACAATCAAAAGCTGGGTTTTCAATCTGAATGATAATTTCTGGGAAATCCATTTTAATAGAAAGTTACTGAGGCAGCAAATGCTAAGCTTTTATCGTTACTTTCTAAAAAGACAACTATAAATTCTATTTAGATAATGCAAATCTTCAAAATATTAGATGACCTTTTAACCAGCTACATTGGCTGCAGCCTGATATCTATGTATCTTCCAGTTGAAACTTAATTATTAATAATACTTCTAGAAATAATTGTAATTCTTGACATTATGTTTAGTTGTTTCAATTGCAATTTGGNTTTTTTTTTTTTTTGCTATTTGAGAAATAATGTTCCAGCTGCTTCAAAAAAATTTATTTTCAATCAAAATTCCTCTAACATTTTATTTCTCCAAGAATCAAAACACTGAAACCTTTTCAACTTACCACAGTAATGTCTTACATAGAAGATTTTGCAAACAAATCCCCAAGTATCTGTCTTTTTAAATCATTTTTCAGCATGGCAAATCACTAGCAGAGCTGAAATTAATACACGGGATATAGCCAGCTGCCCATGTAGTAAATGAAATAGCAAAAACGAAAGCATGGTACTCAGTGGATAATTTGTTTTCACTGTAATGTTTAATTACAGTCTTTCCTACAAAAGCATTTCCTCCAATATGTAATCACTGGGACATTTGAAGCTAATTAAGCAGATGCACTGCCATTTTCACTTTAATAAAAGTCACTGACAAAAGCAATGAAAGCAAAGGGAGTTGTTCTGGATGAAAATTTAGTTCCTATGGAAAAATAAACATTTTTATGTCCAGCAAGTTATAGACACATTCTTGCTACTGACACATATCGATTAACTGCAAAAGCTAATTCTGCCCATTCAGCTGTCTGACAGGAAAGAGATGAGGGGCTCAGTTCCTAGAGAAAGGCTCTCCAGCATTTACTGGATTCATAAAATAGGTACTTCCAAAAACTCTGATGTGAGTTAAATAAAAATCATTTGCCTATTTTTAAATAAAAGGATCCTCCTCACAATTAATCCACTTACTTCAATGTGTAATCAGGATTTCTTAGTCCAGACTTTACTGTATTTTAACTCTTTCCTAGCCGTTTTTCATGATCCTGGCAATTTCTTAATGTTGGAATTCCAGGTTAGAGGAATATTTCTTTTGCATGTTTGCTTTGACAAAAGTTAAATTATAATCTATTTATCATAGAATTAAAAATATTTCTGTAAAACAGAGTCAGAGACTTGAGCAAGTTCCTCTAAAGCTCAGGGTCCCCTGAACAGCATATAGCAGTTTCCTTAGGTTTCTAGACTTAATTACCTCATAATAGAGGAAAAAAAATAGACCTAACATTGATTTGGGCTGAGTACATACTTGAGAATCCTCTTGCAATTCTTCAGGCATTTCTAAGGTTTTCTAAGCAGAGAAGGAAATCACAAAAACTGGAGACATGTTAATTCTTCACAACAGGTGTTTCTCATCTTACCTTCTGTGGCCTTCTTCTGGTCTGTTTCTAGCCTCTAGCTTTTCCCTGTGGTAAGCAGCATTCATATCATTACGGAGACGGTCATTTTCCCGAGCAATGTCAGAAGCATTTTGAATAACCAAGGCATCATATGTTTTCAATCCCATATCCTCAGCATTCTGCAAGAAGCTTTTGATTGAGGTGACCTCTTGCTGTTTGATGCTTATCTTCTGTAGCAAGCGCTGGCGAGCTAGAAATCCTCTTACAACTGCCATAGCAGAAAGAGAAAATAGGGACCAATGAAAGACAACTAATTGGTGAATAACTTAATATTAGTGTGTGTTCTGCTGTAAACATGAGCAAGTCAAGTTTCAGTCATTGTCTTACAGAGAATGAAAGAAATCTGATGGCACGTAAATAACATAGTAAAATAGAATTTGTATTGCCAATGTTTAAAACAAAGTAGTGACAGTAAATTCGTAAATTTGAGCTATCACAACTCAAAATCTTTATTTTCACTGTTACTTTTTATTATCTTAAAAGCTGAAACTTAGATATATACTAAAGATTGTGAAAATATACATCCACACTGCAAAGGTCAGAAGATAGTTTGTTTCAAAATAAAAGCTTGGATAAATAGCTTGCATTGAATGTGTTTCCTTTTGGAAGCTTTAAAAAATGCTTTAAATATTCTAATGCATCTAAATCCCCATCAAAACCAGCACAAGACTTTTTTGTTTGGGTTAAAGACCTTTCATTGCTCATTTCCTTTCAGCAAAAACAATTAGATTAATTTAATGCAAATTTCTCAAATATATCTGTCACATCATGTCTGCATTTTTCAGTTTAAAAATTTTCATCTACATTGCGTCAGCTTCATGTACATATTAGACCTGTTCTTCACACTCTTTGTCAGCTTAGTGCTGGGAAAAAATTTAGGTGCACCTCCTGTAATAGCTTTCTGCACACTGTTCCTAAGCACGTACTCTCAGTACAATTCCTACTCAACCTGAACACAATCTAGTCCCTGATCAGAAACACAAGGCACAGGGACCTCTGTGGCCATAAGGCATGTGGCACCACTTAAACCACTGCACCTGCAACAGGTCATACTAGTATTCTCAGAGCATATATTTTGTCTTAGAAGGAAGAAATAAGCTAACTGAAGGTACCATATTTGTGTGTGGGGGTTGCTTTTGTTTTTAAATTCCACAAGATCATGATTCTTTCCAGATCTAGAACCACTGCTGTGTATCTCAGAGTGAAGAAGCTGTTCTAGAATTATTTGCCTTTTGACTGAAATATCATTGGTTTTCAGCACATCAGCTTACATGTATCAAAACCAGATCAAACTTCATCATTGCTTATTATGGTAAATCTCAACCTGGTTAACTGAAGGTTTTTCATAAGTGAAGTCAGCAGGTAATAGCTGGATGTTTGTCTGAGTTTGAGGGAAAATACTGAAAATGTTAAGATTACAAGATATAAAGATTCTTAAAATGTAATTAAGTTTGAGATTTAGGAACACTGCAAATCAACATTAAATGATGAAGAGTCAAGCTGAAATAATTTTTAGGAAAGATATCAACAGAGAAAGATACAATTAGTCTTCCATGAATATAAATATGTTATTGAATAAAATAAACAGCTAAAACATAGGGTAATGTAAGGTATTTGCTATCACATTCTATGTCCTTGTTTAGATACTAAGAATAATTGTTTTTTTGAAAGAAGCTCAGTGCCCAGCTGAGGAGATGTAAGAAAGGTTAACATTAACATACGAGTACTGGTTCTATACAAAATTCACTGAGTTTGAAAGTATTCAAGTTTAGGTACTTTGAAATTATTTCTAATGGAAAGCTTTGAAGGTTTATGCTTTTATAATCACAACCACCCAAGCCATTTTGAATCCCTTTAGTCACATTCCATGA
This sequence comes from Serilophus lunatus, assembly GCA_013399895.1. Classification (NCBI taxonomy): domain Eukaryota; kingdom Metazoa; phylum Chordata; class Aves; order Passeriformes; family Eurylaimidae; genus Serilophus; species Serilophus lunatus. The sequence continues at coordinate 415,007 of VXBA01005783.1, read as the reverse complement.
AATCTGACTTCTTTAAACTCTGAAACAGTAATCCACTTACCCAATTTAGTTGAAAAGGAAATTAATAGTACAGTTATGTTGAGAATTTTATGAGAGTATTCACACTGGATATACATGTTACTGAGTCTGAATCCAAATGTTGCTGTTGCAAAAGAATGAATACATGCATAGAATATTATCAGAGTTCACTGCTCACAAATATGAAAATTTAAAAAAAGCTTAATAAACAATAATTGATTCTTCCTAAATTATTCTCTTTAAGCCTATCTGCTGCAGAGAAGACAGAGTATTTGACAAAGATCAGTTCCTGGGTGACTTTGGAAAAAAGCCTATATTTTGAAGTAACAAAGATTCTGTGTGGATGTGTAAGCTTTTATCACCAAGACTAGTTAGGAGAAAGAAATACACAGATCAGTCCTCTGGTAGAATGGCTAGCAAGCATGAATGAGTAGCTCAGAGTAGCCTGCTAAAATGTCCAGTAAAATGAGATCCCATAGAGCTAGTTGTAACTTTTTGATATACAGCTTCTCTTAATTACGCACTTTGATCAAAATCAAGATGTTTTGAAGAAATATTCAACAAAGCTTTGTCAAAAAGGGTTGGCAGTGAGACATCTGACTTTTGCACACATTTCCATGAAATTAGTAGCTCAGGTTTTTCATTAAAAGATGGACATTTCTCCACATTTCCTTCTCTGTGAGAACATGTGAAAGATTTTTGTCTTCAACACAGAACGAAAACCCGATTTTTTTAATCTAAAAAGCTGCTATGAAATGAAATTGTCATCTCCTAGACCTTTACTGCTCAATTTCATCTACTACTATATGGAGACTGGATATAACAATTGTCTTCTGAACTTGCTCCTCATTTATGTAGATCTAAAATAATTCTTCCTTATGCAAATTAAAATAATTGAAGTTAGCACCCCCAGGAAAAGATATCTACTTATTTAGGGTTCATGTAAGGATAAGGATTAGAATAATAAAAATTCAAGTAAACCATGGATCCAAATTATGAGAGAAATGTATTAACTATTGTGTATACAATGTCTTAAAGCTAATTCCTCATCTACATGAATTCTACTGGAAGAACTTCAGCATAACTGACTTTTCTACAGGTATAAAAAATTTTCACAGTGATTCAGGTCAAAGTGTATCATGTATGTAATAGTCTGATACCTGTGGAAAAAATTACAAAGTCTCTAAACTCACAGATCCATTTTGAAATAAAACGTATTTCTACACATACTTTCACTTTAGTTTGACCCCTTTCTGCCTGTGTAAGATTTGAGAAAAAGACTTACATGGTTTGTTTTGTTTTGGGTTTTTTCCCCAAATTTAGGGGAAGGGATTGATAGTAAGACTGAAGTAAAGAGTTGGTAAGAATTTGGGGCAAGATCTGTTTCCCCTTAAGTCTTTACCTGAGTATATGATGCTGCATTAAAAGCCTGATACAGAAATAAGAATCACAGAATCAGAGAATATGCTGAATTGGAAGGGACCCACAAAGATCATCAAAGTTCATCTCCTGAACCTGCACAGGACCACTCCAAGACTCACACCATGTGTCTGAGAGTGTTGTCCAAGTACTATTTGAACTCTGTCAATCTTGGGGCCATAACAACTTCCCTAGGGAGCCTGTTCCACTGCCAAACCACCTTCTGGGTTAAGAAATTTTTCTAATATATAATCGAACCACACCCCACCCAAACAGTTTCATGCCAGTCCCTTGCATCCTATCTCTGATCACAACAGAGAAGAGATGAGTGCCTGCCTCTCTGCTTCCCTCCATGAGAAAGTTGCAGACTGTGATGAGGTCTCCCCTCAGTCTTCTCCAGGCTGAACAAGCCAGGTGACCTCAGCTGCTTCTCATATGGCTCTTCCTCTAGACTCTTCACCATTTTCATAGCCCTCCTTTGGATGTTCTCTAATAGCTTTATTTCTTTCTTGTTTTGTGATTACTGACTAGTTTGGCTATTATTCCATATGTTAGTAGGAGAAATTCCAAGTCCTCTCTGGATGTAAAGGGCGAGGGGAGAAAAATGTGGATATACATCAGGACTGACACCATTACTCATTCAGCAGCACTAAGATAGTGTAAAGTATATGAATCCAAAATTTGGGATTACATGAGAACAATCCACTGCTACTCTATTCTATTTTAAATCTATCAGAGCTATTTGGTATCCTGTTTTGCAAGTTTACAATTTTACCTGTGTGCAAAGGGCAGCTTATTTCACGAGCTAATGTCATGAAATGGATGTCTAACTAACCTTTACTCATCCAAGTTCCTAATTTTGTCTGGTTTCCCAGATCATAAAAAGCATGCAGATGAGCCATAGCTTTGAAAAAAGTTTTGAACACATCATTTCAGTGAAAATGACTTTTCAAGTTACCCTAATTAAGGAGGGCTATAAGCAAAACCAAGAAAAATATTTTGTAAGGAGCAAAGACTACCTATTGTCGTCATTCATGAGGCAGGGTTTGGCAGTCTATTCTCTGATCTCTGTAAAACATGGACATTTCTGATGATGTTTTAAATTTTAGTGTAGGATTATACTGAAGTACTCTGTTTGCGAGTTTGACTCTGAAAAGTAAATATTTCCTTTCTTCGATAAGTCAGCATGAGAAGGGAAAGAGGATAAGCCATTATTGGTTTTCAAAATATATAAATAAAACAGGGTAATTTGCGTAAAAAATCAGGGCCAAGTTAAAAACTCAGCTGAACTGTGGCCTCTGTTACCTGTCACTCTACATTCATTCCTGAACTGTTACTATTTTGCTTTTACTTGCTTCAGGTTTTCTCTTGGTTTCCTCTTTCACTACATTCTCACAATGAAAAACAGATAGTTAAAATGAAAAGGGTTTGTATTTTTTAAATCTGAAATCTTATATATATAACAAAAAAAAAAACAATAGATAAGACTTTGTCCTTTAAATAGGTGAAAATGTGAATTGTTGCGCACATCAGACGATTAGATAAATAATGAATTGTGTGAAGGAAGCTTCTTCAAACAAAGCAATAGTCACATTTTCAGCAGCTATTTGAGATTTTGATATGAAATGGAGCATAAGTAAGAGGAAATCAGGAGGCAGTAGACAGTACCTTCTCTTAAAAATGTGCCAAAAAACATCAGTGTGACCTTAGCAAAAATGCAGGCATAAAAGGTGAAAAAAAACCCTAAACATGAAAAATGAGTAGTCAAATATGAAAGCTGTAAGAACAGGGCGAGATAAAGACGACTAAACATACTAAATTATTATCTCTGTATTAAATGTTGATATAGCTGAAAATATTGCAATTTTGTATCATCATTACAAATTTTATTTGCAACAAGAAGTTACAGGTGAGATTAATGCCTTGAAAAACCATTCAGCATACTTTAAAAAGAAAATTCTCAAGATCCCTTAAGTTTCAATTACAGTCAAGTTTGTCATAAAATTACATTTGACAGACAGAAAGTGCAAGCATCACCAATGTTAATATTATCTCAAAAAATCTGTATCAATAGTTAACTGGAAATATGTCTGTAGGGAAATATATAAAATATAGCAACTATTCAAGGGTATAAGCTCAGCGTATAAGGCGACATCTCAAAAACACTTGTTCTGTAATTGTTACCTTTTTGGCAGGTTATAATTTTCTTCTGAAGCTGAAGGCACAAATCATTGAGATGGTCAGCTTGCCAGTACTTAAGAAACACTTTTCGGACTCCTATCTAGAATACAAACAGCGGGGAAATCATCATCATCAACAAAAAAGTCCAAAACAATGACAGGTAAATAACAATAGTATGTTTACAATCCAACAAAGAGTTGAAATAAGATCTGCAATTTAAGAGCAGTACAATGACAATTCTTGAACAGAAAGGCAGTATCGCTTGATTGAATAGAAGATGTATTTGGAAAGGATGAGCAAGCTGTCAAACATATAAATCCACACCAGTTCCAAAAAACATCAAGAGTAAATACTACAATCTTCAAGTTAAATACAAGCTGGAGAAAAAAGTATTCTGAATCAAATTATGCTAATGTGCTAGATAACCTAATAGAAAATAAAGTTTAGCTTTTATTATGCAGGTAGGTATTTGCATGATGAAAGGTGACAAGATTAAACCCATGTGTGAAGTTGGAGGATGGGAGAAACTCACTGCCAGTAGTGAGAATGATTCCTAATGTCCAGTAAAATTATGAATCCTAGTTCACAGACTTGCCTGCTGAAGCTGTGTTGCAGTCTCCTCTTAGAATCAAGACTAAACAGTCAGAAACAGAGGGATGCATTTGTGAAAAAAATAATCTTTTAAAGATTGAGTGATGTTGATTGATTTTATTCTGGCTCTGCAGTAGCTTGGCTTAATTTATCTAGTTCTTGCAATAACAATCATTAGATGCTCTCACCCCTTTAGAGACAAATTTAGCTAGTTAGACCAAAAGAAAACACCTTTCTTTTGATACCTCCTGAACAAGCTGAAATGATACTTTAAAATTCTTTTCTGTATCATCTTCAAAGGCACTCCTTTCTAATAGACTTAAAAAAAACCCCAAACCATATACAGCCTAGCAACTCTAAGACCAGTAAATAAGTAAAAAAAAAAAAAAAATAAAAATATATATATATATTTCCATTTCAGGAATTCAGTAGAAGAAACTTTTCTTCAATTCTCAGGAATAAAAGGACCAGTAACAGAGAACTGTGCTACTCAGTGAAGATTCTAGCTTCTGCCTAACTGTTAATTTTGTATGGCTAATAGGCATACTGATTAATGCAAGTATGGTTGAAATTGTAGAAATTCATTCCAACTTTTGCTTGTCTCCACCTCATAAACTCACTGAACTATTCTGCTGTGGTTTTTAGTTTAGCTCTGGGAGACAAGTATCAGCAGTTGTTTGCATAGCTTTCAACTAATTTTTTTAATTCAAGCACCAGCAGATGTATATCCTGCTAATGAACACCAGGAAGCCAGAACATATATATCATGTCTAAACTCCATTAGCAAAATTCAGAAATGATTTGGGCACAATTTTGTCCCTTGGCCTCCCTTCTCTATACTCTAAACTATTTCGAATCAAATATTTTAAAATTCTGAAGTTTGAATTGACAGAGAATGATGGTGCAACCATTATGTCTTTTAGTTAAAATCAGATGCACCCAAATGGCAAAATTAGAGTGATTTCTAAATTTTTTTTCTGTTAGCACCTCTTTTCCCAATAAAATTCTCCCTTTTGAACTATAGCAAAGTGTGTGGAAGCAAGGTCATAAAAACCGCATTTTACTTGTCTCGCCATCTTATAAACTCATAAATAGGGAATAGGCTTCCTTTGCATGGAGAAAAACGCCTGGAACAGCTATTTTAGCGAACTGTGCAGCTACAAAAATCATAGAATCATAGAATGGTCTAGGCTGGAGAAGACCTTAAAGATCACCTAGTTCCAATCCCCCTGTTGTGAGCAGGGACACATACTAGTTTAACTTAGCCATGCCAGAGCAGCAACTCTATTCAGACCACCTATTCTAGAATAATCACTCTGCTTGCAAATTGGACTTACTATTCTAGAACAGTATCATTTTTCCTGGATCCTGTGTCTGTGTAGCTACAATGGCAGATAACCCAGTAAAATGACATCTTTATATTTACTTAATAGGTTATCTAGAGTGGTACCTTCTAATTTTTAACTTCATGTTCATCTGAGGCGATCTCACTGTAATGCAATTGGTCTCCAATACTCTGCTCTTATGGAGACACTCTCATCCTCATTTTCTTGACCAGTGACTTCCAACAAAAGTTTTTACCTATCTTCCTGTGCTCTAAAAAATCTCTATTTGTCTGGTTACCTTAGCATTCTGTATTCCTCTTTCATCTGTTCTGTAATCTGCTTCTTTCCAAGGGCTTGCTAAATTTCCGTAGGAATCTTTCCCTTTGTCCTCTTATTTCATAAAATAAGTCTTAAGAAACAGTGGTCAACCCCTTTCTTCGTCAGTTAAAATTTGCTTTTCTTTCAGACATCTAATCTTGTAACATGAACAAGTAAACTTTTCATGTCTTCCTAGAAAACCATCTAAATTTTCTCCTGTCTTCCCAACAAGTATTCTATTTTTGTGCCCTTAACTTTCTTCCAGGACATCAGAACTCCACCTTGACTCTTCTCACCACATCTACTCTATCACTAAACCAAATTGTATAATAACTGCTCACCAATTTTTTTTTTTCCATTCATCTTGTCAAACCACATATTGAACATGCCTTATTACTAGCTTTGGATACTAAAGTCTTCATCTTGCTTACATTATCTTGAATCCAGAATTCTTCTGTAAGAATAACTGTATTATTATTCATACAGTTGACTGTAATTAAATTATTATGTGGTTATTATAACTATCATTATAACTGAGCAGCTTTCTGACAACCAAAGCCTGGACACAAATACTTGGTAAAATTATATTCCTCTAGTCTGATGACATTTTCTCTTTGCATTCCACTTTTCCTTTCCACAAACCCTCCACATCACACAGATATCTTTTTTTTTTCCCCTCTATCTCAGGCCTATGCCAAATCATCCACTTTTTCCTCATTTTTGCCCTTTAACCTTCATAACTCATAGTGCTTGTTTCTCTCTAATTAGACTAATATTAAGGTACTCTGACAGTAGCAAAGCGGATGAAAAGTTGCACTTTCAAACCTTAAAAAGCCCTTATTACTAGCAATGCACATGGCAAAATTTACAATCAATTAGTCTAATAATTGTCATACAACTTAACATTGCCATTTATTTTGCACTATGCAGTCACAAAATCACAGTCGAGACAATGGGTGAAGCTTATGGTCAGTTTAGCTACAAGTGGCTGACATTAGAGTCACAGAGCTAGCTCCTCTTTTCTTTCATCCTACACCTTAGGAACAATATAAATGGAGTTACTGTGGCAACACTTATGCTACAAACTTCATCAGCAGGAGCCTGCTACAATTTTTAAGTGAATGAAGAAATACAAAATGTCAATACAAATTCATTTTTACATTCAGATAAAAGCTATTTATAGATTTTATATCATTTGCCAGGTCTACAGAGACCAGAGCTCTAGAAAGAAGCATGTATCACAGAAACTGCTATAACACATTTGATTATGTTAGTAGTGCTGGAGATCTGTGTTGCTTAGTCTTTGAGCTAAATCTGATACCCTCTAAAGCTGACTAAGAACGAGCTAGTCTCACTGCCCTCTGTACAGTTTTGGTGTTCAGTGCAAGCAGTAATGCTGAAAAATGTTGGAATTTCATATGACAGATATCGAAACAATTTTTGAGACTGCCACCTGTCTTCATTCTGGTCTCTTCTCTTATCACAGAATGTCTCCTACTTGCCTAGGGGAAAAAAGGTTCAAATATGCTTCCACTAAAACACTCACTTTTCAATACTTTCTGGACTACAGAATGCTCTTATATGAGTCTGAAATTTTAATGTCATTCAGATTCCTGTAAAAGTAAACCATCTGTGAATTACAGTCATAGTTATTTTAATTAGAAATCATTAGGGCTTTAAATGTTATTTTCCAAAATGACACATTTTTTAAAGATTAAGGAAAATTGTCATTGATGACTACCAAAGCTTCAATTACTGCTATAAGCATCTTTTTTTTTTTTCTTTTTTTCTTTTTTTTTTTTTCTTTTTTTTCTCCCTGGGAGGATGGAGAAAGAATGGGAGGGAGCTGTGGTTTTGTTTTTTTTTTTTCCTTTTAATTTTAAAGAAAAGGTGTAGGATGTAGAAGTACAGACATTCAAAACCGTGGAATGGATGCTGAGATGGTGTGTAGGTGGCATGGAGGCAGTATTAGCTCATACTTAATAGGTGTCAAGGGAATCTGTAAAGCTGTTCTTTACTTTAAAAAAGGCAATTTGTGGGAGTGCTGTGTGTTTCTGGCAGTACTTTCAAAATAGCTACCTACAAAAGACAGAGAACTATAATCTAATGATATTTTACACAATGACACACATTTTCACAGTGCATTAATGAAATGTAGAAAAAAAAGCCTTAAAACTATTGTAAAATGTGTCTTCTTGGAGTGTACATGTCTGCAAAAATATAAGGACAAACACATTTACAGGGCACTGATCTTTAAGGACTCTCTCTGCTCTATTCATTAGCTTTTCTTCATCTATTTTAAGCATCCTCAGTGTCTGCAAACTAGTGACCTTGCACTGTGGTATATACTGAATAAACCTACGTTGTAGCATAATTATATATGGTCTTAATATAAAGTATGTGTGTAGTCCAGTATTTAGATGACATCAAGCATTTATGTAAGCGCTTGTCAGGATCTGGGCTTTGGGGACAAAAACTGTCATTCAGCTCTCTGGGAAATGGCAGAAAAATGGTCATTCCTTCTCCAAACACTGTATCAACCTCAAAGTTCTTCACACTTGTGAGGTAACAAGAAGAACTGCATTACAGGAAAGGAAGTGATCAGAAAATACCAGACGTATGTAAGAAACACTCAGTAGAGGAAATCCAACCCCAGTGTTATCTCATGGGTTTTTGGTATTCACTGAGTGTATTCATTCCAGTTTTCAAAATCCTAGAAATAGACATAGCATCAAAATGCGATGGTACAACATACCCCTCAGGCCTGCTCTATGGTCTCATTCCTAACCTGAGCCTAACCACTCATTCATGACACAAAAGAAACCATATGAAAGTGTCTCTTGGTGTGATCTGAGAAATACAAGCAACAGGCAATACGGACATCAATGGCACAGGAAGTAAACTCTGAGGTGGAAACTGGAAAACTGATCCTTGACAAATAAGGGATGAAGATTGAGACCAAATATGAAGCAAAGTATCCAGAAAATTTAAAAAAAGGTAAAGTGAAGAAAACAAGAGAAAAGTGTCAAAAACAGATACAAGGACAGGAGGGGTTGGGGGGTAGAGAGAAAGAAGGGTAAGACATTGAATCCAGATTTGAGTTACAATAGATATCAGAAAGAAAATAAAGGCTTAGCAAGACTCGTAATCACAAGCAAAATCCGAAATGTGGATACAGAGAGGGAAAAATATATCCTAAAGGGGAAAAAAGAGAAATAGGAACCAAATATAGAGCTTTGTTTTGAAAGAATGAGAGCTTGTGAGCATTGTGAGGTCAAAGTGAAACATCCATCCTACTTCCCTGTCTGAGGGGATAGGATGGACTTTTACTGTGTGACTCGAAGCCACTGAAAAAGCTTGTGGGCAGTGGCTGGCCCAGGCCAGTCTTTTGGTAGTACTAGTGAGATCCAAATTCACTCTCTGGTGATCTCTGCTACTAGCAAATTATTTCCACTATCTAATGGGGTGATATAATGAAACGAGAATATAATGGGACAATATAATTTTACTGATATAATTCAAAGTATATAGAAATAGAGACACTGGTTTTTTAATAATTTACTGTGAGTCTGGAAACCCCTCTAGGATATTTTGTTTTTTAAATTGCCTAAAAATATTTGCTCTTAAAGCAAGATATTCAAAACAAACAGCAAATTGACTTCCAGCACAGTTTAAATTGCTAAATGACAAATGAATGAACTAGCATACAATTTATGAGCACTAAAGTTTTCCCACTTGAGGAAGAAAAAAGAGGAAAGTATCCCTTCTACATTAGATTGCTTGCGAAGTACTCAAGTACTTCAGCATATCAGGTACAAAGCACATAGTGTGACCACTTTAATTTTAGGCCAAAATAAACAGTTCTGTTTAAAAAATAACTTAAAAGACTCACTAAACTAAGTATAAAATTTACATATGTATGATTTCATATACTTCTGCTCATTTTTCTGATTTAATCATATGCTACTTATGTTCTACATTCTGCTTTTTAACCATACATATACTTTTCCCAAAAAGGACTCTGCTATGCTAATATCGTATATTGCAGTTGAAAAAGACTTGAAGACAGCTTTTTCGAAGAATGAAATACCCATAAATCATAGGGTAGTGAAATATGGTTCTCTCACTGACTGGTAAAAACTGTGGATTAGACCTTGTTTTCCCCCTGGAATTCTAGAAATGCTAGAAGAATTTAAAATCTTCACATAGACTTCTGGGATTTCTGTTTATTGAGAGCTTATTCCCTCTTCTTGAGTGGTAGTTTAACAATATAGCTGCACACAGGCAAGGATCATTTCTCCAGAAACACTGCAGGCTCCTGGAACAACTTCAGCAGTGTCTGTGCTGTAAAAATGTGAATTGGCACTAACACAGTATCTATCTCATGCAACTATCTGGTGCTGATTTGGAGCTTCATGAAAACATTTTGACTAACTCTCCTGTACTGCTTGTTTCAGACATGGTAAATCTCTTGGAACTTAAGACTTGTCCTACTCTTTGCAAAATGAGTGATCTCTTGTATTCAGAATTCAAGGCTACTGATAAAAAGGAATCATTGCGTGTTAGAAGCTGGCTAAAAATTGGAAGACAATAATTTTATGAGACAATTTTAAGGATTGCTGTCTTTTAACTAGCAGTCAAAAGCCGAAAGATTCACTTTCACTGAATTCTGACCATTGCAATGCTTGTATTTAACAACTATGATGTATAGCAAGAGCAAATTAAATTAATGTTTTGGTTTTTTTCTGATATGGTACAAGTTGTTTGAATTTCAGTAAGCTCCATCTGAAGTAAATGAGAAGGGTTAATTGCAGACCACTGACCTTAGCTAAACAACACGTAGAGCTCCAAGTTTTGATGAGAAAGCTCACTAAGCTATGAGCTAACTCCTTTTTATTGAATTTATATTTGCAAGTTTAACAGTGTGAGGAATGAAAATCCAAACAAATGAAAGTTTCCTTATGTTAATAAAGAGCCAAGGACTGTTTGTGCCCTGTACTTCTCTCAAAGCATGATAATGTTTGTAATTTAAGTCATGCTTTTGTAATTTAAGTCATGCTATTAGAATAGTAAGTTTTGCTTAGCTAATGCATCACTGCATGACAATAAATGAACACAACATGGAAAATGTGGATTTCCTGATATAAAGACCTTCACATGTTCTGAGGGGCAGGAGATTCTTCTGCTTTACATGGACCAGACAGTACTTCTACTCAATTTAACTCTAAAGTTACTAAATATCATATGGCTCCTTCCAACATTAACATCAAAACTCTCATTGACTTCTCCAGGAGTCAAAAAGATCTATTATTTTCTATTGCTTTCACTCTTCCTGGAGTAGGAATGTTTTTTTTTGATTTAGAAATCTGATTTTCTCTTACATAGGATGTGCTTAAAAGTCACATCAAATAGCTAAGATTGTAATGATCAATTATATATTTAAGCTGAAAATATCCCTTATCTAGGCTGCACACAGAGTAAGGATGCAAAAATTGCCTTTCATTTGCAGCTTTCAATTTCATGGTTCCAGTAGTCAAACAAAGTGCATGACTGAAACTGCATGGTATGTCAGCCTCAATGAAACAGCTATTTTACTGCCCCAGTTTAGTTATCTCGAGCTCAGCTTACCTAAGGCACAGCAACATTTCATAAAGCTATCAACACTTCCATCCCTACGTGACAAAAGAGGAACCGATGGAGAAGACCAACCTGACTTAATAGGGAGCTTTTGCTGGAGCTCAGGGGAAGAAAATAAGAGTTTATGACCTTTGGAAAAAGGTGCAGACAACTCAGAAGGAGTAGGAGGATGCCGCTAGGTCATGTAGACAGAAAATCAGAAAGGCAAAAGCTCCGCTAGAACTCAATCTGGCCATGCTAGGATAGATAATAAAAAGTGTTTCTGTAAATACATTGACAACAAAAATAGAGACAAGGAAAATCTCTATCCTCTACTGAACATGAAGAGGAGAAAGCTGAGGTACTTAATACTTTCTTTGTCTCAGTCTTCAACAGAAAAAACAGTTATCTTCAGGGCAACCATCCCCCTGAGCTGGCAGACAGGGCCAGGGTAGAGAATAGATGCCCTATAATCCAGATGGAAGTAGTCAGTGATCTGCTGAACCACTTAGATGCCCACAAGTCTACAGGATTGGACAGAATTCATCTTAGGGTGATGAGAGAGCTGGTGGAAAAGATTGCTAAGTCACTTTCCACCATTTACTATCAGTCCTGTCAGTGGGGAGGTCCCACATGATTGGAGGCTGGCCAATGTGACGCCCACCTACAAATGCCTGAAGGAGGATCTGACGAACTGCAGGCCTGTCAGCCTGATGCTGGTGCCAGGGAAGGTTACTGAACAATCTTGAATGCCCTTATGCAGCACATTCAGGAAAACCAGGGAATCAGGCCCAGCCAGCACGAGTTTAGGAAATGCAGGTCCTGCTTAACTAATGCGATCTCTTTTATGACCAGATGACACACCGAGTGGATGGGGGAAAGGCTGTTGTCCCCTCAGACTTCAGTAAAGCCTTTGATATTTTCTCCCACAGCATTCTCCTGGAAAAGCTGGCAGATCATGGCTTGGATATGTGCACTCTTCTCTGAATTAAAACCTGGCTGGATGGCCAGGTCCAGAGTGTGGTGGTAAATGTGGCTCGTGCCACATACAGTTGGTGGCTGTCACTAGTGGGGTTCCCCAATTACTGGGGTGAGTGCTGTTTAATATCTTTGTCAATGGTTTGGATTGAGTTGCTCTCAGTAAGTTTGTGGATGACAATTTCAGTGGGAATGTTGATCTGCTCAAGAGCAGGAAGACTGCAGAGGGATATGGACAGGCTGAATATATGGGCTGAGGTCAATTATATGAGGCTCAATAAGGCCAAGTGTCAGGCGACACTTGGATCACAACAATCCCATGCAGCGCTTCAGGCAGAGGAAAAGGACCTTGGGGTGCTGGTCAACAACCAGCTGAATATGAGCTAGCGGTATGCTCAGGTGGCCAAGGCTAATGGTATCCTGGCCTGTATTAGAAGTAGCGTTTCCAGAAGGACCAGGGAAGGAATTGTCCCCCTGTAGTGGTGGCACTGGTGGGGCTGCACCTCAAGTGCTGTGACCATTTCTGGGCCCCTCACTTTAAGAAAGACACTGAGGTGCTGGAGCAGGTCCAGAGAAGGGCAAGAGCTGGTGAAGAGGCTGGAGCATAAGTTATATGAGGAGCAGCTAAGAAAGCTGAGGTTGTCCACCCTGAAGAAAAGAAGGCTAAGGGGAGACCTTATCACTCTCTACAACTACTAGAAATGAAGTTGTAGCTGGGTGGGGCTTGGTCCCCTCTCCCAGGCAACTAGGGACATGACAAAAGGAAATGGCCTTAACTTGCATCAGGAGAGGTTCAGGTAGAATTTTTTTATATCAGGAAGAATTTTTTTCACTGAAAAGGTGGTTAAGCATTGGAACAGGCTGCCCAGGCATGTTACGGAGTCACTGTGACTGGAAATGCTCAAGAAATAAATCCAAGTGGCCCTTAGTGCTATGGTCCAGTTGGTGTGGTGGTATTTGGTCAAAGGTTGGAATCAAAGATGATTCTGTAATTCTCTGATAATAAATAGTTTCATCTAACACAAAAATTGCTGAATCAAGCACCAGATCTTGGCTAGTTGATATTGTTTGCTCTTATACTCTGCTAAATGGTAGAATATAAACCAAAATTGGACTCTAGTATTGGATCTTCTGCACTATTTCTCCACTTCTAAACATTGCAATATTTATTAGAGAAGAAAGAACTTGTTCTCTGAATATGGTCTTGGGTTTGTTGTTTTGTTGGTTAATAAAACACCCTTCAAACACAACTTACATGAGAAAGAAAAGATAAACTGTCAAGCAGGAAATAAATACAAAAGACGATTCTCTTTACTCATTTTCAGGCTTTTACTTCAGAACACATTCCCTTCCCCCAAGTTAATAGCACCTTTCTGAAAATGGGATAGTACATAGTGAGGTACATTAGAAGGAAGCTAAAGTATCATCCAGATTCACTCAGCTAAAAAGCCCAAATCTTTCCTTTTCCTCCTCTGTTGGGGAGTTTATTGGTAACCTCGTCTTCTGATGCTGGGGAGTTTACTGAGAGCAACCTTATCTTCTGATGATGACAGGAGGTTGACTTCAGATGTGTTGTGCTTTCTCCTAAACATCATCATCGTTGATGAGGCTATTTTAGCTATTTTTTTTTTTGTCAGTGTATCTACCAGAATTTGCAACAGCTCTTCAGGGAATTTTGATTTATTCATGAACCTCTGCAAAAAATAGATTTTCAGGTCCAGCAGTGACTTATTTCAAGTAGTTACTGCTGGCAACAGTGGCTGAACAAACTGGTTATATGTGTAACCCCCTGCTTCTTGGATGATTTTTAGTGATGCACTATTGATGACTCATTTCTGACTTTGTTAACTGACACCACCCTCACTTCCCAATGCCTTTTTTCCTTCCCTTTCTTCCTCCCTCCTTCTCCCTTTTAATTTTTTTCTTTTTTTTTTTTTTTTTTCGGAGTCCTCTGGTGTAAAAACATAGAGGAGAGAACTCATGACAAATGCAGATTGTATAAGCTTCCTCATCTAAATTGTTATTTAAAGTTCAACTTTCATGATTAGTCAAATGATCAAGAATATAATTGAGAGAGAGACATTATGTGACACAGACATTAGTCACTACTGCTGGTAGTCGAGTACATGGTTTTGTATCACCTATACAAAATACGTTGTTAGCAAGCTTGTATTCACTGGGCATTTAAGAAACTGGACTTAAGAGTGAAGTTTCTCTTAATTTTCCATGATTGTCATCTTTCCATTTGTCATAGCTCTCTGTGGCTTGAAAAAGATGTACTCATTTCTTCAGATGTTGTTCCTTACAGCTTATTCTATTGCCATGTGCTTCCTAGTCACTGAGTGATAATGGTACAACTGTCACCCTCAAACTCTCCTATTTCGTTCAAATTATCAATGACTTTGAAGAGTTTTGTTCCTTTCTGGTTTGAAGGACAACGCATTATGCACTACTGTAGCTTTGCATACGTGACTTTTCCTTGTGTTATTGAGATTCTGGATTCAGAATCTCTGAAATCTGTTTGAAATCACATGCTTCAGTCCTCTGCGTAATGGTGGGATTCTGTTTTGCAATTTCCTTTTAACATTTTTGTCTTCCAGGGTTTCAAGCTTGTTTTCAAATGCCAGTCACTACAGAACCATTAGTCATGAGCTCTAGATTTTCACCAATGGCCAATTGCGCTTTATTTGTGCTGTAACACTGGTTCTTGGCTCCAGGGGAAATAAACTACATAGGAATCCGGCTCTGTATTTTGTGACTGGAACACACTGTGTTGCACAGCTTTTGCCCAATGTCATGCTTGTAGCTCCACACAAGTTTTGAAGGTGAGTGGTGCTCTCGTCTTCAGATACTTTGAAGGAAAGGTACAGTTTCTAGATGCTAACGATTATTTTTTAACAGGGAACCTTGAAGCAAGGATGCAGAACATAGACCAGAGCTGACCTAAAAAACCTGGGTAGGAAAAGCAAGTCTGGTAGCGATCTTTACCAGCATCCATCCTTTTCATCTCTGTAACTGATGGAATGGGGCTGTATGTGCGCACTACTTCCTTTAGTGACTAAAATGGGGCATTAACAGTATTTTGATCAAGGAAAAATTTTCTCATGTGTCTGTGTGCAGGTGAACACGCATGTGTGCTCCCAGCCTAGCAGGGGGGTCTACCTTCACTCCTTTATTATTTAAGAATCTGAGTCACTGAGAAAGATCCCTAACATACAGTCTGACAGTCTTTGTCTTTCATAAACAGTTGCAGAAATTTTTCTGGGCATCTTATTACTTAGAGGCCATACATGAACGAGAAGACCTCATCCTTTAAATCAAAAAGCATACAGGAGTCCCCTAACATCTGTCCTAAACTGCATACCTATCCCCAAAATTGTTCTGGATACTCTCTTGTATAACAGATTTCAGTCCTCCTAGACTGGAAAAAGGCCTGAATCTGAAGCTCACACCACCTGGAGGAACTTACACAGTAAGTCACAGAAAGCTTCATTTCCGTATAACAGCTTCTATACCATGCAAGGAAACAGCATTTTCTTTAGAAAGTGCACAGGTTAAAGAAATCAGTCCTGCTCAATTATAAAGCTACCTGAAAGAGATAACTGAGTACCCTGGACAAATAGAGACATCCGTCTCGCAATGTTCATTATGGTGAGAATTAAGTAGGATATAAGTTGGGTAAGGAGATGGGACAGGAAATCAAAATTGCTGTGTTTGGTTCTTTTTCTATTTTTTTTCTAACTTTACTTGATGTACAGCAACTATGGGTACTCTGGTGTATCTGTGAATCAGCATGCTGGCACTTACAAGGGCACTGACTAGATGGGAAATCCTAATTAATTGCTTTGGATCTCCCGTATTATGGCAGTATAGCATTTAGCATAAGAATTTACAGAAAGAAAATATGTGGGTTTTTTTCATAATTCAGGACCCATTCAACCACTTAAATATATACCAAATACCTTCAAAAATCTGAATACAAATTTACACAGTGTACCATGCTAAATTGAAAGCTTTTCTTTCCCACTAGAATATTGATTTTTTTTGACATAATGATCACAGCTACTCATATTCTAGAAAATTCAGAAAATCAGCTTGATAATATACCAAAGCATATATTAAATGTCAAAAGAATATACTGCTGCAAAGGATCTGGCAGCTTGCCACAATGGAAATGACTCAGCTAGATGGTTTAAAGAATGATATTTTAATTGCTTTGTAGATCACAAACCTGCCAGCCTTGTAATTTACACTGCTGAAGAACAAGACGACATCTCTCCTTGGCAGACAACTTCTTCTCTCCTCCTGCTGTATCAGCCAAATCTTTATACCTGGAAAAATCAGAAGAAGTAGTCACTCTAATGTTGGCCTGATTGACATTTTTGAAGAAATTGTCAGTTTTCCTTTGACTCTCAAATGTTTAATATCTGAACTGGAAGCGTGGGATTCTGATAAAGGTGAAGAAAACAAGAAGGCAAATCACTTTAAATCTTATGCATTATTAGACATGACCTTGGTTAATAGTGTGGGACAAGAGATGCCTAAAACCCAGATTTACTTCCTGTCAGTCTTTGGATGCCTCACTGAAAATTAATGCCAGAGGAACGAAAATCCTCCCCACCTGATATCATTGGTACTGACGTAAGTCACTGAAAGGAGAAAAGTATGTTTTCATTATGTGTCATATGACTTATGCCTCCTAAGGAGCAATTAATAAGAAAGTGACACTGGCAAAAATTTTATTTCATTAGTCTGAAATAAGTTTTTCTTAATTCTGAACATAGCAAAGAGACTTTAAGGGACTTGATCAGTTTATGCTACTGGGAAGAAGTACAAGTGATTACAGCATGGAGTACATTCAAAGACAGAAAACGCTGACTATTAAAGGATTCTTTGATGTACCAGATAAGAGAACCTAGGAAGAAAACTTAAGTAATACTAAGTCAAATGATGTATAAAATTCGAATTTTAACTGTGGACTTAATATTTTACTACAACTTACTCTTAAAGAAGTTGATGAATTTTATATATCTTGATGCTGCATACTATTATGATACTTTCTGTATTGCTCTGTCTACATCTGACTTCATGTAATGAGTCAAAATGCCTTTTGATTATAAAAAGCCATGTTTTGAAAAGGATATACTTTGTAAACATGTCACTTCTGATAAAACTCACAATGAAACAGAGGTAAGTTTTTAACTTTGTGTGCTGACTGCATTTCATGACATTTTGTTTATTTAGTTCTTTAACAGATGAATTCCCCTATAGCTCTGCTGCAACCCAAAACTGCGCTGTCCTGGATCCATTTGTACAGACCATGGTGGGCAAAACCGCGGTGCTGGAATGACTCCAAGGACCTCAATGGTCCCAGGAGCTGTTGCAACTTTGGAGCAACATCTGCAAGTAAACTGCTGTAGGACCAAATTTCACTTAGACTTCTAGTTTTGTGTGACTGCACACACATTTGTGTATCTCAGCTTCTGCAGTCTGGGAATGTTCACTGCTCTGCTAGCAGTCCTGCTGAGGATTCCATGGCTAAGTCTATACTAGTAAATAAAATGTGGGATGTTTCTCTGTTTCACTGTTTGCCAGGATGTTTGCCTCTTTCTCTGGCATAGAAATCATCTGGCAAAACCCTACCCTGTAGATTTATTTATGCATGTAGTATTATGTAATCTGCTATGTTCTATTAAAATATGTCACCTTCCAACTGAATGTAGCCCCATCTAAACTGCCTTCTTTGACTGGTCACTAGCCTGTCTTAGTTCCCAAATTTGGCTTAGAAATTATTTGGAGGAATGCTTCACCACAGATTCTTTTAGTATCACACACCAGATTAGCAGTAGAAAACTGGGAATAGCATTTTCCCAATAGCCCAACCATTTGTTTTACAGACTTCTAATGAGGCTGAGGCCACCTTCTTTCCATACTTCTATCAACTGAATTTTCTTAGAAGTCATGGAGAATCAGAGGTGTTAGAGGCAACTGCTGGAAAGCTTAGCAACTGTTGACAGAAATTCAGCGTTGACTCCCAATGAATGAAGAAGTAACTGCAAAAGTGGTCAGCCTGAAACTCCTTTACAGCAGAAAAGCAAAGAAATTTATTTAATTTCTGAAAAAGATCTAAATTTAAAAGGTTGAAATTCAAAGTTTGGCTTAGGTTACTTTAGATACATGCAAATCCTATGGATTCAAGGATAGCCAAACAGTCTTTACAATCTGTACTATACAAGAGACAAGATAAAAATAATTTGCTGTTTTCCTCAAGCTTTAAAAGTCTGTGAATTTCCACCACATCATCCTGGAAGTCTAATCAGAGTTCACAATTCCCTTCTATTCATTAAAGCAAGCTTTATCCTAGAAAAAGAGGCCAGACTAGTGGTTGTGAGAGCAGAGAAAGAGCTAACTATAGAAATTTAATTCTGCCACAAACTTCCTCTGTGAGCATAGCAGAATATTTGGAAGATGATCTACTTTTCCCTATGTTAGACACTGAAAAGCTATGCTCCTAGTCTGAGTTAGTCACCTTGTTCTCAAACAGCCTGGGAAGACAGGTATTTCCATAGGGGGACTTGTTCTATGAACTCTAGATATTTTTGCTAAAATGAGAAGATATTGCCCTCTGGAGGTGCCTTTCTCCACTGACCATAGATGGACTCAGAAGAGAAGTCCAGACTGGATACTTGTATTCTGGGTGACTGAGAGGAAGCTCACCTTTATGTCCACTTGTCTGACCGAGTTACTCATCCTGCAGAGTAATTAACAGAGGGACTAAGAGTATTTCCATAATTATTTCTCTCATGTCTCTTGCTCAAATCTACTGGTTAAGCACTTAGAATGAAAAAGTACCTTTTGGCCTGGTGTTATAATTCGTTACCAATCATTTTTATTTTCTATAAGGATGCTTATAGTTTGCAGCTCTTTTTCAGCCAGAATGATTCCCTGATTTGACTCTCCATCCAGTTGTGCAAGTACCAGTGTTAATGCCAAAGAAGTAATCGAAGTTCTTGGATGAGTGGGAATGAACAGACCACACCTGATAGTGGCAGCCCAAATTTGTCCTGGACAAAAGTGGTGGTCTAATCATAAGTTTATATGATTTTTTCTTCTTGTACTTAGTTTTAAATGAGTTAAAATACTAAACTTTTTTTTTTTTTTTTTTTTTCTTTTAGGCATATAGCCAAACACTTTAGCTTTGGAATTATTTTTGTATTTTAAAATTACCAGTACACATAGTTAAAAAATATGTCAAAAAGGAAGAAAAACAAAATTGATAATAAACTAAGGTATAAAGGAAGAAATAAAAAAAAAATTAAGTGCAACATTATTATCAAAATGCAAAATGAAATATCTTTAGTGTATCAGATACTTTCTACTATGGACTGACATTATGTTTCCATATAGACACAATAATTTAGTATCCTCTTAAAATTAAACATTCTCAGGAATAGCAGAAGAACTTATTATTTTTCAGATTTTCTGTATCACAGAAAATAGTAATAAAAAAATACCAAAATTATGGTGCAGGCTTGTATAGATAAACTTGAATTACTTCTATCAACAGGACTTGCTTCTGGGGAGATGTAGCCTGGAGCATCTGAAACTTTCCCTTACCTGAGAACTCTTCCTCTACCACTGCAACCTTAGTTCACTTTGCAGTCAATGAAAAACTCTGATTAAATACCAAGCTTCTTCCTACTGACAGGTCACACATTTTGTCCCAAGTAGATAATGCAGAGTGCATTTGTAAGGATTTAAAAAGGATCCTGAGGAATCCAGCAAACATACCCAGTGCTACCTTGATAAAAAAAGTCTTTAACCCCATGAAAAACATTTCAGCTAAATTTAGATTGGTGAATTATTTTTCTAGACTTTCTTAAAATTCAGTAGAGTATTCTGGTGTCATATTCCCTACTGCAAATCTGATGTTTACAATAGGTCAGATGAATTATGCACTGTAAGATCACCATGTCTTTCCAGTGAGTATAACGATGGTCTTGACTCCAGCCTAGATAACTAATATGAAACAAAGTGCATCTCCTTCCTAGCCAAGAAGGTGATAAAAACCAATATTCCACGGTGTAGCCAGAAAAACTCATTCACTAGGGGATCCAAAGTAAAATACAAAACAGGGGGGTCTAAAGGATTAATTTGAATCAACATCCCTCCACTGCCATATCAAGACTAATGTGTTGACTAGGAAAAAAATGCAAGACCTCTTTAATTTGCAAACTGAGACAAGGAACATTGGCAAGAAGGCCTCTCCCCAGCACCCCTCCACATGATATTCAGCATAAGAGAAGCTCCATTTTCCCCACTTTTTTTTCATACACCAAAATGGAGGAAAGACATTCTGGCCAGACAGGCTTGCACCGTGAGCATGTACAGACTGGCCAGGATTCTCTGGCATTGAAGAAATGTGCTCTAACCCCTCTTCCTTTGCTTCTGAATGATGGTATCAGGGTAATTTTATGTTTGTTTGGAGTAGATATTCCTGCCAATACCTTCAGGAAGCTTGCGAATACGGAAAACTCGGTCCTCTTGGGTCTTCACAGATAAGGATGTTATCTAATCATTTTCTCCTTCACTTCCCTAAGTGCACAGCTGACAGGATCCAGCAGGCTGTTTTTCCCCGAGACAGAATACGCTCCAGTTCAGTTTATGGCACAGTAACCCACAGTAATATTCTAAGGTTCAGCACACTATTTGATTTACACGGGGTGTGCACAAATAGGCTATAGGGCTGTACTCCCAGTTCTGTATGCACAGCAGATCTTTAAGCATTGGAATAAACAGCACTCATTCGATTTCAATAGCACATCAACATGACAGAAGGTACTAAAGAACATGGCAAGCACAAAGGGCACAAAAACAAGCAGCTCCAAATCAATAGTTTAATAAAAACACACAGATGTCTTTGAACTGAAGCTACAGAACTACTTTGTTTGTTTGTTTGTTTGATTTTGCTATTCTTTTTCTCAGGTCTCTCTTGCCTAGTTAAGAATCAAAGACCAAAAATAATGAAGTTAGAAGCAACTACTGACTGCAATCCAATGTCCTCAGTAAGAGGATAGTTTCTAACATCAGAACTCAAATTTTCCTGAAAGCAACTCCTTTCCACATCTTTATCTTGTTGATTAAAAAATAAAAATCACATATGGCTGGCAGGTGTGTTAAGTTATGTAGTTTTAAGTTTTAAATATTCAAACACAACTTATGCAAGGGAAACAATCATTCCTGTCAGTGTAATTCATTATGTTGTAGTTTAATTTTCTCTTTCTTCTGTTTACTAAAATGTACTCTGTTTGTCAAGGTAAACTGGCATGATCTATTCAAAAGGTAGTGAATAAAAGGCAGCAATCAAAATTAAATTCTGCCCTGTATTTCTGTTAGAAGAAATGTAAAAATTATCATCACAAAGAAGTATAACCAGGTTGTGCTGTCTTGGTAAATTCTATTTTTTCCCTTTTCTAAACTTCCTTTTCTTTTTCCTTGACAAACAGTATCAGATTGATGTACTGTTGATGTCTGTGAAGCATGTGAAAGAAAAGGACTTTGTTTGCAGAACTTGTCACTATGTGCTATAACTCAGGATTTTTAGTTTTGTTTGTTTGGATTTGGGGAGGATGGGGAGAGTGGGTTAAGCAAGGTTTGTATTTGAAAAGTCTATCAATTGAGAGCTGAAAAATCTAGAGATCCTACCTACTGAAGAGAGGCATCTAATTATTTTTTTTTTAAGAAAAAAAAAAGAGTGCTTGAAAAAATTTCAGAGGAAACAGCAAAGAATAGGGTGGAATTTAGACTAATGTTACTTGTATATAAAGCGTATTCATTCATTCCACTTCCCTGTGTTATATTATTTTTTTTCTTGAAAAAATAACCTAATTATTTCTGAAATATGAGGAACATGGGAAATCCAGATAATTAGAAAAGGGGAAATAGATTATAATAGTTTCCAAGAAAATAATTGTGATTCTTTCAATCTCTGTACAATATATGTGACATAAATATCTCATTATACAGCATAAATATAAACAATCAAAGCAGGTATTCAAAATTTTTGAGAGAATAAATCTTTGGGTGTTGAGAATAAGATGGCATCTTTATAAATAACAGACTACAGCAGACCATTTGGGACTTCTTTCATAGAAGTACAAAAATACAGTATTAGAAAACTACAAGGTTCACTTTTTTATGAAAAATTGTGCACTGAGGGTGCTTCATACATTCTTATAGAAATAATTCAGATTGCTGTAAAGGTGAAGATGAAATGCAATGTGCCTGAAACAATGAGTAAGTATATATAGCAACGAAACAACACACCAAAGTACCAGTATACCATATGAATATTAGAATTTTAATGTCTTAATGAACATCAAGCAAAACAGTATTAAATGGCTAGATCTGCAGACCAATAAGAATTAAGGCAGAAAATAAATTTAGAAAACTGTAAGCAGTTTTATTTTTTGTGGGTTAATCTGGCACACAGATATTTGCTGACAGAAAGAAATAGGAAAAGTAGTAATGCTAGAAGTGATCTTCTAGCAAACTGAGCAGGTATTGCAGTTCTCCAACAATATTTGTACATATTCCACTGGAAGCCAAAAGTTTTTATCTGCTGAAACATACTGATTTTTTTACTTCAACAATTAAAAACTCACTTCCTATATAAAGAGGCATAGGGAGATACATAGCGTGCCTTCATGTGTCTACAGAAAAGGAAAACACACATAAGAGTGACAATAAATGGTATGCAACTGGGACAAAAGCGCAAAATTAAGGACTAAGAAATAAAAGTGGAAAAAACCTCAGAAAATCCCCAGAAAAAAATGTTACAGTGACCCAAATGTGAGTCAGCCACTAGGCCCATGTGGAACTCAGTACAGACTTCTGAGAGAGGATAGTAACTATGACATCTACTGGATCAGAATACCTTTGCAGAAGAAGTAGCCTTTTGGGACATATTAATTTGGACTGGAAAAAAGTAAGATAAATTTCTCAGATAAAGATACTACCCTTGATAGATGATAAAGAATTGGAAGAATTTGTTTCCCTGAATTTTATGGGTTATTTGTATTAGGTTTTGGACCCTTAATCTTTCCTAGACATCTAAATTTAAATTTCTGAAGAGAAGTAATGAAGATATGTGTGTCTTAATCCTGGAGTATTTATTCATATACTTCCTGTAATTAAGCAGAGGCTTCCTCATCTTAGACAAGGTGGCAGTAGAATAATAAGTAGAATATAAATTATATTTCAGCTCTTGGGATTAGTGGATTCAGCTACGCAAATAAAAAAAATGAATTCACAACATCTGCTAAAGATTTGCATTACAATACTTTTGTGCCATCTTACTTAAAGCTGACATTTCTGTTCCATCTTGATAAAGCACTATTAAACATACTCATTTTTAAAAATGGCAAAAATCACACATTAACTCAGAAATAGGCTACCACTGAACAAGCAAGCAGCTCTTACATCTGACTTTAACTCAGCAAATGTTTACATTTAGCTCTCAATACGTAGGTCTTTTCCACAGCTAACTGGCTCTTCTAACTTGGCCACTCCAGGTATACCTACACAGGGCAATAAAATGCTTCACTGTACACAGAATGTATGAACTGAAGAACAAATTTAACTTTTTTTATTAACCTGCTAATTTTATTCTGTTTAACGCAGAGGAGATGTAGGACTGGTGTGTAATGAAGCTCGTTTTCTTCCTCCACAGACACAGCCATGTAGTAATAGGGCATCAAAATTAAAAGTCCTTCAGTGGGTTTGTGCAACTTTCCCGCTTGGTCTCCTGGTTGGGTTGCAACTTCACTGACTCATTACTTGCCAAGGAAGCACTGCCCAGCACATTGGGGAATACTATACTGAGATAGGTGTACATTGCAGAGCAGAAAGTAAAACCAGAGTAAAATGGAAGTTGTGATATTAAAGGGAAATAGGATTAGATTTGCTATTCTGCCTAGATAATGCTTTCTTTCTTTCTTCTTCCTTCTTTTTGCTTTTATTTTCTCCTGTGCAACACGTACTTAGCCAAAGAGGAATGGAAACACATAAAACCTGTCCCACAATGCTCACCAGTAACTCAGACAAGGTGTACTGGGACCTTGAGGAAGGATTTTTGGACCTTCTTAAACCACACAGCAAAACAGCTTCTCTGGGAGATCATCTCTACTTCTACTCTCTTCTGTAGAAGCTTCTCTTGTACCTCTGAACACTGTGAAGACTACTGGCCTGTGTAATAGGGATTCTCCTGGCTCTGAACTGTATAATGGTTGCACAAACTGTACACAAGCAACAGTTTTCAAGATAGGCTAGGGCTGTCCCCTTGGCATACTGTACCAATACTGAACTAGATTCTTCTCTCATTTAGAGTGGAGTACAGCTGGAGATATTCTGCAAAAACAGATGATGTTAAATTAATATCACACTGGTATAAATAAGAAAGCAAGGTAAGACCCAGTGATTAAGATACGTAAAAGGATTTTATCTGCATGCTTGCACAGGATTTTGTATTTGCTCTCAGATGTCACCACTATTAAGTGCCTATTATTATTCAGCCTGACCAGGAAATCTAGTTTTAGGAAGTGTCATTCCAGGTTCTTCTGATGAAGAATAAACAGTTGTAAAGAATATCAAGATATGGATAAGGAGAAAAAGGGTGCCATGAATATCTGAGTTGAGTGGAAGGAATTTAACAGCTGCAGAGCCAGAGAAAAGAAAAAAAGAGCAGGAGGGTCACAGTTGTTTTTGAGCGTGAGGCAGCTGGACTGCATCTATACAAGCCCTGTGAACATAAAATACAGCACTTGAGAGCAACTAATTATTTTTCTAGGCATTGAAAGCAGGCAATTATACTTAATTAAGTAATAAATACAAAGGAATTGTTTTAAAACTGTACAGTAAAAGTCATCTATGTGACAATTTGCACTTTAATTTGATAATTCAGAGTTCCTGCACGGCATCACTGGCATAAACTTGCATACTTGCTTCTTCAAAATGCTGTTTGTATTAATAGAGGTCAACAATTTTGACAGACATTTCCTTCAAAGAGTTTCACTGTATAAGGATTAGTGAAGATATTAGTAGATTATAATATTTTAACAGCATGAACATAAACTTCCCTGAGGAAAAAAGACAACTCTTCAGAATGATCTCTAAGAAAAGTCAATTGTCTGAAAAAGTTAGTAACAATTTAGTGATCTAAAGCCAGTTTTGATGTAAAAAACACTATTGGGGTATTTCAACATCAATGAATGCTGACCTGACTAAAAGTGCAGATTTCAGGATCTGCAGTTCAGTGTACCTTTGCAGAATAAATTAATCTAAGAACTTCATAGACAAATCTGAGGAAAACCTGTAATTAGAACAGTCTTAGAACATACTTGTTTCACCCTCACTGCTATGATTACTGTAAGAATGCATTATCACTGTGTTCCATATCTTCCTTCCTAGTATTTCCAATTAAAATGGATGTTTTGCCATCTTTTGCAGTTAATTTAAAACAAAAATTCATCAGAAAGTTAACTCTTTCCTTAGTTTTAGTAAAGCTTATGTGTGGTAATTTACATATTTTAACATATTCATATAGGAGATTAAGGTTACCTAATGAAAGGAGAGAGAAGAAGGAAGGGAAGAAGGGGAAGAAGGGAAAGAAGAAAAGAAGAAAAAGAAGAAGGTCTGACATTGTCCCTCCAAGCCAGCACCTGACTGTCTTAATAGTGCAAATAACTACTTATAATCTAAGCTTCATGACTGCATATACAAAGGTAAAAGATTATGCACATTTTAAAATATTATTACAAACAGTAAATAATAAAATTCTAGTGACTTATCTCTTCTTGCAACAATCCTGTAAGAAATATCTCTACATACAGACTTCAGTTCTCCTTTACCCTATGGTATTTTCTCTGCTCTTTATAGAGCAACAAAAGGCGGGATGGGACGTCCATCAAGGAAACCACAAGGGTGAGTTGGCAGAGTTAAACCCAAGCAAGATAGTCTAAAAACCCGAGAAACAGTAATTAAATTCCAGGAAACACTCATAAAGTGCAAAAAGAAATGCAAAGAATAGCACACTAGAAAACAATTATTTGGGTTTCTGAATAACATGATTTTTATCATAGAAATCCTGCAATTCTCCTCAGTGAAAGGATCAATTTGCGAACCAGTTTACATAATCCACAGAGGCTATCCTGAGCTTCTACAGCTCTTCAGCGTTTCCTACAAACTGTCATGGAAGGGTCTCATTTAAGGACCTGTGCAACTGGACCTTGCAGTCTCCATTGCTAAGTAGTGCCCCAGACACAAGAAACATGGGACATGTGAACCTCTGTCTCCGAATTCATAAATTCTTCCTTGATCAAGGGAATTGAAATGCAGATAGAGAAAAAACTGGGTTTAGTTCAGGAACTTGGTGAGCAACATTAAAGAAGAGAGAGGAATTTCTAATTCGGTTTACAGAACATCGATGTGAGAGGAGTGTTTGTAGAGAAGGATGATACCAACATAAAATTTTTCAGAACGAGTAAAACTGCATCTTACTGCCTCATTTTTACCTGAACATGCCTCAACAGCTGTATTCTTGTACTTTGCTGAGCTCGCCTCATTACTCTAGATGGGTCCTTGATCACTGTAATTATTTTTAAAAATTTATATTCAAAATGGCTTTTACATGTCTTGCTTGAGCATGACATGAGGAGAATGACAGAAAAGTCAGCCAGGATCCATTTTATTAATTAGTGTAAAAAGATTAGGTTCTAGATATTAGCTCATGCAATGAGACTCTCTTTGTGCCCCAGAGTTTCTAAATCCTATTGTTCTGCACCGGTAACAGAGTACATGCTGACACTTAAATTTTTGGCAAGGACAGAACACCAAAAATGTAATAAATTGCTATGTTCCTACTAAATTGCTTTTTTACAACTTTTGTGGAGTTAACCTCATTTTAAATAAGAAAACAAAATAAAACAACGGGAAAAAATCTCCATCTGCACAGAGTTACTAATTCCATGATTATTTTACTGTTTTCTTTCTTCCAGGACAAAGGATATTTGAGGGTACTTTACCTATGTGTACAATTTGAGCTGCAAACTAGAAACTTTAAACTCTTTCAAAAATTGTTTTTGCAGCTGCCCTGACTTAAAAGCCCGAATTTAAAGATCTGGTCCACTGCGAAAAATTCTGAAGCAAAATATATTGGTAAACTTTTCCAGGAGTCTAAAATGCATGGTAATCATGACTTTCTATTTTTAAGATAGGTTAAAAATTGATCTCTGTCTCTCTACTCAAATTGCTTTAGAAAACAAGCCAACACTGCAGGCAAATTCAGCAGAAACACTGCATCGGGAGTTGGCAAATCTGTTGAAGTCACATATATCACTTCTTAGTTATATTGGTGCTACCTGTTTTAACAGGATTTAATGGCATCTGACCTTATTAATTCCCATTTTTATTATATATTCATGAGTGTCACAGCTTCCACTTAAGAACAAGAATTTTCCGAAGATTTCTCTTCCGATCAACAAACTTTGATGACTGAGGGGTTCACCCTCACAGCTGTCAACTTTTACTTTGATAATACAGATAAAGAACCAGCAAAACTAAAAGGATAGCCACAGAAATAATGACTGAGCTTTGTAGCCCAGGAAGGTGGGCTCTTGCAAAATATGACCTTTCCTTAGCTACTGTCTTTCTTCAGCCACTGTAGGAGTTCAAATGGAACTCATAAATATACATTAGAGACAAAAAAAATAATACTCCCTAACTAGATATCAATACAAATTTATTCAAATTAATCCAATTAAGAAAGAAATGGTACTGTGTGTTTACTGATAGAACATCCAGGTTTTCCAATATTTTATCCTTTTACCACAAAGGCCCCTAATTGAAAGATTGTCTTTTATTAGCCAGCAAAAAAAAAAAAGGTTTGGGGTTTTTTCTTAATTAATTAGCGTTTTAAACTCTGATTACATTACCTATATGTTAATGAAGACCTTAAAGGTAAACGCACAAAAATTGCAGGAGATCAGAGAACGATAGCAATTCACTATCTTTTGAGAATTCAAGTTGGTATCTGGGCCAAAAAATTCTCTTTAATAGACTAGAAACATCAGTTTGACAGCAAAAGAAATGAAAATTTGAAAGGTGAAAAACTCTTGTCAACTTCAGGTCTATCAGGCCTGTCTGGAACTCTGACAAAATCATTTTTCATTCCAGTCAGTGAACAGCAAGGCAAGACCAGCTTGGCTTTACAGCCAACAAAACTAACCTAGTTAATAAAAACATCACCAAATCTAATTATCTGGTTGCCAAAAATATCCTGTCCACTTACCCAGGCCATGCAGAAATGTAGCACAAGTGAGAGTTTTTTAAAAAACTTTCTGAAAAGGTAACTCATAATCTCTGAATTCTGTAGTCTATTGGCCGAAAAAAACTCCCAACATTAATAACTGAGGTACTTCTGAAGAGCAATCTATGAATATCTTTTCTGCTTAAAAATTTCATACTTTTCAGCCAATAGGAGAACAAATAGTTACACTTTTAGACTATTTGACATGGAAAGAATTATCCAAATACACTGAATATGAAAATTAACTGGTCGTGGTGAGTAAAGTGAAAATACCACATTTTCTGGTGTAAAAAGCAAGTTAAGTTTTGCCCTGTGTGACCGCATGGCTACTATAAAAAGCCTTACAGTGCTGATGGTCTTTTTTAATACTGCTGGACTGAGAGCTCTCTGTTTCTATTTGGACTCAAATCCAAAATTCTGTAGTGTTGAGAGAGTAGTTATTTCTAACTTCCAAGTAGTTTCAATATATATTCACAGGGAATACTATCAAATGACCTTAAAATATTATGATCTGGTGCAAGTATTTTAAAATGGCAAGAACTTGTAAAGATAATTGTGGAGGAAAAGGGATAAAGATACACAGGAAAAGGGATAAACGTTGTTGGCATCATATTGTTGAGTTGGGTTTTTTTTCACTATTCTTGTTTTACTGTCACTGCTGCAAATAAATATTTATTGTGAGGCAAATAATTTGTCAAAATTTGTATTTGGGATGTGCTTGAAGGCATAGACAAAAAGGACTGAAAGGATATTTGAATCTTCAAACACTGTTTTAGCGATATTTTTAAACAAAATCTCTCAAAAAAACCCAAACAAAAACATCATACCAGACTCATGTCTATACTGTTAAAGTGAACACACATGGTACCATTCTCTGGCACTGAAATCAACTGGATAAAAATTAGCTTTGCACACATGGTTACAAAAGAGAACGGCTACCTCCACACCACCCACCAGGAATGATCCCAGGCCTGTTATAATTCCCAACCTGT
Organism: Serilophus lunatus; assembly: GCA_013399895.1. NCBI lineage: Eukaryota > Metazoa > Chordata > Aves > Passeriformes > Eurylaimidae > Serilophus > Serilophus lunatus. The sequence continues at coordinate 385,206 of VXBA01005783.1, read as the reverse complement.
ATCTGGGAAATGCAATGAAAAAAGCTGGGAGACAAGGAGCAAATCTCTCCCAGGAACCCCTGTAAGGAGGTAACAGTAAAAAAGATTGTGGCTATGTGCTCGTGCAATAGTCACTTGAAGGTCCAATTCAATAATGCAAAAATGGTTATATAGAAATTGCCCATACCAAGCCTGAACAAGCAACCATCTTTTCAAAATCTCCCATTATTTGCATCTTCTCCTCAACCAGCCTGCACTTCTCAGTTCACATTGAAGGATGACTATTGAGGTAGCACGGAAATGGCTTACTTTTGAAACAGGTGGGATTATAAACTCCTATATTCCTGCACATTTGAATATTTACAGAAAGTAGTAATTTAATATCCACAATTTTTTCCAGGAAGGCAACTGAAAGTTGTGTGTTAGCAGCTAATGTTCCCATGCTATTTTTCAGAAGTAAAATAATACAGAACATGACTGCTTGATTTATCAGTCAAGAAGCAGAACATGTAAAGAGAAGGAACTTGTGTTGACTGCATGAGGTTGCTAATCAAACACCTCTTGGACAAGACAATCCTCTTTTCTTTCCTGAAGCATTTGAGAATATGAGCCAAAACCCTAAATCTGAACTGAGGATGAGGAAAAAGATTTTACCTTCAGACAGAAGCAGTGGCATGCATCTTTCCATCTTTTCACATTAATTCAGTATTTAACTGATTAATAATCATAATAATAATAATGGAGCTGTGGTATGAGCATTGGTAACTCATCACTATGCATAAACAAATCTTACCTTATGAAATACAAATAATGAACCCGTGACACCTAGACTGAGAAACCTGAAAAATTAGACTATTTCTCCTCCTCCTTTTTAATCACCTGCAGGCAATATACAATATTTTGTATTTTTAAAATCATATAAATAGCATAAATTATAAAAATATAGCTATTTTATGATGCCATATTTTCAAAATTTAATACATCTTGCTGATGATCTTTATAAATATATTTCTGCAAAGTTCATGAGTACTTGAATTAAAACAAGAAGTCAATACCCATTGCTGGCAGATATTAAGAAAGCCTGGAAGACTCATCAGCAAAACAACATTGCAAGCACTACCAGCACATGGCAGAAGGCTTTGTACTGTAGGTAAGGAAAAAGATTTTATGAAACTTGAAAGAATTTACCTTGACAAGAAGTCTGTGAAAGAGAGACGTATTGGGTACCCATGTCGTATGATTTTGACCATGTCTAGGACACCAATATACTGCAGTTGAGCAGACACGTAAAAATTGTCAAAAGTATTTGGCAATTTGGAGTTATTAGGTTTTATACAATTCACAGAATGTGGCGTACAATTCTGCAGCTTCCCAATAATATCTGCAAGTGATTTCTGTGGGGAAAAAAACAACAAAACAAACCAATTATCAACCGTTCTTGTGTAGCAAAGGCAATTGCTCAACACGTATGCTCTTCCCAATATCATTTTTGCATTTAATTTTTAACATCATTTTGTCAAAAGGGTTGACCTGGCCATGCAAGTGGCTTTCTCAAATACATGATTTTTCTTTCTTCCACTGCAATCTGTAAAGGCTAATCCTGCCTTTAGGGTGTCTGGAGCTTTTTTTGTAAATTTCTGTCCATAAGATGTTCACTGACCCTGAGCTGTATTGCCACAGTGGTTGGGCCCCCACGTTCCAGTCTCTGAAGAAATGAGGATGTTCCTTTCTTTTTCAAAAGCTGTGGAGGAAAAAAGCACACACACAATGCTTTTATCTCAGGATGGGTAGTACACATTCATTTTCATTGTTACACAATTTACTAACAAAGACAAACATTTATACAACCACTATGCCATAGACAACATTTGGGTTTTAGAAAAAAATGGGAAAGTGGATAAATAACCTCAGGTATCTGCAGAGACATAACAGGTAAGAAGGCTTTGATTTAAAAAGCAGCTGTATACCATTGGAAAGATAATATACCTTTTACAAAAAATTGAGCATAACAATAAGATATGGAACTCTATCACAGAAGAAGGAATTGTAAAGTTAGTATCCCATACAGTCCGCCTAATTCTGTAACTCTCTGAAAAGGGGCCTTATGTAGATGTTTAAGGCAGTAAAAGTGCAGATCATGTTCAAAAAATTCCTGATGGCAGAAGAATAATATTAAAAAAATCTTCTCACGTCTTCTTGCCCATATGAATTTGCAATTTTTTGATACATGCTCACCCATTATAGACATAAGTTATCAATAAATTACTGACAAGTGTTATCCTATAAATCAGAATTGGGAGCGGAGAATAAATTTATCTTTCACTGTTCTACTTCATATCTTTGAGACTAAAATAGAAATAATCATCCTAAAAGTCATCCCAGAATTTAGAGGTTTTTGTCAAGCTTTCTACAGAAAGGCTGGTAAAATTATTGCATTCAAGGATTTGGCAAAGTTCGTAGATTTAAGCCTCCCTATCAATGACAGGATTTTCACCTCTGACTTTTCCACTGCTTTTTGCAGTCCACTTACCCCATAAAAATCCCCTTCTATTGAGTCAGCATGTTTTTTTTCTAGTTTTATCAAAAAAGTGTACATTTGCTCAGCTTGGCCCACTCAAGCTGAGTGTCACTAAAAATACTGCAGTGTAAGCTATTCTCACCATGCTAAACTGTGGAGCTCTTTCTTGTTTCAAATGTCACCTACTGGGACCCAATAAAATTCTAAAGGCAAATTTATCCCCAACTTCAAAACTAAAAAGTAAAAGAGATCTGCTTGTTCCAGATCATCTCATAAAAAGAACCACCAGCATGTCAATGACATTTCTCAGTTGAAGTTTACAAAATAATTGAGGAATATAACTAAAATAAAATTTTCTCCACCTTACAGATAATGCTGTCACCCCTTCCTCTCAACAGAAAAAGTCACTAGTTCAAGATTGTTTCCTGAGTTCATGGGAGAGCTAAGAACAACACTGAAGTTCCCACCAGCTGTTCTGTGTTATGCACTTCTCATGAGAAAGAAATATTTGCTTCAGAATGAGGGAGAGAAAACAAAGGTAACAAGGCAAAGACAAAAAATTAGTTTAATTCAAATTCCCCAAACTTGGACATCTTCACTCTTCAGCTATGGGGTAAGAAAAAAGGCTGTATCACCAAAACTGGACTTCTCTATTACCCTTTAATATACATCTTTTCTTTGGGAAATCTTGTACCTCTAGTCTACAAAAGAAAACCTATATATGTAACTTTGTAATCTCTGCTAAGAAGCTAAAAACTCCTTCTAAAAAAAGCACAAAAGACTTCTGCTGAAACACACTGATTCTTCCAAAGTAAGTGAGGGGAAGAAAACAGGGCCAAAGTATGCACTCCAAAATTATTATAGAAATATGAGGGAGCAAGAGCTGATGTGAGAAAGAGCTGTGAGATTATTGATGAAGATACATTTTATTTGAAAAGGGGGCATGGTCTTCATAAGTCACAGAAACTTGAGCTGACATCCCCAAGATCCAATGACTCCTTATGTTTTCCAACACTCTGGCCGCCTAACAGATCTTTTCATGTCTGTTTTAGGATAGATGAACTGTTCTCTTGGACCCCAGCGTGCTCGAGTTGTCTGTTCAAAAGAGTAGACTATCTTTACTTGTGACACCATGCTCAAAATCAAGGAAAGAATTATTTACGGAAAGGTAAAAAGGTAGATACATGGCCATACTTAGAAACATTGATAATTATATAACCTAGAAATTAGATAGGATTACAGTGACAAGCTGAAATGGAAGGGTAATCACAACAAACTCCTATTTTACTTTCTTAAGTGTCCCCTTCCCTGGATATGGTGGAGTGTACATAATTGCCCATACACAACAACATGAGTGCTTTCCATTTTGTGTTTCTCACTGCCTACAGTATGATGTATGCTGTAGCTCAAATGTCAGACATAAAAGGAATGTCAGTCCCTAGATGATAAGTTTTACCTTAATGTCCCTCCTTCTCCCCCTCCCCTTTTCATTTTTTTCCCCTCTCTATGTTGCATTTGCTCTCAGGATAAACTCTAACAAAAATGCAGTGGTTGTGATTTTCCAACATACAATAATTTTAATTCTTAGCTGATAACAAAAAGCCCATTACACCACATTTCCAATTACAATGGAAATAAAATAACAAACTCAACATTATTCCAGTCCTTCATAGTGGATTTTCAAGGATACAATGGAAAAGAGATTGAATTATTTGGAACAGCACAGTTATAGATGCAGGGTTGATCCACAAAAGAATTCAAGCACTTACCTACTTCCAGCTCCTGCATTGAATATCTATTCCAAAATAACAAGTGTCTTTTCTGCTGCTGGAGCAGCTTAGATATCTATAGTTCTGCTTCAGTCCTGAAGGGCAGCACAGTACCTTGCTCAAATTAGGCCAACTTAGTATCTACAACCTAAATGGCGTTATGTCTCACCCGCACAATTCTTCCCAAAGCCCACCTTTGAGAAGCCAAGCCGTTCTTGTCTCTGTGGACAGATGAAAGATGAAGTTCTTCTCACCTTACACTTAATACCTAAAGGTTTAGAGCATTCTCACAGAATCTGAAAATTCTGACTTAAGATATCGCATACCTAAAGGAATTGAATACATCTTCTGTCTCTCAAGAGGGTAACTCCAGGTTAAAAGCTATTCTGGACACATCAAAACTGGCATAATTTCAGAGATCCTAACTGTGCAGTGTTTTCTCCTGGCTTGATTAGGCTTCTAACTTAGATGTGCTTTCACGCTTCCTACCATGTATGAGACCAGGATCTTTTTCACATACTTAGGAAGCTTCCTCTAGGAAGCTGTTACTATAGCGGAAAGGCACCTAAAGGCACCTTGTAATGCCTCAGCTGTTTGCTAAATATATCACTAAACCAACACCACTCACTTCAACTTAAGTTTTTCCACTGAGATTACTGACAGGAACAGTAGTCAGGAATTATGCTGCTATTAGCAGGGAGACTGCAAGGGAAGTCCCATTGGTGTTCTATGGATGTACTTGTATAAGCCTTCCACACTGACACATGAGAGCAGGCACCTTAATCCCATAACAGAATCAATTTTATGCAGCTGTAAGCCAAAAATAGAGTTGTAAGATTCAAGAAGCCTGGTGAGGCAGCTGATGTACTGTGAGAACTGCTTACTTCTTTTCTAGAAGGAGGAGGAATTCCAAAGCTCTGCCATGAATGGACTCCTCAAATCATGTTCTTACTCTTCAAAAGAGAGATGTTCCATGTGTCACGAACAATTGATTTTGTGATAGTCTTCAAAGTTTCCCTCTTGCTCCCCCCTCTTTCGTTTTTGGTTGTGGTTTGTTGTAGTTTGTTTGGTGTTTTTTTAACTTTTTTTTTGGCTGACTTAGCTAGCAGGAAAAGAGACAAGTTCAGAAATGGGGAGAGTTTGATTTGATTTCAAATTGACTGGGAAAATGTATGTATAATTGACCATTTAAAATAACAATGTTTCCCAGAAAGTAAAGGGTAGATCTTCATATAAAACCATACAAACTAACTTTTTCAAACAAAAATCTCAGGTTGATATAATAAAAACATTAAAGTTTTATTTTTGCACTTCCTATGTCTTAATTTACTTAACTACTCATCATAAAGTCAGTCAAAGAGACAAAACAAAGAAGTGTTCCTATACAGCCAAAAATTCAGTAATATTTCCTTTACTCCTAAGCCCTGGAACCATGAAATCATGGAATGATTCAGGCTTGAAGGGACCTCATCATCTTGTCCAGCCTTTTGCTTAAAGAGTTCAAGAACGAGATTCTCAAACCAGAATTATTTGTGTTTGTAAATTAGAAATTGTTCTCACTTTTGCTGATTTAGTGTTACTAAAATTATTTTAGCTTAATGACTACTGAGATTGAAGCAGAGAACAAGATTATTTCAGAAATGACAAAATAACAGATTCTTACCTTGCTGAGCTCAATATATTTCTTTGCTTCTCCACTTACACAGGCTACAGATGTTTTTCTACTCAGCAAAGCTGCTTTACACCCTTTGATTTTAAGGGAATGATATGGAGGAACAAGTGATCCGGTTTGTGTCAGTTTGGACTGGAACAACTGATTGATGACTACATTTTCACTAGCTGGAAATAAAAAAAGAAAGCAATGCATGAACATAAAATAGAAGTTAGAAAATTATATATATATATCTGTTGTATTTGGATGGATGAAGATATACAGTGGGAGAGCATTAAATAAGGAAACTCAGAACAAATGAATAAACTGATAAATTATATTATGTTAGTTATCGAAGACCATTCAATACCTAAGGATAGTAACAGTATTTTTAAACATATTTAGGCCCTGTGCTGAACAAGAAGACAGCATAAAACAGAATCTTTCAGACTGTGATCTGTCTAAACTTAATTACTTATGCCATCATCACTTCTGAATTTTGTTCCATTACAGATTCCCAATTTATCCATCTATTAAATGTAAGAGAGGAGTTCTGCACAACAATTACATAGAATGTAGTATTTAGATACAATCAAGGCACTTCATAGAAATAAATTAGAGACAATTATTGCACTGAAGAATTATATATATACAAAACATGAGAAGGGTTTAAAAAACACATCCCAAGATGAAGGTCAGAAATGCATCAAACTGGGTCCATGTTTCTCTACATCAAGATCACACTTAAAAACATTTACAGAAAAAAGATAATGGCATACATATGTATTATACTATTCATACAAAATAAATACACTTCCAACAGCTGTTTTTAAGCATAAAAAAAAATATGAGTTTTAAAACAGATAGTACTTCATACTAATTTCAGTCATATTACACTTAATGAGATTATGGTCACCGGCTTTTTAAGATGAGCACAGTAATTACATGCTGCTTGTACTACATCTTCAACCAATATGGATTCTTGTTAATTTTGTTTTTACAAACTAGCACGTTGGCATTATGATAACACCCATCATAGGAACAAACAAACAAAAACTGGAAGATGAATTGGATAAACATTATAAATAAAAACAATTTACCATAGCAAATATAAATCTTCAGTTTTCTACTATCTGTTCAAAGGTATATTACTAGCTGCTGAAATGCAATACATTTGTTTCTCTTTTTCTGTGGAGATTACTATTCCTTATCAAGATCAATAAAATTATGAGGAAGACATTGAAGCAAATAATTGAAATTACTTCAGCACAATCATAAACCTCCATATGTTTAAAATACGGTTAAATGTAATAAGTAGGATTAGGAAAGGCATAAAAATTATGTCTTTCAAATTAAAACAGATAAATTCCATTTCAATAGTCTCTTCTAATTTGTTTGTCAGACAGGTATGTTCCACATTTTTGCATACTTATCCAAGTTATTTTAATGTTCTTGCAGGTAAAAGTTTTGATCAAAGAAATTAAATTCAATGAAAATCAAAAGATGCATGCACTTAAGTTATATATCTACACAACTTATGAAATTGACCCTAAAGGAAATATGTCACTAGCAATCAACAGGTTTTAAGCCTAAGTCACTTAAAAATTAAGAAACATAGTCTTTTAAAAACTTGTATGTTTGCAAATATTCTGCCTGCAGAATTTTACCATTACTTACAATTGTTATTAGTATGATTTCTCAGTTGAGTATACACTCACTCTCAGCATATCAAACCTTTTTATGTCCAATCCAATTCTCCATTTTCCAACAGCTGATTACACAAAATGGCACTGAAAGTGCAAAAGGAGACTGTGGGAGAGAATGGAAGAATGCTCTCTCTTGCAGAACATACTGAAGTTGCCATACCTGCTTCAACACTTTGGCAGACTACCATATAAATTCCAAGTAGTGAGAACTGGAATATCTCTAAAACTACAATCAATAGGCTTATATTCAGGATCATTTCTTCCATTTCTTTCTTCATTCTGAATGTACAGTTTGCCTTTAAAATATGTCGATTATTTTACCAAGGATTTTGGCTAATTTTATAGTAAAATTGCTAAAATCCAATATATTGTAACAGCAGGGCTGATTTGGAAGACAAATCTGTCCTTCAAAAGACCTCTGTTTCTATGGAAAGAAATGTAAGTATAGAATATATTAAGTGAAACGACACTACAATGGTTGGAGAGAAGACAAATAATACTGGTACACTGACATTTCCCTGAGAAAAATGTTTTGTTTTTCTTCACAGAAATGGGAAATGGTATAGGTTTTTATTAATCTAATTATGAATCATTAATTAATAAACTGGGTTGCATTATTATTATGCATAATTATACAGCATCCACACGGAAAGGCTTTTAATTTTGCATTTCAATGGACATTTGTATCTATTCACTGAAGAACGTAAGAACGCCCACAAGTTCCTGCTTTCAGAAAGGTACTCAAACAGTGGAGTACCGCCCAGTGCAGCCTCTAGGATTTTGGAAGCCTAATTTTGTTTCCCTATTTCCTAGTTTTATTTTTGCTGTAATTCATACCCATTGCATTCTTATCTATTATACTATATCCTTACATGATGAAGATGCTTTGTGTTCATGAATTCTAAAAGCTTTCAAACTTAGAGCAGATTTCAAACAATCCATACATACTTCATGAAGATGAAGGTGACATTTTTTTTACTGGGAATAAAATACATATAAATGTCTCTTAAAACTAAAATAAAAATTGAAGTCATAATATCTTGATTACTAACAAAAATAGCAACCACAAAACCATTTACTTACTTTTCATTACAAATACAAGATTTTGTGAAAGGGAATCTTTATTTTTTTCTATCGCACCAGTGATTTCATAAGTAACCTATAATAAAAGATTGTGACATCATTAGTAATGACCAATGCACCTTTCAAATATCTTAAAGCAGTAGAAATGAAGCTATGTTTTTCTCCACTCGACAGTTACAGACCGGCACCAGGTAGTAACTTTTGGCATTTTCTGAATGCCAACAGTATTAACCAGAAGAACTGGTTGCCTGAACGTTGTGTGCCTCTGCAAGTACACAAAAATTTCATCAGACTGATTGTAAAACATTTCCACAATGTGAGATTTTGAGTAACAAATGTACTGTAGTGCAGGAAACAGTGACCTAAACACTTGCTCTGTAGGATGAGAAAGTTGCTGGCAGGCTACAGATCGCCTTGTCAATGGGAAACTGCTGACGCTGACCCATGACGGAACACTCACGGAGCAATCTTGAGTCCCAGCTCGCACTCAAGACAAGTCTCAACCATTGATATGTCCTTTGGAGGCAAGTTCAGTCTGTAGGTTATATACAAATCCCATTTTCCTTTCTAACAACTATGGACATAAGGATTTTGGGTCACTTCAATTGCCCGTGTCATGATTTCAAGGACAGCTGGATGGTCACTGCATCTGTCATCTCACTGCAGATATACTCTAACACTTGTCGTGGGCACTCTGAAAATTGAGCAAAAACTAAGGATCTAGACAGAGGTCCTGAGGGTACATCCAAAATGAAGAAATATAACTAAACATCTCTTTTAACGCTGAACCCATCCCCGGAGATACCACATAGAAAGGAGCAGTAAATCAAGAAAGCTGTCACTGAGCCCAGTTGTTTTTTCTTTACTTTTTACGTGGAGGAAAGAAAAATAACTAGTTAATTTACAGCCCTGGCTTGCACAGTAGTAGAATCCAAAGGGAATTTTTAAGTTAAAAAGGAAGCAAATTATAGATTGTAGTACCTCCAGGATTAGGCAGGTATCTAATGGGAACTTCTTAGAATACAATTTGATTTTATTTACCTTGGGACCATGTTTCTATCTAAAGCTTTCTTTAATTTTTTATTAGATCTATACCCTAAGCTCCTTAGGTATTTGGGGAAATTTTATCCTAGGACATTTAATAAAGCTGTAACTATATAATTAAGATTAGTAATACTAATCGGTGCGTTAATTTTCCATTGGGTCATTTGACAATTATTCAATGCTATCTATCTAACTCACAAAAGAGATTATAAGACTTGGATGTGTATAATCTGTTGGAGTGAGTAATTGTCAAATTACTATGTAATTACTATGGCATCTGACATGAAAAAGGTATAACAATAGAATTATGGTTCTTTTCCATGACAGATGCAATGTTATGTAGTTTTCTAATTGCATTTCTTAAGAACATACAACATACTTAGTAAACTGTTATGATAATTTAAGTATACTATTAAGTGATTTTATTGTACTTAATATAAATGTTCTACCATACTGGTCCATAAAAGGTAATTAACAGAATTTATTAGACAAATCCATAATTGCAGTCCCTAATTGACTTCTTAAGTTTGACTAAATTAGGAGAGACCTAGTATTGGTGGGAGGAACTGGTAAGCATAGCAGTGGGAGATACTATATTAAGTGCCCAGATTGAAAGAGGGAGAAGTTTGAGTCTTGGTACTGGACCAACTTCTAGAACCATAACAAAATATAAGACATACCTCATGTCACATGAAATACATAAAGTTTAGGAGGATTCCCTTTTTTGAAGAAATTGCTAACTATAAGTTTTCACATGGTGTTGCATAGGTTGTTAAGCTAGGTAAAGGTTGGACTCGATGATCTCTATGGTCTTTTCCAATCTTGTTAATTCTGTGTGTAATTGGTTCACTGCCTACAGACGTGAAAACAGACTCAGTGAAATGACACTCTATGGATCCATATTCATTGCCAGTCCCACAAAAGAGAAAAAGAAGTAAGGTCTCTTGCAGCTGCCGATTTTGTTAATTTAATCCTGCCCTCATCAGAGATGCCAAACTACATTCCACCTAAAGCATGTATTTCCTTCAGTTTTCTTTCACTGGGTTTCTAAAGTAAACCCGGCCAAAACGCTGCACTGGTTGGTTCAAGCACAGTGGATAGATATTCTGGGGAGAAAAACATCCAAATAAGTATTATATGATTCAGACCGGGAATGTACACTCACTGAGACAATGGGTCCAGTATTATAAAACATACTTATTATTGTCACTTATTTATCGCAGCTGTTTGCTTTGTCTTGCTTTACATGATGAACTCTTTGGGGTAGATAGTATGCACACTTATGTGTCTGTGTTAACCTAAGAAAGTAAGATCTTTAGATACTGCATAGTTGAACTATTTTTATTAAAAAAACCCACGAAAATAGCATGCAGTTTCACACTGCATTTTATTTCATTATAAGAGATTAAAACAAGAAAGGGGTTGGATTTTTTGGGGGCATGGTCAAATGTTCATCTAGTCCTGAATATTTAGAGAAATGTATTGAGGACTACTTCCACTCTGCCAGCACCAGTTTTCCACTCAGCTTTCAGGGCTCTGCCCATGAAGGAGTTCTTGACTTGCAGGCTGTGTTACACCTTTTTGTTTAATATCTCTTGACTGGCATTTCCTCCTTAAGTCTCTGTTTTCAGATCTCATTAACATTTCCGGCCTCCAACAATCACTGTTGAGGAGCTTCACTAATTAGTAACAGTGAAAAAATAGTTAATTTTATTTGTTTTAAATTTGCTTTCTGGTCATCTAAGTTAGCATCACTGATTTTGATGTCATGAGATGAGAACTAACAGATACAAGAAAGAGGTAAAATCCTCCAGACATCCAGAAAACAGGAGGCTTACCAAATGTGCACAGAACTAACTATGGGAACTGCACATTCCTCTTATCTTCATACGTACTCTCGTGCCTTTGCTTCATTAATTATCTTCATGCCACAAAATCAGAAGATTGCATATATTCTCTTCTGAACTAAACTATCCTCTGTCATAATATCTGACTCAGCTAAGGGATTTTCTCTAAGTTTACTGAATTTCCCAAGATACTTTATGAACAGGACAACCTTTATACATATTTTTCATCAATTCTTTAAAATACTATTTTTTTGGTAAATAGTTTTTGTGTCTTGTGAGAGGTCAAAAGCACTCATGGTTAATGGCAGATCTGGCAGGAACCCAAAAACAAACTAGGAAAATGCCATCCGGAATATTAAGAATGGCTGCATTCACAGTTAAAAGGGAAAAATTTACTGTTTTAATAGCAAAATGGAACTCAGAAACTCACAGTTTTGCAAATGTTGTAAATTTTAGTTAATGAGAAAATAATCCGTTTATGCAGTAAAAGAGAAATTTTTGAAAACATGCCCAAAGACAATTTCAGTGCACAGAGGGTCACTTGTGGTTGCTAATTTTCTGCCAGTACTTAAATGTGACTGGTATGTTTGAATGTGCCATTTTTTTTAAAGATCACTGGGCTTAACAACTTCCCCCAGAAAAAGTCTTTTTAAGTAATAAGTGAAATAAATAATTTTATAGTCTATGAAGTCTTATTCGAACAGCGTGACACAATAGCCTTTCAAAAAAAGCAGATAATTAAAATCAAAATAGGAGGTGGGGGGACGTGTTTTATATTTTTTTTCCTGTAAGCCCCAAATCAAGTCTATATGAAGAAAGAAAGAGAGAAAGAGTGAGAGAATGAGAGACTATCTTGTCTGTGTGAAAACTAGAATCTATGTCAAGTAATCTTTACAGGCTTTGATACAGCTTAGACTAGATTGATTTGATTGTTGTGTCTGAGGATTCAGCCTGGTGAAAAAATAGAGAAAATGAAAATATCCTTATTGATTAATCCATCTCCTTTCGTCTTCTGATTTAGAGGTTCAGTTTCTGAGTCTGCTTGGGATATATAAGGCATTAGAGAGAAGAGACTTGGTGAAGGTGAGCTGATAGCTGAGAGGTATTTTTGAAATGCACATAACTGAGAAATGGAACAGACATTGATCTGCACTTAAAAGACATAATGTGCACTGGTTTATAGAGCAAAGAAGTAGATCTTTAGGTCTGATTGGTTTATTAAAGTACTATAAGTAAAAACAGTGGCAAAGAAAACAGCAACAAGAGGCTTACCTAATTTGTAAATTCAAGTTTAATTTAAACTGCAGAAACCTTTAATTATGACAACCTATTATTCAGCTTTCATGAACAATGGGGAAAATAGCTCATTGACTCAAATACTGGTATGTTAAATAACACTATTAGGTAAAGGCGTGTCTCTCGGCATTGTGCTAAGACAATCTATTTCGGAGTTACTTATTGAAAAGTTAATTCTTCTATAAAGTTTTAAAAAATAAAATCTTGGAGTCCTTGAAAAAGTACAATAAGAATGTTATTCTTCAAAAAATCTCAACTGCCATTATGCCCAACAGTTCAAAGATATAATTCATGTGAAGCCCTTCACTACATGAGAGCCCACAATGCAAATATTAATGTTACCAATAAACAATGCAGAAATCCGTTAATACAGATTCTTAGTATAGCTTCAGCTGATGGTCAGATGCACCAATAAAACACTTTGCTCCCTCAAGGCAAGCTTGAAAGGTGTAGCTTGGAACCAGAGTGCCTCTTCCTTCATGGTGCTGCTAGCCAGACTGTCCCTGAGAAGCAGCTGAGGGTACCCCCATTCAAGTTAGGTGTCAGAAACAAAGCAACACCCCAGACAAGCAGACTTTTTCCAGAAGAGATCTGACTGCCAGTGTTCAGGGAAATGTATCAAACAATCTTCATACAAAGCCTACCACTAGGAATCTTTTTTCAGTCATAAAACCCCTAAGTCATTCTTCCCTGCCTTCTGAACAGATAAGCACTCAGATACCAAGACATTAAATAGCTCTTAGAAAAGACTCATAATGTGTCAAGTCATTGTAGGATTCTGTTCAGCTGTAAAATTAAAACTGGGAGATAAAGTAAAATATTTGGTAAGATAAAGTACTAATGCTCACAGTGGCCTTTGCTAGGCATGTGTTCATATACGTTCACAAGCAATATATCACATTGCCCATGCAGAAAAAGAGATTTAAGGTTGTCCAGGCATAATAGCAAAATTCAGGAGAAATTAATTTTCTTTCTTCCAGTGGATCATTCTGTCACATTTGTGTAATACGTTATTCACTCTCAGATTTCACTAAAAAATCTCTCCCTTGTGCTGATTTCTTCCACGTATAGAAGGTAACTTGTACATAATTGTTTTCCTCTTTTTTTTTTCATTCCAGAACAGCCAAGAAAACAAGAAAAAAATCCAAATGACATCATACACACGTGTTTTCTCAAAGTGTTGCTTGAGCCAGAAAATCTAATATGGATTCGAAATTATTTGGATCTTTTTCCTTACATTTATTTTGAGACTCATATGCATGTTCAGTCTTAGAAAAAGCTTCTGAGCATCAAACTTAAGGCAATGGGCAATACCTGAAAATTAATTATTGCAGTCAATCAAAAGGACTTGATATTAGAAGAAAAGGTAATTTTTCTATGAGTACCATGACACAAAATTTTATGTCATGAACATACTAGAGGTCTTGAAAATTGCATGAACACATCTGTATCAGCTGTAATTCTCTCATAATATAAAGCTAGGGATATCAGTTTTTTTCAAAAAATGTTGTCTTGTCAATCCCAATTAAGTATACAGAAGTAGGTTTTTTCAGTGAGAAAGTATTTTTAATAACTGCATTTCCAGTGTGACCACACTTCTAAGTTGCTAAAATAGCTACTGAAAAGTGTCTGAGAAAAGAAAAGAACTCAACTCATTCTGGACATAGACTTCTGATGAAAAAGAGCCCAAGTTACAAGGGTCACAAGAGGTCCATACCAGGGCTAACCGAATCTTAGGTTTTTTTGTTTGGTTGGTTTGTTTTGTTTTTTGGTTTTTTTTCTCTAGATAACTCAGAGTAGCACCTCTTTCACACTGGCTGTAAACTACATTGTGGTTACAATTTTTGTTACCTAGAGAAGCCAGCATGCCTACCTTCACCTTCTAACACAGAGCCTGCATTCAGTGTGACTTCCTCAACAACTGCCAGCCTAGACACACCATCTAAATGCAAATGATTATTCCTAGAAGTGAAAATTTTCATGTTCAATTACCTGCCATGTTTTATTGGTACTTCTTTCTCTTTGGGACTGATTCATTTTTCAGTTATACTAATGCAAGTAAATGCAAAGCTTTACCAAGTTAAAGGAGATATTACAATCAGTGAAAAATTATGTTAAGTGGGAATAAAATCCAGCTCTATTGTTTTACAGCTGGAGATGTCTGAAGGCAGTGATGCAGAATAAGATTGCTTTACACTTCACTTATTTAGACTCATTTAATTGATATCAGACTCAAAGAATGGCTCTCAAAACCTGCCAAACTATACTGTTACTTTACATACAAAATTCCTACTTTCGAGTGCCAATAAACCTTGACATATTTTAAAGCCTGATCCTTTAACAATTTTTATAATGCACAAATCACAAATGACTTCTAAAAAAGTTACTAAATGTAGTAACAGCACAATCTAAAGAACAGCATAGTCAGGTTTAAAATCCTAGTTTTTCATATTCATGTTATCAACTTATGAAGACATACTAGTCTGAGAATAAACGCTATTTGTGCCATTTAGTACAGTCATACTGTCGTCAGAGTTTGTGTATCATAAATCACTGGAAATTTAGATCTATGATTACTAGATAATAATTCCACAAGATATCAAAAATGCACACATCTTTAAGGATTTTGTTCAATTACTCTTAAAGTAAGGAGAGTTAAGCACTTCCAAGAGAACTTTTCTGTTCTGGAAGGGCCAAGCATTTTACTGTTGTAAGGATGCAAAGAACAACCTGAGTGTCTGGAATAGTTCCTTGGCCAGTGTAAATGAAAGGATCTCCACTGACTTCAAAAGAATGTGTGAATTTACATTACTTGGAGAGCTGTCTATTTGTTCATGCTTTTAGATTAAATGTCATTGCTATAATTAGGAAAAGGTCAAACCAAGTGTCTATGTTATAAAACAAAATCTAAACAACCATTCAAGGCTAAAACACATGTTAATGAAAAGTGTCCTCTTTACCACTCACAGTTTAAGTTTCAGAACTAGGCACCTGAAATGTTGACCTTAACAAATCTTTCAAGTGCTTCTCCAGAGAATAAGACAAATATTTATTTCATTTTGAAGAAATGTCCTTATTTTTACGGTTGTGGTTTTAATGAAGCTGCCTTACTGCTGGTTCCATGTCAGGTTTTGGAGTATTCAATCTTTCTGAGCTATTGTGATGAATTTGTATAAACAGAACTGCATTAAAAATACTTATGTAACAACTACAAAAAGGGTTATCAATTTAATTAGACATATGGAGTTCATGGTCAGTTCTTGGTTGTACCATTGTGTGCTCACATTCCTACTGAAAAGTCCCAATAGTGGAGGCATTCTTTGGCAAATAATTTGAGACTAAGTAGAAGGCCTTGTGATGAAAGAAGAACCTCCAGGGAGCTATTGAGAGTATTTAGGTTAGGAATTTAAGCACTATTCAAATAGTTTTAATCCTTTCCATAGTGACCACATTTCTGTCATTGGGCAGGAACAAATTTGTGTGCATCAGAACACAACCCAAGACTTCCATCACCATCATTTCCAAATGAGGAACTACAAAATAGACCTCTGTCCATCTATACTGCAGTAAAGGATCCTAATCTAGTTAAAGAAGCTTCGGCATGCATATTCCAACCTCTCATCTCTTCTGGAGAGCTCAGGACAATGCTATCCTGAGATATGACAGAGCCATCAAATCTTTTTCTGAGGTCTTAGAGACAAGTCTTGAACACACATCATATAAGTACCCATTACCTTTAGTGGACTGACTGGATGTTCAACAGCAAAAATCTGTCTCAAGTATTTATCATACGAAAAAGGGTGTCATCCAATAATTTCAGTAGCATGGATTAGTTATTTTTTCTGGTGTTCTTACCCTAGCAACCACTAAAAACTCCCTTCTGAATATAAACTGATTTTTTAGCAGCATACCAGAAAAACTCCCTGCATTTGCTACTCAGAAAATCATGTGAAGGAAAGTTGGTTTGAGTATCTCTCACAATAAGCAGCATTAAAGATACTGTATTAATTTTAGAATTGCAATACACATTATATTCAAAAGAGTTTCTCGTAGCTCTCCAATTTCTTCCTCATTGAACTCAAGTCTTCTGTCTATTGCTTAGGTAAAGGGAGGACCATCCAGATGTCAGTTACCAAGTTATACTGAACCACCTGCAGTTCCCACATACCTTTCATGGAGGGTCCTGAAGTAATTGGGTATGTATCACCCAAATCAGCCAGGTTCTGCCTGGTAATAGACTTTACTGAGATCTCAGGTTTAAAGTGACCTACTAAGTAAAGTCATCAGCTAATAACAACTGCAGTTACATTTATAAACAATGTGATGCATATGATTATGACGTGGTTGTTTTGAGGCACAGTAGATGAACAGTTTCTAAACATGCTATGCACAAAGCTTCTAAGGGATTCCTTCAGTGGATGAATAGCTCATAGAATCATCTGCATAATGCTTAGAGAGTGTGCAAGTAAACAGAACAAGTTGTTTAGATGTTAAGACTGATTTCTGCAGTCTTCAGTCTATGTTCTCCCATCATTCTTGTGGAAATTTTGGGAAAGTGATAACTAAAATCTAACTAAAATTTATCACTTGACAGTGAACTGTTATTTATAGCTAGGAGTTGGAGAAGCCATGTACAACTTTTTTTTGTTTACTTTTTTTCATTAACTGCATGTAAAAGATCATTCAAACAACTTACTCTCCCAGCATAATGCATAACAGTGAAGGTGGAGCCCAGATCCTTTGGAGCAAGGTTACCATTTCCATCTTTTGTGGAGGAATATATTGTATTTGTGTCTGATGTGTCCAGATAAGACTGAATGCGTTTAGACAGACTTTGTTCCACTGACCAAACAGACTGGCTTTCTTCATCCAGCATTGACAAAAAGCCTGACGGTTTCTGAAATGAAAAACAGATTTTTTCTCATTAAATATAGGAGCAATAGAATTTCAGGTGTCTTGTAGAGGAGCACAGCTTACAACTTAAAGATATATGACCTCAAAGAAAAGGAAAAATAAAGTAATTAAAAATATACTGCTAAGTGTTCAAGGCCTATGCACATCAGGTAATTCTACAAGAAATTTAGGGAACAATATTTCAGTTGCCAAAAATGGTAACTACTGATGATCTTTTAGGAAACTGACTGACTTCCTTCCTCCTTGGAAGTCGTACTCCAGAAACTGGCTCCAGGTAGTAAAGAAACTGTCAGGCTTTCAACTGATACTCTCCAGTGTTGTGGTACATTTTTGAAAGCTGGGCTTTTGGGCTTAATTTTTGAGAGTTTTAAAGTTAGCATAAGCAATTCTGTCCCTCTGCTAAAGCTCGAAGTCAGCCTGGAAAATTTCTGTCTGAAGAACAGCAAAAGCAAAAGAAAACAATATCTTAGTTTCTCAAAATATGGTTAAAACTTTCTCAAAATACATCCGTAGCTTTGCACAAACTAAAGTAACCTAAATTTCTCGCACAATAACAAAGAGATTTTCTTTTATTAAACAGGTGTTGTTTTTGCAGAGCCTTTCTCATGCTTTCCTGATCAACAGCTTTGTCCAGTATCAAAATAATAGTCCAAGTTTCTCAAAATAAAGACAGATGACCTAATGCTTCATCTCATCCAATAAAATAGTTAAAAACAATTGTGTGAACCAATAAAGATGTAACATGCTAGTTTCTAAAAAGTATAAAAAGCTGTAAGTTTTCTCATTAAATAGCTTCTTAAAAGAAACCCTGTCTCATGTAGTTGCTAAGATCGCCAGCCCCTATGACTACACCCCAGTCCTATGGCTGCATTCAACACGCTGTGATACACGGAGGCTATGCATTAATGGGTACAGGCAAGGAGTTTCTGTTGCATGGCTTTCAGCCCCGGACTGCTAGTAAGCTCTGTTGGCCCCTGAACTATGGTCTCTTTGGACCCATAACCTTGTCTGAAGATTCATAAATAGGAAAATGCAAGCAAAATTTTGTATTAGTCTAACATATATATACACATGGGTGAAAACAGATCTGGAAACTACCTGGAAAAAAAAATCCAAGGCTGCATTATGGTTACCAGGAGAATACACTGTTTCCATGGCAACTCCCTCTTGTACACATTCTGCTTGCTCTTGTAGGAAAAGCACTTCATTGATGTACTGGTGTATCTTCTCATTGGTCATGTTGACACACAGCTATTATAAAACAAAGAAAAAATGAGGATTAGAAGTTTACTGCATTATTTATTAATGTAGGTTTTACTGCATGTCTAATATTGAATTAGATGAAATGTCAACCCAGGATGTTATCTCCTGGTAGGCCCGGTAGACCATGGATTTAGCAAGATTCCAGGAAAATTTACATTTTAACAGCTATTACTTTTAAATTAGGGATACAGAGTTTTCTGCCTGCACAGCTCATTGTGAATTCCACATAAGAATTATCAAATACCAGCATTATCAAATATAATGCAAATTTATACTAATTCCATTGATTGAAGTGGGGTAACTCTACTTATTAATTGGTACACTTAATATTCTTCTGCATTTTATATTCAGGAAGGCTATACAAATGCAATGTGTTTTTAGAAAACAACTACATATTTGAGTCTGACTCTCTAGTTAGTTCAATGATAACAAAGACATTGAAACTCTGTTTCCACACATAATGTCACTGAAGTCTAGGCAAGAAAATGGTGTTCAATAGAAAAGTTTAAAGTTTGGAGAAATAAATACTGTAGAAGCTTCTCAAATATTTTCCTTGATTGATTTATAGGAGGTATAGTGCCAGTTTTACAAACTAAATAGATTCATAGCAGTCTGATTTTCAATTGAAACACGTGGGAGTTGTATCATCTTATTTCGGATCCTTTTGTATTTTATTCAAAGCTCACCTGAAAAAATAGGTATATATTTAATAAATTGTGGAATAAATGTTTTAACTGTTTTATTGATGTTAGAGTGAAAATTTCACTGGAATATTCTAGAATCTCCTCCAACGTTATATTAGCTGTGAATGAGGAATCAAAAAACCCCAGAAACTCCTAAAAGGGGTGAGGAATGATGCAAGGAATGCTTGCATGCAGTCTCTCTTCAGATTAAACTAGTCACATACTTGTGTTGGCCATAAACTGTATCTTTCATGAATAAAGTGTGTAAAAGCAATTCCACCAGCAAGTCATATTAAAAAGCATGACATATTTAGATCAATCCTAAAATTACATTGCTTAACATCCAGATGAGGGAAGAGAATCCAAGTAATGTATAATAGTTGCCTGAATTTTCCATTAACGCCATCTTGCACTTGCTATACAGTAAAATAGACTAGTGTGAATAACAGTATAAAGAAATAAGATAAAAACCCCATTTTAAAATCAGATGACTATTATTAACCGTCTTTACCAATGCCTAAGAGTGCAGACAAAAGATAGCCTTAAGTAAAACCAGTACTTCCTTTAAACTGGGGTTTAAAAAGACTCAGATTTTTATTCTATTAACAATAGAAGTATACAGTTCACTTACACTATCTACCTTTTTAATGAAAAAGACAGCTTTTTTAACCCTGTGGCACCAAAATGTTCTTTACTGACCACTTCTGGAATTCTAATTCAAATTATAAAATATTTCCAAAAGCTTCTTAACATTATTTTATAAGGCAGACAAGCTTATACTTTATAGCATATAGTAAAGCCTTAAAGTGATGCATGCTGTGTATATCTTTATTTGCAAATAAGTTATTTAGAGAATCAGGTCATTCAACTTTTCACAGGTATACTTTACTGTAAGTTGTCAAAATCCCTACAAACTTAAGCTTATTTTTTCTCTTGAGCCAATCTCTTAAAATATATTAAAAAAGAAGTACTTGAGAACATGACTGTGCAGAGAAATTATTGAACTACACAATCTGAGCTGAAGGGAAACACTGTCTTAGACATGTCTTAAAAAGATCTGATCAACAGCATTGGTTACCAACATAAAAAGAATAATATTTTGTTAAAACATTCATACATAGCATGCTTGGATGGTAAAGAAAAAACCCAACATTTTTAAATTCTAATGACCAGTGTATTATGGGATACAAGCAACACTGCCATTCAGATTGGCAGACTTGCCACAATGACAGTAAGGTACCGCAAACCCAATCAGAAAGCAAGCTCAGGCACTTAAACAAATTGCAAGCTGCTCTCTCTAACAGTGGTTGAGAGTAACAGCCCTGCAGAATGAGAACCAGGAGACCAGCCAGAGACTGCTGGAAAGCAAGACATTCTGATCATATCTTTCTTCTTTCCAGTGTTTTATACAGCCTGCTTGGAAAAGGTAATAAAAAGAATGTTTCATATTAAAAGCTTGACACCGGTTGACATAATAGTTAGAACAGCTGAAACGCAGAAATGGAATGAAAATGAATTAGCTTTGTAACCCAACTTCTTTTGCTTCATGTCTGCCAAGTGTTATATAAAACAATGATGTATTTTCTGTCCAAAGATTTGGAAAGTTCAGACAACTGTATTTTTTAAAACATGTATTTCATTGCATCCATGAAAATTAGATGGAAATATAGCTATAATAAAACAGCTCAAATTGATTTTTACCTAAAACAAATATTTGCAGAATACCTTTAAGAATTGTGTATTTGTTTTACCTTGCAGCAGTACTCAACATAAGCTATGGTAATGACTTTTTGTCATTAAGCATTTTTAAACTGTTCTTCACATGCATCTCATGGGATTTTAGAATATTATTAGAAAAAAAAAATTCTGGTTCAAGTATTTAAAAAAACAACTTGCAGCATCACCCAAATTGTAGATTTCAGAAAATAATACAATAGAATTTGTTAAAAGCAGTAAATATTCATCACATTAAAGAGTGTTAGCTTGATCTCTCTTCTTTTACCATATTTGACCAGTTAGTACTACTAAGTATACTCCAAATTAATATTTAGGTAGAATACCAGATTTGTGCTGTGCTTTGCAGACAGAAAAGCACCTCCGATTAATGAAATTTTCCTGTCTTTATCGCTATTCACTTTTCCTGCTCTTATGCCTATTTGAAAAGGCATAACCAAAAAAGGGAATTTGTGAAAACTTGGTGACTGCCAATAAGTGATGGAATGGATGTAAAGACCCTTTCAAAAGCTAATCTACATCCTTTGGTCAGGCAGAAGTATTAGCTCTACCAGAGGATGTATATTCAGAGCATGGAGTAAAGCTTGCAGCTGTCATATCTGTGCATCAGGGTATGTTATGGGCTAAGATAACTAAGCTACAATGATAAATTTAATCTGCAAGCAAGTGCTCTATCATTTTTCAAAAATGCAATTTCTAAGATAATAAAAAAAGCAAAATCATCATTTTTTCTTGAGGTTGGACTCAGAAAGTATTTTAAACCTAAGGTTGACACTCACTTATTTTTCAGAAGTATTTTGATTGCTGTTCCTTTTTGTATTTGCTACTCAAATATTTCAACATCCTTTTCCTTATGTTAGTACCAATCAGAATAGTTCTAATGAATTTATAAGAAACCCAGAACCTAATATATTTCTTCCTTTGCCTTTTAGGGCTAACAGAGATTTCTGTTCTCTACACAGTTCCAACACAAGCTTAAACAGTCCTTCTGCTTCTCTCAGAAGACTTTTATTTTGCTGGGATTCCATGTCATCTCTGGGGTCAGTTGTTATTAGCTCATCTGTGTTCCTCAAATAATGTAAAAGCGAATCCAGTGATATATTAAAACTGTAGCACAGGCGTCTGTCACCTGAAAAGCCTTCCACAAAAGGAAGGTCTGAAAAGCCCCTTGAAAAAGGGACACTTTTCAATACAAAGTGGAATAGTGCCCCACTGAATTTTGTGCATAAAGAAGTATTAAACAAACAAGTGAAAAAACATTGTCCGTTGAAAGAGTTCGGAATTCTTCTGAAACAGAAATAGTTTCTAATTGTTTCCTTCATTCAGTGCTGGCCAGAAACTAAACACTGTAGGATAAAAAAAAGGTGCCGCTGTGGAAAAGTAAGATACCAGATAATAAATGTCCTTGCGCAGCATTTCACCAATCAACCACAAACTGAATTGAGCTGGGAATCTAAACTTGAGATAAATTATTTTACTTTTGGCCACAAACTGTCTACCATAATAGAATAAAGAAGAAAATACATACTTTAATATGAGATACATTATAAGCCAGCTCTAAAACCGAGTGACACTGTTTTTACAGTGGCTGACTGGAACACTGGACAGTCAATAGTGCCCTGTAAAAATGGAAAAAAATGTGTGCACAAGAAAGAAGACCAAAGAGACTGAGAGGAAAGAGTACACCATGACAAAAGCCATGCACAGTGTAAGCTCCTCAGGAACTGGGTTGAGGAACAAATTAAAATACAGGACCACCAGGCCTCTGAGGACAGGAACAGGTTTTTACAGCCCTCCTCATCTATTCCTAGGACTCCCAACTCCTGCCCATGGGCCTGGTTCCAGGTGACACCACGGCAATGCCAATTTGTAGCCTTTTCTCTAACTGCTTGTGACAGGGCCCTAGCCCTGTATGGTTGCTGATGGGTGCTGTTAACAGCCCTGTCTCTGTCCATCATGCTCAGAGATGCTGTCCATCAGAGAGGGTATGGCCATCCTTTGGGTCTTCCTGTTGCCTGGCTCCCTGCTGTCAGGATCAGCTGGTTCTTGTTGCTCCACAACAAGGATGTTAAAACTTTTCTATGCACGGAAGCTACTAAAACTCTGACTTAAAAATTATGTAATTATTTTTCTTTGTTAAAGGCTGAATTAACATACTAAGCACTGTCCATAATCCTATGGGGAATAAGGAATACCCCAGCACTGGAAACTGCACCAGAAGGTTCTGCATTAAGTCCCTACATAGTATCAATTCTCAGTGTGCACCGCCAGCTGCCTATTCCACAAAGCCAAGCGAGACCATCTATCTATGCTCTGCATAGGCAAAACCAAAGAAGGTTAATTTTGATTGCATAAAACAAAACACTGAAATACTCTTTCAGACTGCCCAAATACAAAAACCTGAATGTGTAAGCCTGTCTGGTATCACTGAGAGTGCAATGACTGTAGAGAAATCATGTAACTTTTGTCTATTCACATCCATCCATCTTCAAAATAGGCAACATGACCTTACAATTGGATAGCTAGAAGTGGTCTAATGGCTGAGACAATGCAATCTAATATAAAACAATCTGTTATGGCTGTTTTGGCTAGGAAAGGTTACGTGACAAAAATATAGCGTCAGCAAAGTTAACTATAGAAATAATACACTCAGAAGTTAAAATCTACGACACCTAACAAGAGACATTGGCAAAAATGTCAACACAGCTGGGTTTGATAACCTCTTCTGCTTTGCCATAGTGACTCTGAAGTACAGTCCTGAGTGGGTCAGGCAATGATCTCTGTTTTTAGAGCCAGCTGGCTCCTGTCATGAGTGATATGCTGCATAGAGCTGCTACAGAAGCTGTGCCTCTCCCAGAGCTATATTGCATCACACAGATAATGTGCACATACTTTAATGGGCATAATGTTGAATGGGAGTCAAGAGACACTTGACTGTTCCAGTGCCCTACAGTACTAATTCAGATAAATCACTTATATTTCCCATAAAAAGGACAATATATGCATAATTTCTTCTGCAAAACTTAAGAGGCCTACAGAGATAAAATACTATCCAAGAGCTAGACATTTTATTTAGCAAGAACTAAATATTTGTTTCAGTTTACCACTTGAATTAGACAACTGAGAGAGAATACTACTAGAATCCATTTTACTCTACTGAAGTACTGATGATTCCACTACTACAGACTTCCATTTCTGCAGAAAGACTTGACCTTCTGCAGTGGGACGAAAAGCTAAAAGAGAAGCAAGCATTACTACTTTTAAAGGGGTGCAGTTAAACTCTAAACAAATATAGTCCCTCTCAAATAGAAGAAAACATTGAAAATTAACACTGAAAACTGCCATTCCTGTTTTTGGTAGAGTACTCACATTTCCTGACATTACCACAAAAAGTCCATTTCTATATAGAATAGGAAAGAGAAATCTGTGCTTACTTCTGACCATGTTCCAGTGTGGCTATATACAAAGCTATTTTGGTGCAGCAGGTATGCAGCAGCTCTAGGAAAATGCTGTTCCCAAGGTAATGATTACTGCTGGGAAGTGACTGTAAATTGTAATTGGGGTGAGCTGAAACATAGCTCAGCTGATGAGCAGTAACTCACTGAGTCTTAGTTGTTCAGAAGATTTCAATATTTATTGAGCAATGACCCCTTCAGACTGTGGCTTATAAAACCACTGCTCCTTGTCTTTTAAATTTCATAACAAAAATCAAAACTCCACTCACTATTGCTTATTCCACACACTGATCTCTTATTTTAGAATTACATATCCGATTTTTGCTCTTCATAAATATACTGTATCACATATTCTATAAAATGAAAGCTTATCAATGCTCACCAAATACAATGAAAACTTTATATATGTTTTTTAACTCCAATGCCTTCTTCATAATCATCTATAAAACTTTTCTACTGACAAGCTGGCAGTCACACTGTTTTGCCTGCAGAATTTATCAGATTCTTAGCATAGACATAGCCAGTCTTACTTTTCTAGTCCTTTGACATCTATTTTCATATGTGTTTTTCATGAGTTGTTCCTAGATCAATTCTTTGTTTGACTGACATTTCAATACTCTAATGTTTTGTCATTCCAGCACATACACTGGAGCAAACAAGTTATTCTACCTGGTTTATTTATTGCCATCTGCCTGAAAACACAGTAATGTTGTTCTGTCTTAAAAGACAGTTTATTAAAATGAATTGCTTAAACTGACATGTGACTTAGTACATACTACTCTTTTAATTATGATATTAGACTGCCTACAAACTGACTCTCGTAATGCCATTTTTAAATACACTAATATAAATAAGATGAAAAAATAATTTTTATGGCTCCACCACTGTCTGGCTGTAACAATTAATGTTAGCATTCTGCAAACACAGGCCTTGACACTGGGCATGCTTGCAGACATGATGCAATATTTTGCATGAAGACCCTATCTGGACTAATAACACTGTCTATCGTTAGGGTTAACGAGCCCAGGCAGAATACTGAACTAGGCTAGACTTCTAGACAACTCCAGCTTTGAAGTTCAGGCTGTTTCGGGTATGTCTGCATGATTACATTGTACCATGTGGAGATACAGACTGGTTCTGTTCATTGCAAACTATCACTTCAGGAATCAGATAAGTTAATTGCATTACAGAGTTCATATAACAATGAACTCTACAATTCCCTCACTTCTATCTTTTCTGGAATGCAGTTATGTAGATTCTGAGATAATGACTCAGATTATTACTCAATATTATTCACAAAATGCATTCAGTTCAGGTGGAGGGACAGTAAGTGTCTCTTGAAATATATTTATTTAAAAAAAAAATAAAATGCAAATTTGACCTTGAAGTTTGCTATGCAGAAATCATAAATTACTTTTTACTCATTTTCACTTACATTTTTTCTTCAAGTAACCTCTGCAGTCATTAAGCAGAAAATTACTTATCCCAGGAATTGGAATTCATGGTATTTCATGATGCAATTGTAGATCTTACATGAGTTTTACAACAAAAAAAAAAAAGCAGAACACAGTGAAAAGAAAATAACCAGTAAGTCCCGAGATGCACCCCTTTCTTTTGAGAAGCACTTAAATTGCATAAAATACTTTATCCTTATTAATCAGGAGACTTTATGCTGGGGTTTTTTTCCAATATTCTGTCTCTTAAAATGTTTTTAACTTTTCACTTTCTCCCAAAGCAGGCATTCATACTGAGTAAATGACTGAGATTACTAGCACACAACAATAGTCCTTAATCCAGCAGACATTTAAGAAAGCAAAAAGAATATGGTGAGAGGGGAGCTGGAATATATTTTATTGCCTTCTTGCACATTCTTTTGAAGGTGCAGGTAAACCTATCATGCTTGTGCTTTTAAACATTTGGAAATTGGGTAGCAATGTAAACACATTATACAAGAAGAACTAACGTGGCTCTATGACTTCTACTTCACCAGAAAGTTGAACTGTAAAACAATGGATGACTGGGATGAAGGGGCAAGTTCTGATTTCAAACAACTCCTTTGTTGCTGCTGATGCCATCTTTATTCTTTTCTAAGCTTTGATTTTCTATTCTATGCTTTTTTCTGCTGCATTACAGAATGAATGAACAGAAAAATAACTTGTACACCTCTTTCAGCGTCTTGTGTAGAGCCACTAATGCTTTCTGAAATACATAATTCACAAGAGCTTTGGTCTTCAGAGATTAATGTTAAAAATAGGCAAACAGCTTAAAGAAAGTTCGTTATTTAAATGGACTTTTAAGAATTTATTCAGCTAAATTTCAATTTTTTTGAAAAGTCGTATGTTGTAAAGTCAAACAGAGGTGAATCTGCCATAATGGTACTTAGCATAACGTAGCATTTTCATTCTATTTTTTTCTCCATGGCATCTGAAAATCCTTTTTTGAACTTTCTTTCAATTCAGTATATTGTCTTTCTACTCACTGATCTAATTGAAGTGTAACTTCCACAACCATGAAAGCAAGAAAACACTATTTCCCTCAGACTGTGTTTCAATTATCATTATGGTACACATATTTGCTAGATTATTTTAAAATTATCAACGACTGTGCAAGGACCTGAATATATTTCACATACATATAGGTAGAATAGGAAAGAAGGATTTAGGAGAAAATTTTAACCTTCATGTATATTTAGATTCTGATCAAAATACTGCTTAATTAAAGAGTTAACCATAGTTACTTACCTGTTCAAAAGTATTCTTTTGAAATTCTTCAAATCCAAAAATATCTAACACTCCAATTTCAAATACCTGGTCACTGGGAAGAAAAGATATTACAGATAGTAAGAATTCAAGCAAGTGAATAATACATCCATTTTTTCTGACAGAAGTATTTTTGTTGTGAGAAGAAAGCAGGCTATATTTCAAAAACATGGGATGAAATACACAAACAGACCCTGTACAGAAAAGCGTCAAAATTCTACTCATCATCATTATATTAAACAGAAAAAAAAGCAGGGTTCAAGATTGTTTTAGCAGCCATGTTAAAAACTAAATCTGTAAGAGAAGGGAAAAATCTAAGCTTCTTTAAGGTTCCACTTTCTAAAGGTATAGGTACTCACTCACTCATACAAGGGATATCCATTTGGGGGAAATTTCAAAAATGCTTGGTTGCACTCAGTTACCCTTTCCAGGTTGCAGTTCTTTGGCAGTTAGAATCTAAACATACTTCAAAGGAAACCATTTAGGTCCAAGCTCAAGCCCTCTGTGTCAGTACCAAGTAGAGGCTGAGAGCTCAGTCTAGACAAGAGGTTACATGTCTCAGGAGAAAGAACAGTCAGGATTCAGGCTTGAAGAAGACAGATGTTTCTTCACTGTACATACAAAAGAGAACTTGTTGCCAGTGCCTCTAATTCGTCATGTGAGCATGCACTCAGGGAAGGGCTTATATTTTGGCCAAGTGGAAACATCAGGGCAGAGGACTCACTTAGGATTTGGACAGGAGAAATGGGAAAGGGGCAGAGCTGTTAATATTCTGTACTTACTTGAGACTCAGTAATTTTAGACCTGATCTGGAAAGGAAACTAATTAGGTTCACTAGAGTGAGCAAAATGAATGTTTTGGGATATTCTGTTGACAGCTTTGCAAGGATCTGAGAACTCCATGTGAAAGACCTTGACTCACTGAGGCTGGGTTTCTCTTTATTTTCTTCACAGCTTTATTAGACAGAAAACATAAAGAGTGGGTTGCAGTCAAAAATTTATTGCAGTTTGCCTATGTGAATGCAGTGGGACTTTCTCCAGAGTGAAATGATCAGCAGCAGGATGAAGGACTTTGCCCTGTAGCTGATGGCTTTCTGGAACAGGGAAAATCAGCGATGGAAAAATCACTCAGTTTTCTGAGAAAGGATAATATCTAAAGCAGATAAGTTTTTCTTTCTCTTTGTCAACATCATTTACAAATACATGGGTTTATATGCATACAAATAATATAGCAGGCTGCTGGTTCTGAAATCTTTTCCTTTCACATTTTTTCTCCATATTCTACATTTCCCCTATGTCTAAATCTATGTGTATACCAGGACATAGACATAAAAGAGAAAAGGTAAACCACTGTCAAAGTACTTGAGTACAGTTCTAATGCAGTCATTATAACCACTACTATTTCATTAGATGAGGATCCAGCCCTCAAAATAAATTCTCATGTAACAAACCAAAAAAGTAAAATTATTAAAGAAAAGCTTATTACAAAACAAGTTGGGAAAAAACAATCCTCAGGGACAAGCAGAGCCTTTTTCAGAAATCATACTCAAGAAGTTTGTCTTCATAGATTCTAAGACATAGTAGTTCAATGTACTACTGATTGTCACAAGACTAGCTATGTGCATAAATGTCAGGCACAGATTGTTACATAATAATACATAGTCTAGAATGACTTTGTTGGGCAGGAGAGGTTATCAGGAGGTCGACTAGACTCCAAGGGAATTTCTACAAGAAGCATAAAGCCACCACCCCCATCTCTAGCAATGACTGCAATTTAAATTGTATTTTAAAAGCCTCATTCACAACTGCTTCTGATTAAAATAAGGTGTACATTCCTTGTTGCAATATGTTTTCAAGAAAACCCATCCATTTCTAGAAAGAAGAATTAGATGTTTTAAAAACAAACTACCTCAGAAAAACTAATACTGAAAATCCAGAATTATTATGCTATTTAAACAACAGATGAGGGGGAGGGGGAGAGTAGTTTGAAATTTTAGAGTACTTAAAAAGTTTTCATTCTTATACTATTTTGGCCATTTATATATAGCCTTTCTTACAGGAAGGCAAAATATGAACTGCTATGTAACATTGTACAACTGCTGAAATATTGTATACGTCACAATTTGTAAGAACTACTTAACACAGACAGAACAGCTTATCCCTTATTGTCTGATTCAGTTAATAGAATTGAGGCTGGATTTTTTATATTGCAGTTAAGTCTATGACTGTTGTTTTGTCAAATTAGTCTCTTTTATTTTCCCTCAAGGAATACATAAATATTTGCATAAGGAAAAGACCAATACGAACTAACAATGATTTATTACGAGTCAGACAACACAGGAACTGTTCCTATTTTCTAGAACTCTGGGCAAAATCCTTAGCAGCCAGCCTACTGCCTACCTCAAATAACATTGCTTACCACAACTGTGATATTTGCAAGAAATATCTTGACTTGCTGGAGGTGCAGGAAATCATGTCATTGCAATGTTCTTCTGAATGCCACTTGATAATCTTAGTCTAGTATTCTTAGGAGATGCATACACTACATGGAAAGAGCTGGAGGTTTTACATAATTAATATCTTGCCTATGGGGCAAGTGTAACAGAACAAGACTCTATATCCTCTACAACAATGACATTTAACAACTACATTGTGGTACTAAGGTGCAAAATCTCTCCAATCATGATAGTAAATTTTCTGTATTAAATTATGGCTAAGATTTTGAAAACTAAGTAACAACTGACAGCACAATATCAAAATTAAAAGTATTATTTTATATGTGACTGCCAATTAATTTGCCTTTTTTAGTCCTCCTTTAGTCTTTCTCCTTTTTATACCACTTTTCTTCTCAGAAAGAGGGCCCATATATGTTTTTATTGGCTAGCTGTCAATCATATTAATTCCAGCAAAATTACTTTCCTTAAATTAATCATAGCAAAGATTCTCAAGGTAAAATAAAGCATGAATTATTCTGTGTTTGCAAATGAAAGGTCATGTTACCAGCGTCTAAAAGAACAAATATTAGAATAAAGCACTTTTTATTCTAAAAGGTGCTCTTATTTTATTTTATAATTTTAAGGTTACTAAACATCACTGACATATTTTTGCATTATGTTTCAGATACTCAATATTTGCTATGTGTAAATAGAAGAGCCACAGTTAGTGGGGAATGAGACATTGATTTCAAGTTTGAAAATATTTCCTAGCACAGAAATTAGGAAAAGAGGAATTTGCCAATGCTTGAAGAACTTTTCTATCTTACACCAGTACATAGGTGTGAATAGTTAAAAAGAAGCCTGGATGTTCACTATAACTCATTTTGGTTTTACTATTTACAAAACAGCATTTTAACTAGTAATATTCACAATATCTCCAGTTTTGCCTTTTTTCTTCAGTATGACAACTCTGTAAAGATGTCCTTACAGGAATATCTTTTTTGATCTTGTACACTTAACAATTGTACTATAAAGAAATGGCATAAAAATTCTTGGCAACTCCTAAAAACAATACGCATGCAAAAGTCATTCTGTCTAATGATTTACTGCCTTGGCAGAGACCTTGCCATTCACCAAGAGAAGCTCTTGAGCCATTTGCCATTCCTGGCAAGGTGAACAGAACTCCCATTACAATATGTCTGACCCATTGCATCAAACAAACCTATGGAATGTTATTTGATCACTTCCATCACAGATGACTTTTAGCTCCAAAACCCACAGGGTTCATTACTACTGTTATTTTTTCTATCTGTCTGCATAAAGCAGGTGAATCTGTTGTGGGCCAGTGATCTATTGTGTCTTTTCATCTGCCCGAACTATAGCACTTCTTGTTCTTCCTCCAACTTCTGCCAGTAATGAGGAAGGAAGTCAGTAGGCTTATGTATGATCTGGATAAACTGGAAGTGATATTAATGAGGACATATTCCAAGGATTAGATGAAGTATATAATCTAGCCTTCAAATGAGGACCCTCAGAATCCTAATTAAGAAGCCCTCAGTTTTCCCCGGGGCGGGGGGACAGATTATATCCATTGTCATAAACACAATTCTTGAAGGGAACAGGCTGAATATTCCTAGTTGGATACATTCGTCATCTCAAACAATTACTCCACAAAACTGAAACTTTTGAGAGAGATTTTTCAATATTCTGAGATTTTTGCTGAGACTTGGTGTCACTGCCATGTCTCTCAGGTATGTCACTCAACAACTGTATTTTTTCTACTGATATTTCCTTACCCAGGCATGAGTGATACAGACAGAGACGGTGGTTGGACACATCAGAAAGGAACACTGGCTCCATATCTGACAAACATTTTGACTGACTTGACAGGTATGGCAGGAAGGAAGGACCATGTCTGCTAATAGACTCCATATCTATAGCTCTCTCATCAATAGCACATACTTTTCCCAGCTCTTTATAATAAGATTTGCTCTATGCTTTAAAAAATGTCATTATCTCACTTATTGAAACACTAGAAATTATCCAGACTGAAGCATATTTCACATTACTATATTATGCACCAAATTATATTCGATGTTTTGTATTGTGTTTCTGCTTTAAAGACTTCCCTACCTCCACACGGAGAAACAATTTTCACAATGCTGTGAGTTCATGTTCTGAGCAGGAAGTTGTTTTTCCTCCTCCCTGGACCTGACTACTGGGTTGAATAACAGAGAAATAAATGTTTTAGTTCCTACTCTGATTAATTTTTTATTAAAATGGGAAGATTTCTATTCCAGAATATCTTGTTCTATAAATCAGATAATGTGTACTAAGAATTTTGTAAATGAGACTTCTGAGGTCGTTGCCCAAATAAGTGTTCTCACTGCTACTCCTTGGCAATATTGAAGTTTTGCTAGGTGTAAGAGCACACAGTCAAGAAATACAAGCTTTCTAAATACCTCTTTAGAAATATTCTGTATGGTCTATTTGCAACAGTAACCTATGGCTGACCTGGTGATACAGATGGAGAATATAAACGAATGCCAACTTTCTTTGCTTGTCTGTAACACAGCAGGCATATTAGCATTAATCCTATCTTCAGGTCACGTAAGAATCACAGAATGGGTAAGGTTGGAAGAGAGTGCAGTGGGTCATCTGGTCCAATCTCCCTGCTGAAGCAAGGTCGTCCTAGAGCACATGGCACAGGATTGTGCTCAGATGGTTCTTGAGTATGTCCAGTGAGGGAGACCCCATAACCTCTCTGGGCAGCCTGTTCCAGTGCTCAGTCACCTGCACAGTAAAGATTTCCTCATACTCAGATGGAACTTTCTGTGCATCAGTTTCTGCTTGATGCCTTTTGTTCTACTGTTTGGCACTGCCAAGAAGAACCTCATTCCATCTTCTTGACACCCTCCCCTCAGATACTTACAGACATTAATGAGGTCTCCTCTCAGTCATTTCTTTTCAAGACTGAATAGACCCAGCTCCCTCAACCTTTCCTCATAAGAGAGATACTCTACTCCTCTCATCACCTTTTTTCCCCTCTGCTGGATCTGCTTCAGGAGCTCCATGTCTCTCTTGTACTGAAGAACCCAAAACTGGACACAGAACTCTAGATGTGGCCTCACCAGGGCTGAGCAGAGGGGCAGGATCACCTTCCTTGACCTGCTGGCAATGCTCTTCCTAATCTATCCCAGGATATCATTATCCTTCTTGTTCACAAGGACGCACTGCTGGCTCATGGATAGCTCCTTATCCACCAGGACCTCCAGGTCTTTCTCCACAGAACTCTTTCAGCAGGTCAGCTCCCAGCCTGTGCTGGTGTAGAGGGTTATTCTTCCCCAGGTGCAGGACTCTGCATTTGTCTTTTTGAATTTCATGCAGTTCTCTGCCCAACTCTCCAACCTGCTGAGGTCCCTGCCCTCTAAAGGGCTGCACAGTCCTCTGGGGTATTGGCCACTCCTCCCAGCTTTGTGTAGTCAGAGAACTTGCTGAGGAGGCATCTATCCCTTCATCCAAGTCATCAATGAATAACTTAAAACAATGCTGGGCCCAGTATTGGATGCTGAGGGACACTGCAAGTGATAGGTCTCCAACTAAATCCTGTGCCAAGTGGGACCAGCTGTTCTCCCAGTTTTTATCTATAAAATATTTAAAGAGAGAAACTCTTTGCTAACTAGCTGATAAAACAACATGCCTTCTACTTACTAGCAGGAAGGGAGCACAGTATCAAGATTTTATCAAGCATATATACCAAATTAGCTTGTTTTCCATCAGAAAAGAAAAACAGTATCTCACAAGGGTTCACAGACATTCTTAAAAACCCATAAAAGAAAAGTTCTCTTGCAGAATGAGTCAGGAATTCTTAAAATATTGTCTTAAGTAATTTCATTACTCATTTGGATCACTAGATCCAACTTTGCCAGCGTACAATAAATTACCTTACATTTAGGCAACCACGAATTCGAGTCTCTTATCTACAAAACTGGAAATCAGCACACTTTTTTGAATGGCAGTAAAACAGTAGTAAACTTTGAAGAGTTAAGAGTCTTGGAAAAACATTCACCTAAACTATTTTGATAACAATAAAATCAGTAGAAAAGGGAATCATTATATAAATGAGAGAAGATAAATATCAATAATTAAAAAAATAATTACAAACATCGGTGAGGAATTTTAATAGCTTTCTTCTAATCCCATTCTAGGGGCCAATTACAGCAAAATAGTTTCTCTACAGTCATTTTTTTCCAAATAATATCAAGATGAATAAAGTAACAAACCTCAGCCCTTGAAACCAATCCAAACTAGCACCGAGGGTTATAATTTAGTTAAAACTAGACAAAATTATAGAAAAGTTTTTATGAAAGAGAACACTTCTAAGTGTGTATTATCTCACTTAACAACATCATCAAAATTCTTGCTTTATACCTATTGAATAGTATTATACAATAATGAATTTGTTGGATTCCGGCAACATTTTTATCCCATACTTCAAACCTTTAGAGCTTGGTCTTTGCAGCATTCCACAGAATCATCTCCCCTTTCCTCAGATCTAATTATAATCATCCCTTTTATTTTGCCTGAAACCCGTCACAAGCTATTTTATAGTAAATATGAATCAATATTAAAGAAAAAAAATCAACTTATTTCTACCACAAAAGTTAAACATGGATAACTAGTCTCCTCAAAAATGCCGAGATCAAATGTTTCTCTTAGAGCTACCAAGTTAATAAATCTAATTTTATTGCTTCACAAATTCTCACTGAAGTGGGATGGAAGTACATTTAAGCTTCCTGGCTTAGAAACCTTATTCCAGGTTTCAGGAATAAATGATGAAGGCTGATGAAGGCTTCATCCCATCTGATGGGAGGCTTCATCCCATCTGGTAAGTAGTAACTCTGTAAGTTTCCAACCAGGGAATGAAGTGTAGCCTGAAATGCATCAGACTTAGTTGCATAAGTTAATGTCTTCCATGGGTCTTTGCACAGAGGTTTATTAAAACTTCATCAAGCTGAAGGTATAATGCTGCTGATAGTTTCTCAGATGTTAATGAAGTAAATCTGACTCACAAATTGCAGATTCATTGGGTAATCCAACTTGCATCTAGAACTGCATTGTGCCTTGAAATGACTTAGTACTGCCAACTAATCCTGAGCTGGTGAGCTTCCTATAACCAGTCCAAGTGAAGAACTCTCTTTTCAAGCATTATATATATATAATACGTGGCCAAAGAGGAGGCTATTACAAATTCCTCATTCCTGACAACATCAAACAGCTGTTCTGTTTCAGGTAGGACTTACAACATCACATTGTCTTCAAGTTACTTAGCGGGTAGAAAGAGCCGCTAGGAGAAATCGCTAGCCGAAGGAGAAATCACTTCCACCTAGTGATTACACTAAAAGGAGACTACAAGGTAAACAATATACAAATAACTTTTACTTTCATTATTTGAAGGTCCTATGATATCTAGAAATTATAGGTTTATATCAACAACAGAGATACACAATACCCTATTCTGAAAGACTGCGAGATATCAAATGGCAAAATGGTGAAGTCACACATTCAAAAATTATTTCATAAAATTTTAATAGATTTTAATCTACTGATTCTAAATTTCTTCCTCAACAACTGCTACAAAAAAATTCCCTGCAATTAGGAATGCCCAAGCTCAATTGTCTGTCACAGGCATGCACTGAGATAAGTTCATGTTCCATAAGTTCCAGGAATGAATGAGGAAGAATTGTGACCTCATGCTCCTGTTCTTCCTTAGTATAAATAAAATATTTCAAATTAGGAGATGGACTGGAAAGTTGCTCTGGCTTGGTATCAGAAACAAACAAATAAAATAATTCCATGTTACTGGCAAACCTTCCCTTTGCCTCCAGCAGGAAGTTAGGCACTCTCGTGAGATGCAAAATAACAAATTGCTTTTAGGTGTAGAAAGCTTTAAGTTACTCAGGCATGGTAGCTTTCTCTGTTAGGTACGATCATAGAAGAGATATGTGATTTATCACTAGTTTGTCTACAGATAGGAATAAAAATAAGATTGTAAAGTCCTCAAACTCTAAATGAGGATACCTCATAAATATTTGCCCTGTGAAGCCAATGCAGATGCAATATAGGGAAAACATACTCACTATTGTTTGAAAGTTCCTCATCTGTCATTTGTGGATTACCATTTACCAATATGCGGAGACATTTGTATTTCATGTACATAAGAAAGCTCAGCTGAGCATGTGAGACATTGAACCTTAAGCCACATGCATATGGACTTCTGATTAGGTTTACTGTCTTAGTTTGTAACTTCGATTCTACTGAGATTTCCTTTTTTGTTGTTGTTTCTTTAATTTGTTTCCAAGAAACCGCACTGGATAATAACAGCATTGAATTTGGTAGATGGTAACCTAGAAAATATTCTTAGAACATTTGAATCAATGAAGTTCAAACATTCATTTGAAGGCCTTCAGATAAAGTTCTGTTTTTAATACCCTGTGCTAAGGTCACTGTTTTGGGAAGAAATAAGTATATTCTGCAGTAAAAAAAGACCAAGCAGCATTTTTCATGCTGAAAGTTTCTGCTCATTCTGTATTGTCAACTCTTAAAAGGCTACTAATTGTAAACACCAATCTATATTACTGCATAAAGTACCATGTACTCCTATACAAGCAACTAAATAAGCAAATATTTTACAGAAGAAATAACTTGAAGGAATGGTCAGTGTTTTAAAGATCCAGGCATCACGGGCATACTATCATAAAATGCTTTAAAATTCTATCATTATGCATTAAATTCCACCATCTACTGCAATTACATTTCTTTTATGGATCTAGATTTGAACAGATAATGGAATATCTAATAGTTTGCAATGGCACTCTTACCTGTCAGTCTCATCTTGATTTTGAAGGTAGCAGTTGATTGTGTTGACTAAAAAGCTAAATAAACGACCATATAGAGATTTTGCTAAGAGATCCCGGTAAAAATCTGCAATCTCTGTTGTGTGCCTCCGTACAATCACGTCTCCTAAGACAGAAAGCAGAAAATGGAGATGAAAGCATTTTGTGAAGTTCGCCTGAAGTAATTTTAGTTACAGTAAATTTAGCTATGGTTACTTCTCCTTTGCCAAACATTTACAAAGTGTTAGTTTTTTTCCTGAAGCCTCCAGAGCAAGATGAGAAGACTGTCAACACTCAAAAGATTTTCATTTTGGAAATATGTGCCTTTTTACTTTGTTCAAAAGAAACATGTATGAGTACCATTTTACTGAAAATAATTTTTTTGTCTTTTTTTTTTCTACCCAAGACATTCCTGTTGACTTAAGTTCTCACAAATATTCTCTATTAATATCTAATCTGTTATCTTGACACAATTTTGTAAGATTAATCAAATTTGGAGCCCATCAGCATTACACCATGAAACTGCTTTGCTCCATATTACAAAAACATTTCTAATTTGGTCTGCTTTACTTCATGGCAGATAATTCTACTTATTTCTTAGAGAGAGTATTTACAAGACCATACAAGAAATTTAAACCAAAAATCATCAGCTTTTAAAATTTTCAAATCAGACTGATCAAAATGTCACCAGGTCTGATTTATGGGAATGTAAGCTTGGAAAAGATTACCTTTAAAATACTGAACATCAGTTGTTAAGGCTGAAGCAAGCTCATCTGGTGAAACCTGTAGCATTCCTGCCACTGAAATGAAACCAAAATTTAAAGAAAGACTGATTTGTGCTATACTACACATTTCACTTTTTGTAGCAGATTTTCTTCTGTAGATACTACTTTTGAATAATGAATCCACACATTAAAGAAAAGGATGCTGTCATAGGAGTAATCAAAATTAATAAACACATAAAATCAGATTACTATAATCAGTGCTTTGTGAAGTTAGAAAGTATCTGTATATTATATTACAGCTTTCTTTCCCCCTTAAATATTACTTAGATTTCCTTAGGGTTTAGTAGACGTTCTCCTGAAATAGTCAAGATATGCTACTTATTGACATTCTGTATCCATAAGCCACAGGGAGGAGGTTTGTCAGTAACCAAGAGGGCAAACTTCAAAGCATGGAAACAAGAGACCTTTTTAAGACACAGATTTTGAATGTAAGGAATTCAATTCAAAGCAAATTTTTCAGCTGTTGACAAGCAGTGCAAAAGTATTTTAAAAGAAGACTGTGCAAAGTATGCTACACAATTTCTTTTGTCAAGTGGTAAAGTTAAATATGGCATTTAATTAGATAATTTGTGACACTGACATTTTATTACATCTTATAGAAATCTACAGTTTATAGAATATCCAAGTCATTTGGATACTGTCTTGCCAGAATAACTTATGAATTTTTAGAAGTCATTTTTTTTGTCTCTCTGGAATTGTCTTTCCATCTGTGGGTGGAACAGCGCAACTTCCCTGCTTTGGGACCAAGCAAGCAATGTCCCAAGGTCATGTCCTACTGACCTTGTTCCAGTAGCTGCAGGTCTGACACGAAAGCTGTCTCAGCGTCTGTCAGAGCCGTAAAGCGAATGTCTCCAAGATGCAATATTGCTGAGAGAATTACAAACAGGTTCTCCACCTCCTGCACATATTTTATACAGAATTAAAGATAAAGAAGAGATCTGTTGGGTACATCAGTGATAGGTAATGGTTTCTAAAAGCACAAATTGTATTACTTGTATCACTGGCATTTGCTAAGTTAAAAAAGTATTCATGTGTGAATTAGTAACAGAAAATTTGGATTTTGAAATCAAGCATGACACAAATCAACAAAATTACTTTTTATTCCTTTTGTTTTAATGCAAGCCACATTAACTTCTAGATTAAGAAAGCTTTTCAAGATGTGATAAAAATACTGAAGTATCTTTAACAGATGCATTATTTGTCCAAGAAATAAATATATCTTGTCCATAAAGAACTTCCATTGAGACAATTTCTGTATCTGCAAATAACAAGGTTTTTTCCTCAGCCAACTGCATTCACAAAGTGTCTACCTCTAAATTATAACAGGTTCCTGGCAGTAAAAGCTATAATTAAAGTCTTAAAGGAACAAAAGCAACTTCCTTTGCCTCGCACTTTCCCTCTATGACTACATTCTCCTTTCTGATGTCTCAGTTATCTTAATGACCAGACTTCTCCTGGTCTCATGTTTATCACAGCAAGAAGAAAACTAACTTTCTTGTGTTGTTTTGGTTTGTTTGTTTATTTTTAAAATGTTTTTAAATTTAAGGAATAATATGATACATAAAATACGGACTCTAAATTCTAAGCTTTGGAAAGCATTGTGATTTTTGGAAGTTTTTTAAAGGGTTTTTTTTGAGGGTTATTTTAAATATCTTCTTATAAATTGTGAAACAGGAAACGTAATATCCACTATAACATTACATACCATCATGCATAGCAACATTAATTGATAATTCTTGAAATATCTTTGAAAAATAATATTTGGAACCCAAGCCTACTGAACTCTCACTTGCCAGAATTTGCAGAATAAGATTAAAAAATACACTACTCATGTAGTACTTTATTCTCAAGTTTTCATCTTTTCATCTTGTTCCTTTCCCTAGTAAATATACCTGTCACCAAAAGGCACTAAAAAAAGCTTACAGTCTTTCTGGGATAGACTAGAGCACATCCAATGCTGGTTAAGCAAGTTTCACTCCTTAAACTACGTTTTAAGGCAAAAACTTGAATATCTTACTGTATGAAATGGATATAAATAGGGCAGGAATATATTTGTCTTTTACACAATACCAAAGCTGAACATTTTAAAAACCTCAATATATTCAGCTGAAGTCCTGTTAATACAGAATTCAAACTAGGGTGCTATACTCTGCTTTTTGGGATGATATTTTAGGCAAGATGAATGGTACACTAGTACAGCATACCCCTTGCTTGAAGGTTGGATCATTCAGAACCAGTTTGGCTACAACTGTACAGCACTGAATGGCAATGGGCTGGGAGAGCTGCTTATTCTGGTGATTCTGGTAAGGCCTCAGGTTTACTTCATATTCCAGATTCTCAAACACTTTTGTATTGTTCCCTAAGATACATGTTCCCTCACCTTTAAAACAATTGTTTTAATAAACAGTGGAAGACACCATTAAAGACTGCTAAGGAATCTTTATGCAGTTCTACAAAAATATAATTTATCATTAAATGTGGCTAGTCAGTGAAGACATAATATATATACAGACCTTTCCATGTACCTCAGAAGTAATATGCAGAAATTTTAAGAATGTGTTTTATCTAAATCTAATCTTTAACATAGGAGGTCAGCCTGCAGTATTCCAGAGTTCCACAGATATCTAGCCTCCTAAATGATTATTCTAACACTGCCTGAAGACAGAGGAACCTTTGAAGATGGTTTACACTTTTCTGAGAGGTAACTTCCTTTCAAGAACTCTGAGCAAAGTGAAGTCCTGGACTCAAAAGAATTCTGTATGTAAGGAGTTCTCAAACAGTTTCTGCAGGCCTCTAAATTGTGATTCATTATGCAATCATTTATTTATTTATGGTTTGAACCTCCTCAACAGATATTAATGAAAGAGTAAGAGAGATTCACCTATCTGTGAATACTGGTCTAAATTCAGAAGCATCTAGACCTTTTACTACTGAAGTCTACTGTTGCAGAGCTTAAGCCACTAAGAA
Organism: Serilophus lunatus; assembly: GCA_013399895.1. Lineage (NCBI taxonomy): Eukaryota > Metazoa > Chordata > Aves > Passeriformes > Eurylaimidae > Serilophus > Serilophus lunatus. The sequence continues at coordinate 344,423 of VXBA01005783.1, read as the reverse complement.
TAAGGAATAATACTGTTAAATATAGCCATACGTGTTCAATTTTATATATGGCCACATTAATATTCTTGGAAAAAAACCCTGCTCTTCTTTATATTGAAAGGTGTCATAGGTCACCAAAGAACATTTGTTACTACTTGAACTAGGGAATGCTAAACAGTTACACAATGCACCATCATCACAGAAGTCTACCTCACAACTAAGAAACAGCTTCCACAAACTTACAATTTTTTTGTTGATAGCCCTTGGTCCCTTTTTATTACAACTGCTGACCATCTGTCAATCATTTTTTAAAGATAATCTAGCATAATGTTGCATTATCTTCTCTTTTAGTCTAAAGATACTAAATCTCAAGTAGGGGTAAGTAAGTTCTGTCTTATTCTAGAAATACTGTTGCTTAGCATTTCTTCTGCAGAATTGTCCCAAGTACTGTGTGCGAGGTTGCATATCCATATATAAGAAATACAGGAGTTTGCTAAACATTCTAGTATCCTGAAGGGATTTACAGTTTACATGAGTTCTTATATTCACCCCTCAGTTCCTTCTGATTTCCATCACACCTCTGTCTTTCAGATCCTATTCTTGATTAATTTTCCAAATTATCTTCTTCATTAGTTTTATAAGATCAAAGAGAAACATTAGGCCTATCTTTTTGTTCGTTTTGGGAAGCTAAGTCAGCTTTCAAGCTTTTTCTTTGACTAAATATTTATTTACTTCTTTTCAGGTGCTGCTGGCATATGTGTGTTTCACAAAATTAAAAAGGACAGGGAGATAATCAGGAAGAGGAAAAAATAACTGTGGCTTCTGTGAGGTGTCTGCCACATGGGATTTGACTGTTTCTTTTTATCTATATAATTTAATTGTTCAGAGTATTATACCTTGAAGCTGTTTTGTGAATCTTTAAGAATTAAAAAGATTTACATTGTTGGTTCTGTGTCTAATTAAAAGCGATTACAGTAATTTCCCTGGAGTGAGCTAGTACTGTATATTGTTTCAAGGTCTTAACCAATAGAAAAAAAAAAAAAAGATAGAAAGGCACTTCTTTTCTCTATAAAAGGCTGTCAGTGAGAATTCCTTATGGCCTGCTTTTAACTAAAAATCACTTAGGCTTGTGTAACTTACCAGGCTATTGAATCCCAGAGCACCTAGAGCTTGTTTTAGTATGGTTAGTTTCTCCTTGTTTTGAGGATTGGCTGTTAGCATCGTCTCTTCTGGTACAGTCTGTCTAAGATACCTGAACAGAAGAAAAATAGCATATATGGCATTTACAAGGCTGGTGCATGGTCAGACTTTTGAAGTAAAAACCCCAGCTTTACATTACAGATCTTTCTCAGCCTTTGGGGGGAACAGTACCAGTGACAGAATGTTCTGTAATTCTTTCTTAATCTTTGCTTAAGACTCCCCCCAGTCTCAACTTTAGCCCTATAAATAAGCTAAAATTCCAATTTATACCACTGCCAGTTTTGCCATTCTTCCCCTACCAGACACTCCCTTTCAGAAGGAAGATTTGAAGAGAACCTCTGATAACTCTGACTGCTTTAAGTTCCCCTGCTGCTGCTAGGGAACAGATTAGCTCTTAACTGCCATGATCATCATTCATTCCCTTAGCAGCTGAACGGGTGACAGGTATACTCAACATCTCTTAGAACAAAGTAGTATCTAAATATATGGAGTAGTAAGTGTACAGCCCTTAAGCTTTGCACACTGTGAAGCAAAAGGAAATTCTATGAAATTTCCCAAAAATAATGATTAGAAGAGAGAAAGAGAGACACCTAGTGCAGCAGCTAACTCAGGAAAGAAAAATACAGAGGCAACATAAAGGGTAGTAAGACAAAACAGATTAAATATAGTAAACCAGATTATTGAAAAGGGCAGCAGTTTAACCTTCACATATATTTTAAAAATATTCAGGTATCTTCATACAGCTGAAATCACTAAGAATGAGGACTCTGAATATCTTATGGGATGCGACTTGTAATTACATCATGCTGAGAATGTAAGATGTTTTCTTTTATCATTAGCATTAAATTATCATTAAAATATACATTCATCACACAATCTACATTCTTCACAAACATCACTTACATAAATAAAAGAATTCTCCACACCTAAATCCAAATATCATCAGTACACCACCAAATAGGGACAATTTACAAGCACTCCAACTCTCATCCCTTCAACACAATTACAACAAAAATTCCCCATAATTATTTTGCTCTGTATTAATATTCAGTCTGTGATCTGTCACATAAATATGGGAAACAATACTGGTTAAATTTTGACAATTCTTGTTTATAAATCTATTAGAACTATAGAGGAGATACAGCTTCAAAATAAAACTCCTCCTACTACAGAAGGTCTGGCAATCCTCTAGTAAAGGTCGGAGTTCTTATAAAGGTAGCCTCTTATGTGCATATGTGTAGGAAGAATTATTTAGTATTTGCACTTTTCTAACTGATAATGAGGTTTCAGTGGTACACACAATGAAATATAAAGTGCATTTTTAATGGATGGATATCAGCTTTAGAGTGTGGATTTCCCTTGCAGTGAAAATGGTATACGTTACCCCAGCAGATGGGCAGGAGAAGAATAATGGGGGAAAAAAGGTGCACCTGGGTACATATGCACTTTTGCACTCACAGGAGGACTCAGTCAGCAGATACCTCAAGTACAAACAAGCCTCATATGAGTGGATAAAGCTGATGAATTAACATAATCATTCGGAATATGAGTCTGTGAGCATCACTGCCAGTGCTTAGATCTAGTTCCTTGAGGTTATTTAAAACATTAATTTTGTCAGAATCGGATAGATACAAATGATAGTACAGCTGTCATATAAGCTAGAGCAGATGATACAAAGTATAGGCCAACTTCATAGTGGAGTTTTTAGTTTGGCGTTTTTTGTTTGTTGGGTTTTTTTTTGTTTTGCAGGGGTTTTTTTGGTGGTTTTGTTTTCATTGTTATTTTGCTGCTTTTTTTGGTGGTTTTGTTGATTTATGGGTTTTTTTTGTTTGGTTCATTGTTCTTGTTGCTGTGTTGTTTTGTTATTGTTGTTTGGGGTTTTGTATTTTTGTTTGGTTTGGTAGGTTGTTTTTCCTCGGTTTATTACTTTTCTTGTAGGTTCAAAAGGAGCCTGTTATTAATCTAATACTGAATCTGGCATAGAAGCTATTTGTATAAAGAAAATATAAAGAAAATTTTCCACTATTCTGAACTGCTGCATGAGCTTAGATCAGTAAAGTGTTATGCATCATGTGGCGGCACTTTTGATCCATAATTAGGAGACTTATTGAAGCAGCTACCCTGCTGTCAAAATATCCTATTGTTGAATGGTTGGAGGAGTTGGAAACATATGGCCATTTCTGGAAAAAAACCCTCCTTCTCAATGGTGTTCTCCCTAAATAACTCTTTCTCTCTCTGTACCGTCCTGTGCTAGTTGAAGTCCTAGTGGGTACTGGTGTTGCAAAAAGATGTGTGAACACTACCAACACGTATGAAAGCAGGCTGTGGCATAGCAAAGTGATGCAGGACGTTCACTCCCGAGAGTAAAGAGCTGAGCTGCGACAGGAACCAGCATGCGTCAGTTCTTGCCTTCAGCGCAAGCCCTTCTTGCTGACACAGCAGGGGGCAAACTCAATACCTGCCAAACCAGGTGCCTGTGGCTCTAACATCCCATCCATAAACTGCAGAATCTGCTGGGACATGTCTGTTGGAAGACAGTCTGACTTTCCCAGTAATACATGTCCTGAAAATTTAATAATCAGCAGACATTCCAATGCCCTTGGAAAGGGATGCAGCTGAACATTTTCTAAGACGCACTTCAATTTCAAATCACTTTCCTCAGTCTAAAAGCAATTAAACTCTTTTAGAATATTTCATGAGGCTCACTCATTTTCCAAACTATTTAAAGTCTAATGAAATATGAAAAATTGCTTTGAAGATATGTACATTCGATGGTTAGATATTTATAACACAGAGGATGGATAAATTGTATAGAGTACTTGGAACTGTTGATGGAAAGAGATATGTCACTGTGAAAAAGTCCTACTAATAATGAAACAGTCCTTCATTGGAGATGTATTTCATTCCATAAAATGTAAAGTTTTTTCCAGGACTTGCAGTTTTCCTCATATTTATAGTGTATTTTTGGCTTTTGACATTCAAGAAAAATGTCAAGAATGGCATTGTTTGTGATAGAGAGGGATTAAATTGCTTAAAATTTATATTTTGAACCCACCACAAAGCCTTTAGACTTTTGGTATGGTGAACTATATAGCACTGTAGCCATGAAAACCCATGCTGTTACTTGAGTATGTACAATGTCCCTGTTTCCTGATGCATGCAGGCTGTGTACCAGTTGTAGGTTTACTTGATGTAGTTTTACTTGCTTACTGGGGTATCTCTGAATGTAAGTTCATTCTGCAAAGGCACATTCATATTAGTTTATCGTAGCTTCAGAAAATGATTCTCAGATTTTGGATGAAGGTAGCTACTCAGACAAATAACATTTCTATCTCTGGCAAAAGTGACAAAGCAAACAGTTTATGCATTTCTAATAATTAACTCCTTTCCACTGACTGTCTAAACATTTGTTTAAATGATATCCCACATTGACCTTTGCATTGGACTACTACTTTCCACAGACAATTTATCAGCATATAAAAAAGTTTTAAGGATTCAGTGACTGTTTATTTCAAAAACAGAAGAAACTTATTGATTTACAAAATGGATGTTTTTTTAAAGAAGATAAACTAATCTAATTGTAGTATAGCCACCTTCAGTAAAGTACGATGCTGCATTAGACACAAAATTTCTTGAGAAATATAAAAGAGGCTAAATAGTATTTTTCTTTCTGATTTTTCTTCCAACAGTTCTAATTTGCAGCATTGTAGCAATCACATCAATTCTAGTCTCTAAAAGGAAAAAATTACTATTTATAAGAAAAAAACCCAATGCTGCTAATTTTTCAGTATATTGCTTATCATGGTATACAATGTTTTGACCATCATTAGAACGACAACATAGATCAAATTTTCAGGTAGGGGTTTGAATGGCGCGCCCAAGAATATAAAAAGTACTTACTGTGACATTCAATTCTCAAATTCAACTACTGGATTCTAAAATGCAGTAATTACCTTACCTGTTTATCTTTTCGTTCTCATTTTAACTGTTACACATCATCACAATAATTCAGCATATATATTTTGCGAACAAATCTCAAATATGAAGAACTATTTATGTCAGCTTACCTGAACAATACTGAGTTTTTGTGACATATGCATACTTCAAAATTGTTTACATAAACCTACCTGTTAAAAATTTTGTCAAAATAAATAATTCTGTGTTTAGATGATTGAGCAAATAATGAGACTAAAGTCCTATCAGTTTGCTGCTAACAGAAACTCAGCAAAATAATATTTGATTTATATTAATTTTCTTTTGAATTCTAACCCCAGAGCATTTAGTATCCATCAAAGTGATCTCCCTCATTTAACATAGACAAAACATGAAATTTCTGTTTCCTACTAGAACTGTTACATTTTTCTAAAATCTGTGAAAAGAGAAAAATAAATCTAAAATCTGGTAATCACAGGACCCATTTTCTAGTTACTGTCTTATAGTCAGCATGATACATAAAAAAGATCTGGAGCTTTCCATTTCTGTGTGTCAGGCAATCCATTTCAAAGTGAGCTGAGAGCACCTAGAGCATAATGGGATTTTGAACCTTCATGTTTCATGTCCCTGGTAAGTGTTGCCACTGTCCTGTTAGCACATGCTGAAGGCAGAAAAGCTTATAAGTACAGTCCTCTTAGGAAGTTTTACCTTCTTTTGGTGAGAAGCTTAAGATCACCCCAGGCTTTCAAAAATATGTTTTCTTGATATTTTGAAGCAAAGCCAGAAAACAATCATTTTTTGGCGTTCTTGAAAATCTAGCTCACATTGATTCAGTTATATAAACTTCCCTGCTATAGTCATCAAAGTCTATACTCTGGTTACCAGAATTTCATGGGAGATATGAACTGCTGATGTAAGTAGGGAACTTTAACAAATTATATTTTGCCCTAATCTACTCTGTAGACAATTATAATCATGAAGTATTTCAAGCTGTATTGCTTGTAGTTGTTAAGTGAAAAAAGATGACTTTGATACACAAGGCTGACCACAGAGATCCGAGGGCTTGTCCAAGGACCCTGTAGTAGCAAGCCTTCCTGAGGATTATAATAAACTTTGATATTTCACAACAGAGTAAGTAAAACATTACCAAAACATTATCCTAACCACTTTGCATTTGTCGAATCTGACACTTGAAATGTTCAAGCACACTATAAGAATAGTCACTTTATGTCACACACTTAAATAACATGGCTCTTTATGATACAGAAATATCTGGTTCATTGCAGTGATTCAAGTCGTATTCGAAAGTGAAACTGTCTGAAAAGGATCAGTAGGTTTTGACCACTTCATCAAAAATTCCCTTTTGTCAGGACAGTTAGAGTTGGGCTCCAATTAAAGACGAAGAGGAAACACGGATTTGCCAGATGGACACTTCTTTTCAGAGAGCTTTCCTGAATACATTCTGTCATGAATAATTAAAAGATCTCCTGGTGAGATTATATAATTAAGTGGTTCCAAGTACTATAAAATTTTAGGATAAAGCCCTACAATGAAAAAAAAAAAAAGGAGCTTTTTGTTTGTTTGTTTGTTTTTTCTAAGTTAGCATCTAGCTGCTTGCTACTTGACTCCTTTCCTGATGGAGAATGAGTGCTGACACATCTGCATTTCATCATAAAGCTTCCTGGGCTATAGCAGGCTTGATATAAGGGAAGCTATACAAAATTATTTATTAGTCTTGAAACTGTAAAATAGATGGTAGTGCAGTAAATGCTGCTTGAAGTAGTAAGGATTTCGGCAATCACTTAAGATCTTCAGTAAAAAAACCCTCAGCTTTAACGCAAAAAAAAATATATCACTTTCTAATAGTTTATACTCAGAATAACTTGCCCATTTGAGGTTTCAGAGTATTTTAAAGCTTCTGGTCTGTGCTCAGATTAGAAATGGGACGTTTTTTTAGAAAAATTCAACAACATGCACACACAAAAGCAAGGGGGTTCAATAAGGTTATGCTGGTTTATTGGTCAGAGAAAGTGACAGAGAGCAGAAAAAAGACCATTTATTGGTCAAGGAATTAAGCCAAACACAAATGAGTATAATTAAGATACAATTCAACTGCAAATAGTTACAGAATAAGAAAAAGTGATACCTGAATGTATAAATTCAAGGCAGGCAAAGCTGATTAGGCAGTAAATCATCAAAAAAGCATCTAGCATAAACTAGATGAGAGCTGAGCATGCCCTGATAAATTAAAAAAAAAAAATCATCATATGTAACACCCTTATTTACATATGCCAGTGTAAGAGTCGTGAAACAGCACTGTGAAGCTTTAACTGGACTATTGCATGTGATTTAGGCCATTCCATTTCAGGAAAACCAGGATCAGTTAGAGAAAACCCAGAGGAAAGTAACAGAAAAAAATGTATCAGAAAAAGCGTGCATTAAACATCACCTACTGCAAAGAGGAAAATTCCTACAATCCCTTGGGCCCAAAACTATAGACATGGAAATACCACTACTTTACGCAGTTGACCTGAAGGATACACAAGAATAACACAGTACAGCATAAAACGTATTTCAGAGAAATAACCTAATTTCAAGGAGATACAAAATGTGGAGGTATCATAGGAGAACTAAGATATAAAGACAATTTTCAACACACTTCCAGATTTTGATACTTCATTCATATCAAGTTTGCAGAAGACATCAAACTAAGAGAGAACAGTCAATATGATGGAAAGTAAGGTTGCCTGACTGAAGGAATGGTCAACAGGAACTTTATGAAATTCCCAAAGGCAAAAGAAAAGCTGTGCAGTTGGAAAGTAACAAACCCTTGCAATGGTAGGGGTTGATGAGCTAAGGAGCTCAGAACCCCAAGGGTTTTGTCCTGAGCTGTTCCTCAGCTGAACAGAGAAAAAGCCCTGAGGGCCCTGAGGGCTGTGAGCTGGGCAGAAATGGCCTGCAGCATCCAGCATGTCATCACCAGGAGCCTTGCCAGGAGACTGGGGGTTGCTCCCCCCCTCCAAGCACTCATTCTTAGAACCACATCTAAATACTTCAATCAGCTTTCCGTGCATGCACACACAGAGTACACTGATAAAGTGGAGTGAGATCAATGGAGGGCCACCTCAGTGATCAGGGATGGAGACATGATGTGGGAGGCTGGCTGAGTGAGCAAGGCTTGCTCAGCACAGGGGAGGGAAGGATCCAAAGACATAAAGAAGCCTGGAGATTTTCAAGACTTCACTGGACAAAGTCTGAACAACTTGACCTGATCTCACAGCTGGCCCTGCTTGGAGCAGTGCAACATGAACCCTCTGAAGTCCCTGTCAAAATGAATTATTCCATGATCCTATAAAACACATTAAACCTATTTCTCAGGTGTGTTGGGATATGGGGCGTTTTTTACTCAGTAATTTTGGCTCCAAAAAGGGGAGAGACCAAGAAAAAGAAGGTCTTGAATTGCAGGGGGCATTACTGTGACCTTTAAGTAGTCGCTAAAGCTCAAAAATTGAACACAGGTGTTAGATAACCACAGGCAAGTTTTGCTTAGAAATTTGAGTTGTTTAATACCTGAAAGGATGACTGTTCTAAAATCAGAGCAATAAATATTAAAGCCCTACCACAGGAGGAGTCAAAAGAGAAAGGTAATATTTGTGCACTGCAACTCCTCTGCTTAAGTCAGCAATCCTTTCCACTAGTTTATCTAGTAGTTAAAACAGACAGCATTATTATTTTCTGAGGGGAAAAATGTCTTCTCACCCTGGAAATAAATATTTAGACAGCAACTTCTAAATAGTCTCTTTTAAAAATTTTAAAACACTAGAATTTTAGAGAAAATAAATTTAGAGAATCACCATCAGAAAATTTTCATCCACTTTGATCACCTTCTGTGAGGTCATAATGAAAGAAAATCTCTTTTAGGGTTGGTTTTTTCATACCTTCAGAATACCTGGAGAAATAGAATCATTAGTAAGTTAGAAGGTTTTCAGCAGTTGTTTTAGGAAGAGCTGGGGAACAGGGCCAAATTCCTGAAATTGACAAAGACATCCCATGCAAGCTGTATCAAAGTAATTGTTAGGATATATGCTGTGACCACCACCATCATCTCCAAACTAATTCAACTTGGTTTGATTTTGTATCTGGACAATATATGGTTTGTATCTTCTACATGAAATCATTTATTATTAAGGCTATCAGAATGACTGAAAAATAATCCTTTCCTGCACATAACCACTCAGAAAGGATAAGATTTTTATTCCACTTTCCTTCTGTGTAAAGATACACTAAATGAACTCAAGCTTACTCTAGTTAGACCATAGGTCTTACTCCATAGAAAGTGAGAAAAACATAGGGCTGAGAGTCACAACAGAAATTTTGCTTATTCCAAATATCATACTGACACAGAAATCACAAATTTAAAGATTTGAGAGTGATAGAATAATTTTCCTAGTTAGAATTGGGAACATGAATGTGAACACAGATCAAACTGCCTTGGCATCAGCTTACATATCAGTTAAGTTTTCTCTTTTGTGCAGCTGTTGCAATAGATTTTCAAAAAACTGTCTATTTGCACAGTAGATTCTGGTTTGATACAAAGAGTTGGACCAGACCTCTGGTGGCCCTTTTCAAATCAAGGGCAAATGAAAATGTTATTTTTCTCTGTGCATATTTCTTCAGTTGGTGAAAGAAAAAATAAAACCAAATGCATGAGAAGAGCTAAATGCCATAATCTGTTGTTTCTTAAGTACCCAGTCCAATGTTTCCTGTGCGTCCAGTAACAACAGTGAGAAACAGAAACTCCTATTCTTTTTCATCATATGATCTGGTACATTTATTTTGATAAAAGGAATTCAAAATTAGTGGGTAAAGAATTTACATGGAAGGAGCAAAGAATTAATATTTAAGATAAACTAATCACTAAATACAGGACCCTGTTTCCTTAATTAGGCAATACAAGCCACTGCAGATCATGTTATAAATCAGAAATTCGGGATGTTGTCTATAAATCCTTTATTTCTTTGATAAAAATTTCATACAAATAAAACTCTTAATAATTCACTAATTCAAAATACCTATTAAAACTGAGGCCCTGATAATTCATATTTAGTTATACAAGAAAGACTGTTTTTGTTCTTACTTATAGAACAAAAAATCCATGTTGTTTTTTGGGGTTTTTTTACATAATCATGCCGTAAGCATGTGGAAACCTGTCATGCAGTAGTTCTCCAAAACCATTATGTGCTGTCCAGTTTAAGAAATCTAGAAAAAAGAAATAAAACCAGGCTGTTTTAAAACATCACCTTCATCCTGGATGTGATTTTCTGCATACATCTGCCCTCACACAGAGGTGTCCAAACTCTTTCTAATCGTGATGATAGGCAGGAAACAGAACTGACTTGTCACTCGCTTTGCATGAGCTGCTCAATAAGTCAGCTTTATGGGAAACTGGTAGGAAATACTGCATCCATAACCTAGAGATGAGCATGTTAGTTACACTGAATGGATTCAGGTATGCCTACTGAAAACATTCATGCACTTCTAATGCTGCAAAGGCTTTTATTACAGCTTGATCTTAATTAAAATATGTCACTCAAAAGCATATACAATTATATTCTCAGTGCTATCTTCTATAAAACACTGCATCAATTGTTCCAAAAACAGACACAGACCATGCCCATGATGACATCACATTTAGTGATTTCAGACCACTGAAACAGCAAGAAAGAAGACCTTTGTTATTGTTTGGGGGTTTTTTTGTTGTTTGTTTTTTTTTTAATTTGTATTTCTTGCAAGGTTTACATGTGCTGTGAATTAGAATAATGATTTAATTCATCACTGTATATTGGCCCAATTCAGCAAAGTATTTATGTGTAACTAACTTCAAACCAATGCTTCATCCCATCAATCTCAGTTGAATCTTAGTATCATAATAAATGTCACTATAAAGTAAAACTGAAAGTCAAAGGTTAACACCCTATGTTGAGCTTTGATTCACTAAGAAAGAAAGGCAGATGAGGTATATAACTGAGTCTGAAGGAAATAAGTAGCACTAGAGAATTAGATTTCAAGCTGTACCAAGCATTGCCTACATATTTTCTAGGCGTATGACATTATCGTACATTTACTCCTACATCATGTAATGCAGATTCCAAAGATATACAAAGATTCCTGAACTGTAACGGTATGACCTAGATGCAGTACAGAAAACACAGTAAGTGAAGCTATGGGACTTTTTGCTCAACAGCAGCTGAGGTGTTGCTGACTTCACAATGAGCCACACAGACTTTCTTTTGCCTCTACCTATCTCCATATAAAGTCTAAAACCAAAAATTGTTATAAAATCTTCATTAGTTGTTGCTTTGTTGCTAGAAAATTCTCAAAAGAGGCAATGTCACAGAAGGATGAAGCAGCATTTCATAATCAGGTTAAAGCTTTAACACAATCTATATGCATATTGTGGGTGTCATTTAATGTGACATTGTATTAAGAAGCATGGATTAACAAGCTAAATCCCTTCCTTCCCCTCATTAGTGCTGCCCAATGAACCATGTATCTGCACAATCATGTGAAAAGAGTGTGGCATTTTCCTTTGCAGTCTGTATCTCTCCTTCCCATTCAGTTCAGGGTGGTAGCTCTGATTAAGCACAATGGTCATCACTAAGAAATTCAGCATTACCAGACCAGTTATTTTTTACTTTAAGATCAGGTGGAAATGGTAGTATCTGACATGTTATTTACAAACAAAATATGGCTACTTAAAAAACAGTTTTCTTACAACTTGGTCAGCTTATAGCACTCACATTAAATATTTGTGAGGTCTTTCTCTGAAAAACGTAGAATTTTTCTAAAAGGTTAGATATTTCTGTGACTACTTGATTAATTCCCAAGACACAATCTAGGCATAACTAAACATCAGACTTAAGGACTGTTTTGCCAGACTGAAAATTAATGACCTAGTAGCTTTACATATCTTTTCAAAACCGCTAGGAAGAAGGGAATTGAGTGCATAAAATGAAGACATTACCTTTCAAAAATAAATTCCACTAATCTCTACTCTATTTACAAAGCCACAAGATAATATCCCTAGATATCTCATGTGAATATGAGAGGACAATGTATTCTGCTTAGTGAGGAAAAGCTGCCTTGCACTTAGTACTGTTTGATATGTAAACAGGAACGAGATAAAGACAAAGCAAAACAGTTGACATCAATGAGGTAAACGACATTTACAGAAGAACATGATTATGAATAGCTTCTGGCTTTTTTTCTCTGAGGGATAAAGGGCATGTATTGCCACATTTTTTTCTTTTGTCTTCAATTTTTAAACCAGCACTGAGCTGGAATTACTGCTAACCATTTAAAAGCAAGTATTTCTGCTTGTAACTGGGCAATAAAGCACCAAAGATGCCTTAAAAAGTAGCAATAGCTTTGTTAACGTCAAAAAGTATCAACACAATATTAATTAATTAAATACTGCAGAGAGATTTGGTGATAGCCAAAGTGCAGGTCTTACTTTTACTTCTGCAAACTAACAAAATAATAAGATATATGTTCTGTAAACTGGTTTTAGCACAGAAAGCTTATATCAGCCCATGTATTGTCCAGTAAATAGTTTTGCCTTGATATTTTCATAAAATGAAATTTCAAATTCTGTAAGACTACTTGGCTATGAGATACATAAGTTTTACACACAGTGGATATATTCCAATGGAAGACAAAGAAATACATCTTGGTCTTTAACCTCAAAATGCCAAATACTGTTAGGCTACAATCAGGTATGCCCCACCTTCCTAATTAGATTGCTGTTCCTGTGGAACAGGTTGAAATCAGAGACTCAAGCATTTTATTCCTAAAACTACATGAAAATGTAAATTTAGAATTAGTCCGTTAAGGAAAAAAAAATAATGCACAGCAGAGTGACTCAAAATAGAATTTTTCCCACCTTCAAAGACATTACAAGAATGAATAAAGACAGCATACCTTGTAGTACTGTTTATCTGACCCACGTCTCAGTATTTTACAGGACAAAATCTCTCAGGAGATCAGAATTCTGTGAACTATCATTTTAAAAGCATAGTTTTGAAGTTTAATATACATTAAATAAGAGGCATATTGATGACAATGATGATGATAACAAAGTAGCATATACTGAGCACTGCTGAAGATACAGAGGAAAAAAAAGCCAGTATGCGTGCAAGTGCAAACTGGTCCAATCCATGTCCTGGAATGCTTCAAAAATTCTGTTTGAACTTTGCTCCTACAACTAAGAGTAATTTTGCATTTCTGTGTTCAGACTTACTTTGGCATTAGTTGCCAGGTAGATGTCAGGAAGTTTATGAGCCTCAAAGGCAGTTCTCCACCAGTGTTTTACTTTAAAATGCTGATTCATAAATAATACTTACTGGGTTAAGAGCCACAGTATCTATCTAAACTTCAAAAAAGTGCTTTGAGAGCCTGCTTTTAACTTTCACCAGTATATAGTTAAAACATTGATAATATACTACAAAATTATTTCACTATTTCACTACTGACTGTAGTTCATGGACCAGTTTCAGATCAGCAGTTTTACAAGAAATGTGGCAAAAATACATAATAGCAATGGAAATACACTGGAAAAACAATCACTAAGAGCATAATGGAAGCGGGGAAAGGACAGCAGTTACAAGGAAGTACAGATGCATCTCTAATAGTGAATCTGTTTCCTCTAAAACCAGACATGAGTTATACAGAAGCAAACAGAAAAAAACACTCAGAAATACCAGGAAAAAAAATCTCTAGCTGTACCATTTTTAACCAATCTCTATTTGAGACAGAAAACTGATTAAAAAAAAAAAAGTCAAGTGAACAATTATATTAATTAAAAAAAACATATCATAGAATCATCATCATAGAAAGGCTTGGGTTGGAATGGACAGTAAAGACCATTTAGTTTCAACTCCCCTGCCATGGGCAGGGATGCCATGCATGAAACCAGAGGAGCTCTATCTCTATCAAAGAAGGGTCATATAGACTTTGCCCTTTATTTGATACTGGAAAATTTTATTGATATAGAACAGTCTCCAATTGTTTTACAACAAACTATGTCACCAAATAATTTAGTTTCCTATCTAATAGCATTATTTTCTTTATTAATTTTTACAGTGAAAGGCCATTGACTTTTTTGACAAGTGATAAGCACTTTTCTTAGTCTTCAGGATCCTCATCTTGGGTAAAAAAAGATGAAAAAATTGATATGACTGTAACAGCATCCAAATAAATACTGCAATTATTGTGTAAGTTTAATACTAAGCTGCAATGCCACCGTGGTAAACTGATTTCTATCCATTTAATGATTTAGTTATGTTAAAATTTCATAAAGGTTAAAGCAGAAACTAGAAGGTGCCAGCATTGTCATAAGCTATAAATTACATCTCTCTTCAATTATGTTTACAAATGTAGTTTGTTTGTCAAATGACATTTCTATATTGTTTCAGTGCCCTTTCCCACCATTTCACTCAGCAGAAAATCTGTAGTAAGGTTTTTATTTCAGAGGACATCCTTGATTTGCATAGTTCTTTGTATGCAACAGATGCAAACTGTATCTCTTCTAACTATTCTTCTCACCCATATCATTGCTACTGAAGAAATGCTTAAATTTCCAATCAGATAAGCATAAGACTTATTATCACAGACAGGTCACAGATCAAAATCAGAGAATCACAGAATCATTTAGGCTGGAAAAGGCCTTTCAGATCGCTGAGTCCAAGGTCCAGAACCTTATACATGTTTCTTCCTTGAAACACTCTGGGCCCATTCAACTCTCCCTAGTGGGTCTCCTCACATGAGCCAGAGCACTTTTTACACAGGCCTCATAACAACACAGCTCTGCCTGGTCAGATAGGCTAATATATGTGTGCACAGTTTGTACATACATACATACATACATATATATATATATATATTTACTTAAATATTAGCATATGGTATGCGTTCTAATATATAATCAATAAGCATCACATGTGTTGGCTGCTAGTCAAATGTGACTTGAAGCCTTGAAAATATACTTGAAACTGGTTTTGTTTATTTTTGGTATGAACCACTGAGTACAGCAAGTTTCATGTGATTTATGCTGTACTGCACTATGTTGCAGCAATAACCCTTTGTGCCATGTTTCTAAGACTTATCATAAACTAACTCGATATAGACAAGATATATACATAGAATAAAGAAGTTCCAAAGATCACCTGTGTGATGAGTGATTCAGTGCAAGATATTTCCACAACATCTGTCTTGCATTATACTGCATAAAATAAATTCAGAAGACAAACTAAAAGCAATGCCATTTTTAAAAGCCATATAAAACTAAGATCATAACATCTTCTGACCTTTAGCACTCAACTAGCATGTTCAGAAAATTTTGAATTTTGTACGCTTTAGTCAAAACTCAATTTGAGTAGTTAACCACAAAAAACAGTGTGCAAATCCAGGAATTAAAGGAAACTATAAATGGCACTAATCTGGACACAGTCAGTGGAACCTCGGAGTAGAGGTAATTTTGAGGTACGATTAATTACAAAAAGAGAGGAAGAACACTACCCGGCGCTTTGGAGTGACCTTGCCTGACTAAATAGAATTGGCAACAGTAATTTTAATGTTACTCTAGTGCACTGAAGGCTACAAGGTAGCTCAGGAAGTTCAGCGGAGACAGCAGGTTCAAACAACGGTGAGAGTTACCATCTCCATTAGAGGTGACCCGGGTTCAGTAACGGCGGCTTCTGTAAGTCAATAACAATTTCTTAAACCATGCATTCCTGACTGGAAACTCATCTACAGTAATTGTATCAGAATGATTCTAAGAGTGACTTTTGAAACATAAATTGCAGGACTGTATTATCACTCTAGATTTATACAACGTAATAGCTGCGTGGTTTCAGGAGCTGAATCCACTGAAATTCCTGCCACATATGAGATGATTAGTATCCTATTAAAGTGCAGAGACATATTTTGCACTCGAAATAAAATATCTTTTCTGCCATTGATATAAGTGAGTAATCACTTCTAGTTTTAACCTAGGGTTTTTCCAATAGTATCATCCCTTGAAGCTACATCCATTTTCAATTTGACATGAAATACTGACGGGCTGCCCAAACACTCGGCACTTAATTTCTTCATCAGAGGACCAAATTTAACCAGAATATATATATTTACTATATCTATATTTATATAGTCTTTCATAGATTTCTGGAAACTTCTTTATTTTTCTAACAAAAGATTGAACTTGGTCCAGAATTTTAAGGTGTAAGGTACTCATCAACAAAATTCACAACAAATCAGAAAATCATCTGGTTCAAATTATATTTATTTTTGTGTTTGCTTTCTCCATTTAAAGGAATTTATTATATTATATTATAGCTTTCTGTTAGAACTAAGGCAGATGTCTTCAGCAGACTCTAAAGATCTCATACTCTTAATTACCAAGTTTGTTTCTTTCTTTTGTTATCTTTCCTACCACAGACAAATTATCACGCTTACCCTAAAAAGAGAAAAAAAAACAAAACCAAAGCCTCTGTGAATCAAAGAAAAAGCAAACGGTATTGTGCCAAGTCAAATGAAGTAAATGCAAGTTTGTGGAATAAAACTAAATATTCAAAAGTAAACTGACTAGAGTTATAAAAAGGCAAGAATCAGAATGGTTTTATATGGTCTGATGTAATTTTTTCTGTTCTGAACTGACACTGAGAGATTATAAATTACCAAATATTATCAGATATCCAAGTTCCATTAGGACAATACAGAAATACAAGGAAGAGTTTTTTGGCTCTACCACACTACTATAAAAATACAACTCATTCTTGAGAAAACATCATTTGTTCATCCACACATAATCACATTTGCAGGTTCAGCTTTATAGAATCATAATGGAGAGAAGAACAGCTGTTGAAAAGAAAGGTAATCAAAAGGAATGATTTCTTTACCTCTGACACTCTGTCAATGGAGGACTGTATATCCTCTTCCACAAGTCAATCAATATGAATGAAGAATAATACAATGAAGAGGACATTGTTAACACCAAATGAAAAAAAAATACCCAGAAGAATATGTGTTTCAGATTTACACTTTTGAATGAAGTAGAATAGCTATAGCATTTATTCTAAAAGCCAGACAAATAACAAATCCACTTGGGACCTCAGACAAAGACCCTGAGTTACATTTCAGATTTATTTTACTACCTTGACTTGACTAAATAAAAATTCTTCAAGTATTTCAAGTAAGTTAATAATTATTAAACATCACTGGAGTTATATTAAAGAATCCTTTAGAAATAAAGTAGTAATATTAAAACCAGCTAGTGTCAAAAGTGGAATAAATAAATTAAACATCAAAATCCAAAGCTAAGTTGACTCTGCTTTCAAGGAGAAAAATACTGCTTTGGATATCCTGACAAGTAATTAGAATGCAAGTTTGAAGGTGTATATGCAACTAGCCCTGAATTCAGGATGAACTCAAAACAACTACCCAGCCAGATCTCAAAACAAGTATTGTGAAATAAAATAAATAGAATAATGCATGAAGTGTAGGTATCTGCAAATACAAAAATAAAATATAAAAAATAGCTGCTTAATTTGCAAAAGAAGGCAGATGGTACAAATTAATATTTCAGTTTTGTTTTGAAAACCTAAGTTGTGATCCTGATTATATCTTCTGTAATTGCAATGCTAACCTCTTAGTAATGTATCTTATAGGACAAAACTTCTTTGAAGTGCAAAGATCAACACTGAGGCTTGAAGATCATGGTCCAAGAGATTAATGGTGCTTGAACATCAAAGAAAGAATAGGATGAGAAAAGAAGAGCTAAGGAAAAAAATCCCAACTCATTCCTTTTGGATCAATTCCTGCTCATAAAAAGAATAAACCAAGTTGAATAATCTCATGAACACCATTTACTCAGAAAACCTGCATGAATGAGGAAGGCAAAGGAAAACTGCAGAAGGTAAGACTATTGGGATAAAGACTATTATCAGTTGGAGGCTGAAGTTACAAGAGGGCAGGGAAAAAAGTTAAAGAGAACAATGTGAAAGCATATTTTGCTGGAATACGCAAATACATGCAGTAAGGACAGTTCAATCTCAAAATAGCAATCAATTAAAAAATATGACATTAATAAATGCAGCATAAAACAGGAAAAGAATACACAGTAAAGAGCAAGATTAAACAAATCTAAATAAAAGAAAAGCACAGGAGACAACAGAGAAAACTTAGACAATTCTTTTCACATTAAAATCATTCCAGATTATAGTGGAGCAAGTTTAAAACTGCTTCAGAATCTCAGACAAATGTATCTGCTTTGTATCTCTCTCCATTACCTTCCTAATAACTAACTGGTTTAGTTTAGCTGTCAGACTTCATTGGAATCTAAGTAAATGGAATTGCCTCATTACATTCAGAATCAACAGATCTTGTCCTTAAAATAGTACTATTTGTTGCAAATCAGATTTTCACAGTTGAAAAACAGTATGAAGATAGCCAAGAAACAAATGTCCACAGTAAATCTTTTCATTAGACAGTTGAAATATAAGTAAATTATAGAAGATGTAAACTGATTGAAGTGTATAATTTTTATATTATTTTCTATGATGCAGTTAATTAAAAAATCATTTTTACTTTTTTACAAACTATTTTTATATTTACTTAGCATTTCTGCTTCCTAAAACCACTACATATATTCACTTACTGTACTAAAACAAACTCCAGCAAAATTAACTTAGCGATAACTCTGCTGAAATTTTGAAATCTGTGTTTTAAACTATATCTTCATTCCACTCCATTACTTTGAAAGTTTGTCAAGTGTGCCTGAAAATTCTCTATATGCCAATGGTCCTTTGCTCTCAAGACATGCCAATATATATATAGCTTGCACTAATTGTACCACTGCATTGTCTTATAAGTGTTAATGTACTTAAAATGGTAGCTTTTTGGAGAAAAGGAATGTGCTGCATGTAATCAAGTCGACAGGAAAACTTGTTCAGAACCAAAAAAATACGAATTTACTTGCTCAACCAGAACTTGAATCCTCATTTCAAATTTAACAGACCTTTGGAAGAACAACTAGATGGACTTGACCACCATGGCCATTCAGCTGCAGAAGGATGATGAGCCTAGCATCTCCTGCCACAGCTTTTCTCTCCTCACCCATAATGGAAAAGTGAAATACAGCAGAGATACCTCTGAGTCTGATCTTTATCTTCCTCCTAAAATTCAACACAGTTAATTCCATTTTCCTGATTACTTGGAGCTTTGTTCTGTCAACAGAATTTTAAAATGAAGTTGATCCTCAACAGTGAAGTTCATGGAGCATCAACACTAGTATTTTTTGGGGTGAGAATCAGAACTTTAGTACAACTAATTTACAACAAGTTTGATCACAGAAAGTCTAATGGCAGTTTGATAAAGTGATGTAACTTGGCACTTCATATAGAAATTATTATTCCAGCAGGACTACCACCCATGGGAAAAACTGATGTAACCCTTACAAATTTATTTGTTTCATCCGCAACATTTAGATTCAGCTAATTTTGTAACTCAAGTCTAACACTTCCTTGGATTTTCTTCTAGTCATCATACATCAATATCAGCATCAGGCAAATTGTAAAGCACAGGAATTAAAACCATCTCTGTGAATTAGTTTTTTGGCCGTATGGAAAGTTCAAAACAAAGTCAATATTAATGAGGAAAAATAAATCTATTAGGCTTGAATACAAGGAAAGAGCATGGAATATCAGAGGACTAGAACATCTCTAAAATGACTATTTTTCTAATTATGTGGGGAAGATAAAAACTAATAATAGAAAAAAACCTTTTCTCTATGAATTTACCTTGCATTGTTAGGTTGACATTGTATGTAGACAAATGGCACTGATATGGAAAATGGGTAGTTTCGAGATTGTAAATTCTTTCTGTTTCATTTTAGATGAGAAAACTATCAAATCACTGTGGGGGGAAAAAGGCATCCAAAGTTAAAAGGAAAGAAAAGAGAATGCGTATGGAAATGTGCAGTGTCTTCCCGGCTTAGTATGTACAGCTGTTAGAAAATATAGAGACCGTCTCCTGAGTATGCTGAAATGGGGAAATGTGTGCTAACTGGATACTCACAGTCTCGAAAATTCACATCTTGTATGTAAAGGGAAAGGAAGAGTGGGGATCAATACTGACAACACTAGAATAATCATTAATTTTTGCACATTGTACTAGTGCTTTTTAGAAAAGATAATGACTACAAACACACAAAAAAATCAGACATAAGGCTCTGTCTATTGGGATCTTTTCTACACCATTAACTTTAATAAGAAATTCAATCACTTCACTAAAAGTACTACTTTATACATTAAATTAATGCAAAGTTTTCTTCTTGACAATGAAGAGGCCCCCTGCACTGAAAAACTGCAAAAGAAGATACATCAGTTCTGTGAAGTAATCTGCAGCTGTTAACATAACATTGTGCACATGACTGTTCTGTGGGAGAAAGGAAAGTTTTACACATCTAGGAACTGCAGTTTGACAATGCAATGACCACATTCCAGTTTCTGCATGCATGCTCCCCAGTTTGAAGTTGTTCTTTTTTGTTTGGTTTGCTTTGGTTTGTTGGGGGTTTTCTGTGTGTTTTTTCTGGTGGGTTGTTTTTGTGTGGTTTTTTTTGGTTGGTTGGTTGTTTTTTTTTTCAGAACAATCAATTACAAGAACTAGGAACCTTGTTTAAAGTGAAAAAGGTGACATCAGGTTGAACAGTTGTCAAACCCACCTTCATTTCTGAAACCATTTTCCAGAGTTAAGTGGCCTTGAGCTGTATTTCTAATATACATATAGAAATGTAAGGACATGATTTTTAATAACAATATCATTGAGTATCTTACATGTATATATTACACAAAGACATTCTTTCATTTTTCTATATAGCACAGCTTTGAAATAGAAAGGCCCAAAATTGGCCCAAAGTAACAAAAGCAGGTCTTTCCACCCTTTTTTTTTCTGCAAGACTTTCCCCCTATATTTTCTCTCCCGTCTTTCTGATCTCTCCTTTCTAAGAAAGATTTCCTCAATAAGAAAATCTTTCTTAGGATAAGATTTCTTATCCTTTCTTCACCAGGATAGAAGATCATTTATAAACTGACGTATCATCACTGCCACTTCTCTTAATGCTCTCTGTTTCACATTGGTTGCAAGATTTATACTAAGGTAGTACCTACTGTAACTATGATGCTAAACTAAATGTGCTAGAAAAGCTAACACGTACTTTATTGTGAGGCTGAACTTCACATATCGGAAAAAAATGCTTACAATCACGGACTGTACCAACTGAAAGAAAAATCCAGAGCAAATCAAGAGCAAATTGAGAACATAACCCCAAATTTCTAATCTCTCTGTATCACACATCATCATCAAGATGAAGAAGTTCTGCAGTTCTTTTGAAACAGTATGATAAAAATCAGCCTCTGAATGTAATGAACATATGGGAGCAACTGGCAAAAATAAAGCCTTGACTTGCCCTTTTGAGACTCTTTCCATTTCTGACATGCTTCTCCTGCTCAATCTTGAAAAATGATCTTACCTTTCAGCAATCGCTTCTCTCCTATCCATCATGATCCACATGCAGATATCGTGGGAGATGCATTCTTTCAGATCCCTTCCTATGCAGATTAAACGGCTTGCCACTTTGAGATCCTGCTTCTATACAGGTTTAATAGAAAGTGTCCAACTATTTGTTTTCTTACAATGCCTTAGCAATTGTAATGCTTGCAAGAACATTCATTTAAGTTTCTGAGTTCAAGCTTCCTCTTAGAATGGAACCAAACACCACAAAATTACAACCTAACAACTTCCCCTATACAGTGGGGTGAAACCCTAGCCTTATAAAAACTCCTAGTGACTTCAAAGGGGAGGGATTTCCCCTCTAAGCAATTTGCATTAACTGTGAATGCAGGATTATGTTCTACTTAGAACTACTGCTCACCTTTTACAGCATCAAGTCTTATATGAACCAGTATTGACAATACTTTAAGGTACTTGCATTGAAAATAAGAATAACCCCCCAATGTTATATCTCATTTAACATCTCAAGAAAACGATATAAAATTAGGAGTTCTTCATGGACTTAGTAGCCATTATTTACTAAGACTGTTGAATCTTCATCATAATGATTGCAATGATAAACAATGCAAAGAGGAACATAAAAAATATCCAAGAAACAGCTGGGCAGGAGTAATTTATAGTTTCAAAAGGCCTGTTATCTATTTAATTTTACTCTTAGAGTCAAGACTGCCATTTTTTAAAGAAAACATGACAAATGCACTTATGGATGTTACCAAAATAATATGATCTCATAAAAATTTGACTAAGCCAGAAATCATGAACTTATGAGAGATGAGATCTTGCCTTCCTGATATATGAATGAGTTAGATACAGTAGAGATTCACTCCTAATTTAACTTTGTCAACTAAGAAAGATCTATCTCACTAAAGCACTACCCTCAGGAGTTTAAGAAAAGGAATACTTGGCCCAAACTTTCTCTCAATATGGCAAGATAAAATCTACTCTACATAGCCAAAGCAGTGTTTTATTGATAAAAGTAGGTTTATGCAAATATTCAACTATAAATTACTTCTAGAGTTTTGGTACTGCAATGTTCAGACATCTGTTTAGAAATACTGTTTTGTTCATTTTGGATAATTATCAGGTATCAGATAAATCTTTTTTAATATGAATCTAATTATTCAGTTTCTGCTAAGTTCTTTCCTGTTTGAGCTTCTCCCAAAGAGATTTCAAACGGTTTGATTTTCTGAACAAACAGAGTGCTTCCAAAAAACTTGTTCCAGAAGAGCGATAAATTAATGATCAGGAACTTAGACATTTGGTCTTCAAAGGATTTAAAATATAGAATTTAACTCTTGTCCTCCCTGCTTTGAAGTGGATCATTTTTAGCAAAGAAACTTAGCCCCATGTTTCTTCAGAGCTATTGTGTTGTGCTATTGTGTACAATACAGAAGTGCTAACAGCTTATTACCAAAGAATGGTAGTTCTGAAGACTTCCACTTAAGAAAAAAACCATAATCAAGGTTTTTTCTGCAAAAATTAATGTGGTGTCTTTCTATTTACAAAGTCCCAAATCTAGAACTGCTATTTTATTCAAGTTCTAGCCAGAGTGGAAGATAAAAAAATTGAGGAAAAATCCATAGGGAAAAAGGCTTAGATGTGAAAAACTCAAAATACTCATTTTACATCATTTTAGTCTCTATTGTTCTTTTATACTTACTCTCTAAACTTACTATAAATTTAACCAATTTAAGAGAAGGTCATTAATACCAAATAGGCTTCTCCTATTTCCGTGATACTTCTTAGGAAAGACTGAAGAGAAAAAGGCAAATCATCTAACGGAGGAATATGTTTTCATTCTAAAATAATCTGATTTAATAAACTTCAAGATGCTCCCAAAATTTCCTGACAAAAACCAAAAACTTCCACTTATAGTAAACATTTGGGATATGTTCAGCCTTAGTCACAATACATCGGGGTCTCTATATTCAGCTCTTTCTATTTAAACTCTTACTATTAAAGGGAATGTAGTCAGCACAATTTATGAAGTCACATATGTGGTTCAGTTCACCCCAACCATATAACTCTATATACAGCTGAGTAGTGACTCAATCTCCTTTGATTGCAAATGAGAGCCAAGCTCACGTGGAAACACACAAAATAATCACTTTAGGTGTTTGTTGTTGAATCCTATCCTCATTTTCAAAGCAGTCAGAACTTTTGTTTCTATTTTTCTTACTAATATGATGTAAAATACGTATCAAAATGAAAACTGAAATACCAGTTACATATAGTGAAATTTCATCAAAATCAACCTTTCATTATGGAAAAAACAAAACCAATAGACCTACACTAGGCCACAGAGGATGAAAAAATAACTATGAAGTTTACTTTCTTTTTCACATTTAAGGCAATAATCCTAATGGAAATAGAACTCTGATCTTGTTAGGGGAGTATACATGTACTCCAGAATTCAATCCTCATCAGTAGGTACTCCACAATAAATGACTTCAGAGCTCATTGAAAAGTCCTAACTATCGGAGGAAGGACCTCAATGGCAGAGAGGCACTAAAATAAGAAAAATATTAATAGTAAATACAAAGTTAATTTCCTACCTGTGTGCAGACAAATTACTGAGGTACAGGGTATATTTTTCTTCAGACGACAGCCCATCCATCATC
Source organism: Serilophus lunatus (assembly GCA_013399895.1). NCBI lineage: Eukaryota > Metazoa > Chordata > Aves > Passeriformes > Eurylaimidae > Serilophus > Serilophus lunatus. The sequence goes on along the minus strand of VXBA01005783.1, from coordinate 320,067 downwards.
AAGTAAAAAACATGAAAATTACTCTGGTTCAGAGGCTGGATAATGACACGAGACTTCTCCAACATGTATGTATAAATCCTAGCTGATTGAGAAACAAACACATAAATTCATCACTATACTGATTGCTCTAAACTTATATATCTTAAACCATCCACCATTGCAACAGCTAAGAATAAAAAATGTTTCTTATAAAATATTCTGAGGGGAGCATATAAAATATAATAGTACCATTCATACTCCCATAGTTCTCTATATAAATCACATATAAAGCCCTACTTCCTTTAAAATTGGTGCAATAAATATAATACCTTACTTACTGTCTTATTAAAATAACCTAGTTTTAAAGACAATGATGTTGATTTGTACTCTGCCTCATTTATGTATTTGATGAACCAGTTGCTGTACTTGGCAAGACATTCTAAGAGACAAACTATTAGTCATGTCACTGAAGTGCAGTCATCTGAGCACTGGCATCTATTCTAAGCTCCTTAACAGAAAGACGCAAGAGAGATCCAAGTCCTCTCGTAAAAAACACCTGGAAGCACTTCTTCTTCTGCTGGCAATCAAGAACACATTTATTAATAATTTTGATTAACCACCTAACTTGTAGATAGTTACAAAGAGACAAATCCTCTGCAGATCTGGTTATCAACCAGCTCATTTACCTGAGCCTGGAGAAACATGAGCATCTCAGAAGGGCTATGATGAGATCGATAAAGTAGAAGCCATGTGAATCAGCACAATCTGGGAAGAAGGTGAAGGAGGATGAATATGAAGGAGATTTGCCTACAGAAATGCAGTTTTCAGGATTATATGTAACCTCAGACCCACTAAAGTTCTGAAAGAGGTAAATTACAGATTCAAAGGAAATATTGGACTCTCAGATCCATTTACCTGTTCACAGGATTACAGGCATTTTAGAGATACACATGAAGTGACAGAGGGATATTCACAATTTTGGGCAGGCTACTCTTTAGCCTCCCACTGAAGGTATATCACCACGCGGTTCCAGATGCAAGAGACTAAGAGAACAAGGGAATGCCTAACCGCAGCTGTAGGTCATGGCCTTCCCTGCCAGTGGCAATCCAATTCCAGTTCCCACTTATCCTGCTGTTCACATACCTTTTCTCATCATTACTTTAATACTAGCTGTGGTGCAAAGACCAGAAGCAAGTCCTTTCACACACAACTGAGCACCTCCACCACTTGTATGCAGTCCATTTTGCTGCAGTTTTAGGCTTTTCAATCTCTACTATATGGTGGAGCTTCCAGAGAGTCTTAGTGGGCTGGAAAGGACTGTTGAGCTTAGAACATAAGGTGCACTTCTTAGGAATGGAGGAGATATATTTTTGAAACCCTGTAAACAAAGGAGAATATTGAACCATAGCTTCCTGTAGTCTGGGTTTCAACCCACTCAACTAAGACTCCTTCCTTTAGGAACTAGAAGCAGTACATCAACATATAGCGACAAAAAATACTAGCGCATGCATCCTGTACCACAGTAAGTGTGTTCCCAAAGTGCATACCATCCTTGTGCCATTCATGTTTTTTTGTAATTTTTCTTTTTGTTTTCTTTACCTGTTTTGAAGCATGCTGGGATTAAGCACAAAATAGCACTGACTTATTTGGTACCATTGCACCTCTAGACATATGCAGGAGTCCAACTTCAAATGCCTGAGACAGCTAAGTTTGAAGTCTGAGTGGGAGTTTGAAGACTTTGAAAGATGGAGGTAGTTGAAGCATTATTTTCAGAATCAGTTTTTGACTCATAGGTATTGCCAAATGCAATCCTGAACAAAGTTATGCAGGTTGCTGTACTAGAGTGTGTACCAGAGGCATGGCAGCTGCATTAGCCGAATGTCTAAAAGGCAGAATGGCAACACAGTTGCTAATATCCACAGAAACTCATTTAGCCTTAGGATAGTTATTGATCCACCATTTTTAAATTCCACCTATTTATTTTCCAATCTTTTAAAGTTCTTTAAATTTCTGTCTATATTACTAAATTAAACACAGCAAACTTGAGGTTACTTGAAATTGTGTATGAAGGAACACAGCCTTTGAGAATATTGCTAAAAGACAGTGTAGAGTGGAGGGAAATGAAATGGGCACATCATGAAAACTGTTTTGAGAAAGGTCTCGGCAGGTAAGCTCTGTCCTTGAACTAAATAGGACTATGAAGAGTCTATCCAAGTGCTACTCTGCACAGGCCAAACCATCCTGGACACTTTCCAGTTAAGAATTACAGAAGGTCAGTGGTACACTAGCCAGGGACATCTGCATTTTCTTCATGTAATAGCACAGATACGTCCTGATACATGCTGGCAACCAAAACCATGCCTACATAGCTACAAAAGAGAAAGTAGGACTGGCAGAGAAGAGTTGTACATCTGACTTGCTGAACCAAAGAGACATGATAGTAATTATTCTACAAAATGTAGAAGTGAACTAGTATTACGGAATCTATATTATAAGAAGTTGTGTATCATCCATTTTGTCCTCCGTTGCTACACTACAGAAAACAAAACAAAACAAAACAAACAAACAAAAAACCCTGTGGTGGAAGTAAAAGGGCACACTTGGGAAATCATGTGTTGTTGGCTCCAGTAATTTTGCAACATACTACAAATTGAAGCAATGCAATCTCAACCTATCATAGCAGGACTGGCCCAGATGCACTTTCATCAGAATCAATCATTATCAATCATCTGCCATTCCGACAGGGTAAAACAGAATAGATGAATCTGAAGAATGATTTCCATGTTTTATTGTGCTACTAACTTATTTCTCAGTAGAACTAATCCAATCATCAATTAATTTGCAAAGAGTCCACTACCACTCCTTAATCACATTTTTGTGTGCAATGTTCACTAAGGCTTTCATAAATACTACTCAACAAACTCAAGAAAAACATCACCAAATGTCATCTATTATTTAACTCTGATGTCAGTCCAGTAGTTTAACTGTCTAGGAAGTATCATTTCCTCGGATGGTAAGATTGATAAAGAGATAGACAACAGGTTAGCAAAGGCATATAGAGTGTTTGGAAAACTCCATAAAAGAGTCTGCTTCAATAAACATTTAAAGAAAAGTACAAAGATTAGTATCTACAGAGCCATTGTACTGTCTCCTCTTTTATATGGGTCTGAATCATGGGTCATCTACTGCCATCACCTGCGACTCTTCAAAAGCTTCCATCAGCGCTGCCTCCGTACAATCCTAAACATCCACTGGACTGACTACGTGACCAATGTCACTGTCCTTGAACAGGCAGAGGTCACCAGTATTGAGGCCATGCTGCTGAGGACGCAGCTGCGCTGGGCAGGGCATGTCTCCAGGATGGAGGATCATCGCCTCCCTAAGATTGTGCTTATGGAGAACTCACCACCGGCTGCCGCAACAGAGGAGCCCCAAAGAGGAGATACAAGGATTCCCTGAAATAACATCTCAGTGTTGGTCATATTGACTGCCATCAGTGGTCCACTCTGGCCTCCTACTGAGAGACATGGAGACACACCACCCATAATGCTGCTGCAACCTCCTTTGAGAATGCACGTAGAATCAGTCTTGAGAAGAAAAGACAACACAGAAAGAACCATGCCTTGCCAATACTGCCTAAGGAGACTTTCCACTGTGCCTTTTGCAACCAGACTTGCCTGTCCCGCATTAGCCTTTTTAGCCATCAGCGTGCTTGCAGCAAGCATGGGTAGACCATGATGATGATTTAACCCAGATGATGGGCAACACCACTTTTTTAGATGACACAAATTAATTCAGCCTTTTACAGGTACTTAAAATCATCCACACTCTAATAAGGCTAAATACAGCTCATCTCAGGTAGCATCTCCAGCAATGGGAAGAGCTGTTAAAAAAAGATGAGCTTCCACACACCAAGAATCAAACACAGCGCCATCTTAATGGTGCTTAAAGGAACTCATAAAGAAAACTTTCCAAGTAGCATGCTTTACTATGAAGAGAAATATTTTTGTTAATCTATGTGTAAAATAATAGGGAAAAAAAAAAAAGAGTTCCAGATCAAAGTCTGTCATTTTTGTGCAATGTTAACTGTGCATACAGGCATAAATTTATACTGCCTTTAACAGCTCACTTGATCTACTGAGCAGTTACACAGTCTGCAAAGAGGCTCTCTATTAGAAGTGTGGCCAGTGAAGTCTGTCTTCCAGCTATGCATTCTTTGAAACTACACTGGTCTTCTCAAATATCATGCTATCCTAAACACAGCTATTGCTAAAGGTAAAATAACATCTGTCAGTCCATTTCAATGCAATTGCAAAACCAAAAAAAAACGAAGTTCTTGCTTTTCAAAAAGTGAAGACTAAGAAAAGTGAGGCCTGAAAAGTAAGGCAGAAAAATCTGGAGAGTAAGTTTTTCAGACTTTACTTTCTCTTCCTAAGCTTACTTTTGAGTAATTTGAGGAAATTGATAGAGGCCTTAATTTTCATGTCAAATTACCTGAATGGCCATTCTTGAAATAAATAAATAATTGATCTTTTTACTACTATGCTGTGGTTGTGAATCATTCACTATGAATGATTACAATTTATTTTGCCAAAAGATCAATTTTTGAGTTCTAAATTTATTTTAGAAACTTAATGAAATCACTGGCCTGTAGTTTACTCCGTGTTTGTTCTGATACAAGACTTTTTGCTAGTTCCCACTGCCTTATCTTACCCAGTCATAGAGGACAATGACTTAATCTGAGTTATAACTTCTCTACTTGTTTGCCTGAACTAAAGCAATGAAATGTAGTTAAACACAGACACTCGTGACAGAAAACTTCTCATTTGAATCCAACATTGCAGCATGTCAGAGTAGATACATAAAACCTCTACAGATAACTGTCCTGGAAACCACACTCAAAAGCCCCATCTTTGTTTTCAAAAAATCGTGGCAAAGGTGTAGTTTCTGCAAAAGACCAAATCAAACCTGCTAATGAAATTTATAGAGGACATTTCTTGTTCTTTAGGTATATTGGACCTTCTGCTGTAAGAGCAAACCTTATGTTGCAAAAGTCAGAGCGTAAGTAGAATGTAAGCATAAAAGAACTTCAGCATGAACAAGTTATCCCAAATTTAACCAATGTTCTCTGAAAATGCCAGAGGGGCCAACTTGAGCTTGCTCTCTATAAGAAAAATGCATGTCCCTCTCTTAGAAAATTGTGGATCTCCACCTTCAAGATCTGTTTCTTGGGGAGTTTAAACCAATTAAACCCTTTGATGGAGGCAGTCTAGTGTCACTTGGATTTTTGCTTAGAAATCAGACATATTTAGCCCAGTTAGTATGAATAAATTTTAAAATCATGACTCAGCAAAATCAGGTGCTCTGTATATTTACATTTTTCATTCATGTTTAAACAATGCAAGACAGTAAATACAGCTGCAAATGATCTTGCAAATAAAAAGAATCACTGGGTAGGATTTAAACCAGCCAAATACAGCATGCCTTATTCTTTTCTTGTTTATGGTGTAAATATGGGACACTTTCACTCAGAAGTGATGCTTAGTAGTGGCCTAGAAAAGGCAACATCTGTTATGCAAATCAAACAACAGGAACAACTGCAAATTCCAGAAATACAAAACACACTTTACTGCTGTATAGGGCTTATCATTCTGGACTGTAAATTACATAAATTTTGGCTACCTTAGAATCAGTAAGAGTAATTATGAAAATTACTAAATACTTGGGGAATATTAGGGCAGTTAAGTAATATGTTTATATTTGTTAATGGACCTGACTATCTTTAGATTTTTTTCATTTAATGCTATGGCTTGAGAATGATAAAAACATAAAATTCTTGAGTACAGAAAACTGACACAAGAACCTGGTTAACTGGTTGCATATTTTTATCTGACACAGGCAAGGGCTGTGAATTAAACTAGGAAGTCTGGATAAAGCTGTTATAAAACTCAAGTCCCTGAAAACTCAATATACTCAAATTAAATATATGCAATGTGAAGTATTTATATAATGTTAGCTTTAGGGATTGAACTTTATTTTTACATGCTCAACTCAGATGCTCTTCAGTCCATGATACTTTATGTATCACTTCACATTCCTTCCATAAGAACTCATAAATAAAAAATAAAATCACAGGTTTTTAGTTTTGCTTTTCCTTTACAAGTATCCTACATTCATTGCAAAATGAAACAGAAAAATGTGTTAGTAATTTCTCATGCAGTGGAATTTTCAGTGAATTAACTATCAGAATTGCTAGTGTATAGTGAACTGTTTCAAGAATAGGCAATTGTAATTCCCACTATGAAATATTTCCAAAGTATTTCTTTAGGAAACCTTTCAGAAAGCATAAACACATTTAAATTGATTAAAAAAAATAGTAGATTTGAAAATGTTTATCCAATGGAATCTAATTTTCTTGGAATGAAAATGTGTCTCCATCCAAAAGATCAGTGCAAATAGGAAACTGTCTGTCTGCAGTTATTTCTGCAGACATATCTTGCTTTAATACTGAGTAACTTCATTATGACCTTTGTGGACCAGAAATGAAAGCTGTCTCTGTCTGCCTTTGAAGAGCTGAGTTTTGATAAGAAAACTGAAGTTTTTCTCAGTTTTCTTGTTTTGTTTGTTTGTTTGTTTGTTTTACTAATGAATGCTTACTGGGGATTAGGAGACTTACTCCGAAAGTGAGCACAAATTCCACACTATCTTGCCTCTAACATGAATAAACATCAAAATTGTTTCTAGTTCTTTTAGAAGAAGCTCTGAATGTAATAAATTACTTCCAATTTCAGTATTACAGAATATACTTGGGGATTTTTTGCCTAAACAGATATTATCACTCACTAATTTAAGCGATAGTTAAAATATCCAATACAATATTAGATACAAATGCAAAACTCAATCTTTTTGTTACTTTTATTTCACAGTGATGGACACACATCTCTCTTAGTTTGATAATCCGGGAAATAAAGAGAAACATGATTTCCCTGGAAATATGAGGAATCATTGGGGTCAAATTTTTTCTTGTCTTTTCCTGCCATCTAGTGGTTGTTCACAACAACTTTAAATTACTCATTCCTGACAAGCTATCAATTCATATGCTATTAAACATGTTCCTCTGACACTCCCTAAACCCCTCCCTGCCTCTTTCACGTACTTTAAAGCCCTTGCTGTACGCTGTGTGTATGGCACACTGTGATCTAACAGTCTGTGAATGACACTAAAATAGACTACCTGATACTCACCTGCAATTAATGTTTTTTTTCTCTCACAAAACTGTAGTTCAAAGTACTTTATAAAACAGCTGGAAAAATCATTCAAGGGTGTCTTAGCATGTCCAAAGGCCTCCAAGATACAGTTTACCTGCAAAACAATGGTAAAGAAGCAATAGTTGGTTTGTGATTAATAACTGAGGGGAGAGGAAAAACAAAACCAAAAAAACCAACAGTTTTTAGCTTGGAATTTAAAAAAATCCTTGGGATTCTTTTTTTTTCCTAAATGGAAATTAAGGTAAGACAGTTCAAAATGAACATATTTTTAAAAAGATGTGAGAATAGTGGAAGATGTGAATGGAAGGAAGAAGACAATGGTTCATCTGTGAGCTGGGTCCTTACTAGCAGTCTGAATATGAGTGACTGGAATCATATGCCTGGAGCTAGCATGCTTAGCAAAAATATTAGAACCTTCGCAAGCAGCTTATGAAGTGAAAGTCAGCCAATTCTAATAACCAAACAAAGGGATTTAAAATCTTTATATGATATCGGAAATGGCATGAACTATTGATTTCAAAGAGAATTACTTCAGATTTATACTAGTGAACAGCTGATAAGAAACGAAAATCTGCACATTTTTATGGCCTTTCTTACTAATGCATTTCCATGTTATACTTTCATGATCACAGCAATTGTTTTAAGATAGCCCTAAGAAAAAAACCCAACAAAACCAAAACATTAAATAAGCCATCTTTCTTCCATGTTTTCTCTGTATTAGCTCTTCTGTGTATAGTTAATTGCTTACATCCTTTTCACCCTGAAGGTTTCCCTTCAGAACTTTCTTGTTTGCATCTTTAGAAGTTGACTGCATTTTTCCCCAAATACACTGCTGTTCTGATACAACTGTTTTCATGAAGCTGGTTGACCCGGCTGGTGAAGAAAGAGGGTGATGGAGTGGCACAGATAACATGTTCTTCCAATCACCAAGACAGCAGCTCTAAAAATCAAACTTTTCAGAATTATTAAGGAAACTAGCTATCTGTGCAGTAGGTGGCAGTAGTAAACTAGTTAGCCTAGTTTTGGTTCCAGTTCCACTCCAGGAGTGTCGTTTAGGATGTATTTGTTCTTAAGACTAATTCAGCACTTGGTTTAACCTGTGCAGCTTTATTAATTTGACGGTGCTATGCATAACTGCAGCAGGAATGAATCCAGGCTCTTTTGTTCATTAAGGCATCTTAAAAGGCACCTAAATCAGAATCTCTATTTTATTCCACAGGGGTGAGGTCTGCTACATTTACCTTTGCTATCTGAAGCCAGATAACCCACCTCAGCTGGTGATAAGGGATCTTTCTATAACCAAAAGCCAACCCATTGATATATATGGACCAGGAGCAGGACTGTAACCTAAATGGCAAGCGGCATAAGGCTCACATTCAGAGCTCTAACACCTCTTCTTTTGCAGATGAGGGTGGACATACTGTTGTGAATGGTCCCTGGCACATACTGTCTTCAGAACTGTGACCAGAGGACCTCCTCTGGACTTAAACCATGCCAAGGAGCAGGATACCAAGTGAATGTGAGGGACTGTTGTTGTTTAATACATAAATGTAGAGTAGATTAAAGTGGTTTACAAAGTTAACTTATTTTTAATTGGAGAAAACGAGGCCTGGTCTGGTGCCCCTCATACTGGTTTCTCTTCCTAAGTGAAGACATTTTATTCCATTTACATGGTATCATGCTAGTTGCCCTGGGAATTCTCCTGTGTTGAAGAGACAAGTTATAGCAAAGACAATTCTACTCCCCACATCTCTTGATTCCTTGCTACCATATTTCATTCAAAAGCATGGAATTTTCAGTTGCTTATTCACGAAGTTACTTATTTACTTGATTCTTCTACTTAATTAATTCGAATTTTAGGAAAGAAAAAGACTTGGATGATGTGATCTGTATTGTGCAGTCCTACTTGAATAACAACTATGGCCTGATCAGTTTAAAATGGAAGTCTAGCTAGTAAATAGAAGAATACACAGTAGAAAGAAATATAGCTAGTAGATCTGACTCATGGGTTTAAAAATACAGGAAAAGTACACTGTCCCTATGTAATAGTATTATTGCAATACTAGACTTTAAAACGTAGAAAAAGTGTGAAAATAACCAGAATACTCCTAACATTGCAAGTGAAACCTAGATTAAATATCTCATTTTAGAAATACCATCAGTGAAACAGAAAACACTATGAAAAACACTTTAATACTGCAATTGCATGACTTCACAAAGTAAAATAAAGCTTCAGCTTTTTCAGCTGCAGTGTTTTCAGTGTCATCAGGCTTGCTTTCTTCATGTCTTCAAAACTCACAAATGCAAAACTGTTCTAAAATCCACCCAAAATCCACAGGATATTTATTACCTTATTATCTGGAATGTACAAACTATTAATCAGCGTATCTGTAGCTGTTCCCACATTCCAGTAATCCTTATTTGTAGGCTGTCTGTTAGTCTCATTTGTACTTCACATGTATTGTATCATCTTTCTGAGCTAAATCATGCATAATTCAGGAAGAAAGTGTATTTTGAATGATGCACATGACACTACTAGAACACCCCTCAATGAATAATGCTAGAATTCTGTTGTGTGTCATGTATGTGACATGCAAAACCATAAAAAAACCCTGAAAGTATCTTGGGTTGACTGTAAGTGCTGTAGAAGCATGTAAATCTGTCTCTGAGCCGGGATCTCAGATGAGAAGTTTCATCTCAAAAGGCAATTTTTAAAAAAAATTTGAATTGGCGATCCAAGGGTTGCATAATTTAAAACGTCAGTATGAACCTTTATAGGGAATTATATATGGGCATATGGGAACATATATTTTGGAAATTAAATATGACTCAACAAGAATTCAGAACTCTTGTCTATTTCTCGAATATATTTAGTACACAAAAACGGAGCCTTACAACTTTGTTCAATCCTTGCATTTTTTCTGCAAGTTTACACTTTCTGCTATTACTCCTGATGTCTCAGCTCTTCTTACACTGTCCAGAAAAATACCACCACATCATACAGACAAATTGATTTACTACAATTAGCACACATTTAGGAAAGATTTCCTTATCACATAAATGCTTCCTATTCACTGAAACACTGATTTCCAAAGTCACAAAAAACATCTAGAAACAACATTGCCTACACTTTTGAGTCAATGTGAGCTTAATCTCATTCCCATTCAGGGAATGAAATGCAGAGAAACTTCCTTTGACTTCAAGGTGAAAAAAACCAAAAAACCTTCAAGAATTTCTGCAGAGCAGAAGCCTTTTTCCTCACACTTTAAATATCTTTGCCTTTTTAAGAGGCCAAGTTTTTGCTTTGTTCTACTCAATGATCAAAATGCTACTTACATGTTTTATCTTTGTATCAAAGGTATTCCTGCTGGAGCTAGCTCTGTAAGTGAGGTGTTTCACTATCTGTTTGCAAGCTTCAGTCTTCCCAGAACCACTTTCTCCACTGCAAGATGACAGGGAAGGAAGAGAGGGAGGAATCACTGTTAGTTTCACAATTGATATGTTATTTATATTCTCTGCTAGCTTAGTTTGAATAGATTTAAGTTAGCTCCATCAAACTTTCATTTCAAATAAAAGAAGGTTTATGGATGGCAAATAAAGAACAGAATATAGGAGATAGACTGGCTGACTGTCTATGTTCATGAGGGCTGTCAGAGCTGTCAAGATATATTTTCTTGTACCACAAGTCAAGACAATCAAATTTAAAGCTTTCAAGCCATTTTGAAGGTATTTATAGCATATATTTTATCTTTACCTCTTGTCCAGCAAAGAAGCCTGCTTATATGACTGGTTCTCTTTGCAGATAGGGAAATATTACTGTGGTTATAATGAGAGTCAGAAGAAATGGAAAGTAGAGAATACAATAGGAAGAAAGGAAACAAAATAGGAAAGGAATGGGAAATAAATAAAAAAAAAAGATGATTGATTTTACAACCTGCCCAGTGTCTGATTGATTTTACAACTTGCCCAGTGTCTGGAGTGCAATATACACTGTCTTTAGTGATCCTGTTCAGATCATTGTGATTCCTTGCTCATGACATATAATAAATATTCAAAACAATGAGAACCTCTGACAGGGAAAATGAGCCAAGAAAATAAGGCAAAGGCAATAGAACAACCGCAGTAGAACAACGAAGGTGGGAAGAAACAACAGAAAAGTGGAGAGATGGAGAAAGGATGCAGAATCAATGGTGTTCTTTAAACACAGAGAAGGAAAAAGAAACCAGAGATGGAAAGAATAAAGCTAGAGAAGCCTGATTAAGAAATTAATGTACAATTTTTTTTACTTGAATTATATGAAGTTGTTTTCTTTAAAGACAACTGAAGTAAATAAAATGCAATTTGATGCTTCTTCTTCATTTATTCACTTGATCGAACTAAAAAAGGCTGTTTCTACAACAGCCAGTTAGATTTTTCAGAAGTACAATGGCCATGATGACTGGTCAATCTGTTATCTGTATACTTTAGCTTCTGAAAATGAGACGGCAGCAAAATATAATATCTGTCTGACCAGTGCTTTATCTATTCAAATATCACTTCAAAGAAGAAATCAATTAAATGCAGAGTTGTGGTCAGTGTTCATGTGGAAACTGGTGTCAAATGGTGCCCCCCAGCAGTCAATACTGGGGCTGATACTGTTCAACATCTTTGTCAGCAACATGGGCAGTGGGATTAAGTGCATCCTCAATGAATTTGCTGATGAAACCAAGCTGGCTGGTACAGTTGACTCACTGGAAGGAAAGGACATCATCCAGAGAACCCTGAAAAGCTTGGCCTGTGAAAGCCTCATGAAGTTCAACAAAGCAAAGTACAAGGTTCTACATCTGGGTCATAGCATTCCCAGACACACAGGCTGGGCTGAGGCATGATTGAGAGCAGCCCTGTGGAGAAAGGCCTGCAGGTGATAATTGATGAAAAGCTGAACATGAGCTGGCAGAGTGCACTCACAGCCCAGAAAACCAACAGAAGCCTAGGCTGCATCAGAGTATGGCCAGCAGGATGAAGGAGATTATTTTCCCCCTCTTCTGCTCTTGTGAGACCCTACTTAGAGTACTGCATACAGTTCTGGTGTCCCCAGCAAAAGAAGGATGTGGAACTGCTGGAGCAAGTCACAAGATGGGTTGCAAAGTTGGTAAGAGGACTGGAGCATCTCCCCTATGAAGACAGGCTGAGAAAGTTGAGGCTGTTCAGCCTAGAGAAGAGAAAGTTGTGTGGAGACCTCATAGCAACCTTCAGTACCTGAAGAGGTCCTATAGACAAGCAGGAGGAGGACTCTTTATCAGGAACTGCAGTGATAGGACAAGGAGTAATCAGTACAAATGGAAAGAGGGAAAATTTAGGTTAGATACTATGAAGAAATCTTATACTGTGAGGGTGACACTGAAGCAGGTTGCCCAGGGAGGTTGTGGATGCCCCAGTGTCTTGGGTTTGGGGGGGAGGGGATGGTGGTTGGGGGTCTCGGGGGGGTTTGTGGGTGTTCCGGGACCAGAGAAGGGTGTTTGGGAGGGTGTTTGGGGATGGTCCACTTGTTTGCACTGTTTAAAACCATGTTATTTTAGAAACAAAACAGGAAGATCAAGATTGCAGTGTCAGTGAATCTGCAGAGCTCCCTCCCCACTTTTGATCTCTGCGCCCCAGATCACAGCTGGGGAGCAGCGGCAGTGACAGACCTCACAGCGAACAGAACCGGTACTCCAGCACATGCAGTGCCAGCATTGGGACACACCGTGATTGCCAGCAGTGTTCCCCTCCTCCCAGTCCCACAGGGACGGAGATGGGTCATCCCGCGGCACGTCCGCAGCACTGCGTGGAGAGAGCTGCAGCGGGGCCAGCGCTTCCGCGGTGCGTGCGGAGACGGAGCTGCGTGTTCTGCCACAGCTGGCATGGAGCCCCTTCGTGGTTGCCGGCCATGCTGGTGCCACCGAACCCCAAGTGCCTGCAGCTGGCCAACGGCGGCTGCCGGCCTCCAGGCCCTGAGCACATGGCGTTTCAGTGAGAATCGCCATTTTGCCTAGAGTAAAAATCCAGAAGAAAGGCGGAGCCCAGCACCACCAGCCAACCAAGAGAGAGCCTAGCCAAGAAAAACACGTCAAATTGCCACAAGATTTCAATGGCATAAAAAGCCCGAACACGGAAGTTCTTGTTCTCCTCAGCTAGGAGCAGCACAGCCCCTCTCCTTCTGGCCTCCAGACCGTGCGGCTCCGCTCATCTCCATCAGCACCAGAGCCAAGCCAGCCAAATTGCAAGTGATAACTTCCCCGTAAGTCTCCCTGAGGGGGGTGCTTATCACCATTTTGTATTTTGCAGAGACTTTGAAAGCCAGGAGTTTACCATCAGAGTGAGAGAGGCAGCTTCCCTTTTCCTTCCCCTGCTTTTCGGCCAGCCATCTGGCCTTTGAAAAGCAATTTGGTTTTTTTTGTTTTCTTCGCATGACAACTGTCAAGTGTTATATTTGTGTACTTTGTGTGAGAGCCCCATAAAGTTGCTTTTTTCTAGTCGAGCCCCTAGATAATAAAACTGCTACCTGCTCTTAAAAATCTGTTCAGACTTCCGTCATTGCTGTTGTGCCCCCTTAGTGAAATCGTGGTCTAAACCACCACATCCAGTCCTGGAAGTGTTCAATGCCAGGTTGGATAAGCACTTGAGCAACCCGGTCTAGTGAGAAGTGTCCCTGCCCAGGGCAGTGGGGGTTGGACTAGATGGTCTTTAAGGCCCATTCCAACCTCTTTAACATTCTATGAATCTATGATTCAATGTTATGTAAAGATCTCAACTAATAGGTTACAAAACCATATTTAAACCAGGTCTAACAACAAAAGCAATCATGTGATCTCAAGAGGGTCAGTCACAGCTAATATAAAATGAAATTGACAAGATGCTCTTTAAGCGCACTATCACTTGATCAGATTTTTATCTTCTGCCTTTCTGAAAGACCTTCAAAAGTCAGATGGCACTTGACATCTTACAAGATATGCAAGCAACTTTGCCCTCCTAATGATAATTTCACTCTCCAAATGCTAATTGTACCATGCTGCCTCTATTCTTAAGAACCAGCATTAACCTTCTGGTTTTATAATGGCAATCTCCAAATTTCATGGTTCTTTGCCTGTTGTCACTTAAAGGAATAGAAAAAAAATTAAACAGGACGTTAGTCCTGTGATATTGCTTCCCTACAGACTTTTCATAGTCTTGCAAATAACAGATCTTACACCTGTATTATAGACATATACATCTATCATCACTTTCCTTCTTACTGCCCTCTCACATTGGTCATTTCACTGGCAACTGTGTGTCATGACGATGAAATAGTTTTGTCCCTCCACAACACACATAATCCAAAACCAGCTGCACCCTGCTATCACTATACCACAGGTTACCAACAAGATTAGCAAAAGTGACTCTTTGGTCATTTCTCTGAAATTAAAACATCTCTGAAGTTTAGTACAATCACAGTTACAGATTACACCATTGACCACAAGTGTTCATATATGTTTGATAATCAGATCTGAAGTAATTCATAGTTTCTAACAGCTCACAGCTTGTCCAACATGTACTGTCCTTTATATCAGTAGATAAATATTTGTATCATTACTGAGAGCTGGACAAGACTTGATATTTAACAAATTGTTGTATTATTTTATTATTTTGTTTGCTTTGGCCCAGTCCCATCTGTTAAAAATAGCTTCTTTAACAGAAAGCTTTTCAAGAATTCAGAAATCTTTCTCACAATTGGATAAATTGGGAATGGGGAGAAGGAATGCTAAAATGAGATTTGATGTCCACCTTTGATTGTTTTTGAGAATTACGAAGCAGGCGTGAAACTTAAAAACTAAAACCAGAAAAAATGGCTTCTTAAACAAAAGAACTGAACTGTTCACCATGAGTTTCCCCACTTGAGAACTAATTTGTTTCACTTTTTACATAAAGCTTTGTTTTGTTTTTCACTGCAAGCCAACCATGGCCCGGATAACACAGGGACATGCAAGCAAGCGTGAAGTGGACAGATTCTGTCTCTTCTTGAATACTTCTTCTCAAGATTCATGTTTTCTAAACATTGCAGAGACACATCTTCAAAGATTTGACATGTGAAGCTCAACTGTTTATTTTACAGTGATTGATATTTTTGTCTTGCCACAGGAGCTTGTTGGTTAAAGTGGTAGCTAGAGCACTGTTCAGGGCTTCAAAATTCACTTGAATGTGGCTGCTGGAAGAGAGATACAATGTAGCTTAGTTATTCTGGATGTTTCAAAGGGTAATGTGTACTTCTAATGAAATACAGATTGAACCACAGAAAGAAAAAAAAAGTTACGAAAAATTTTAATTGTTGATATCATTATTTGGAACGTTTTGGGTAATAACTAATTCAACAATGAACAAGTAATTTGGTAACTTGAACCAGATCTTCTTGGCTCCATCTCATTTGAGGCTGAGTAAAATTTTTTGCAATGTCCCCATCATCCACAGTATCTTTGCTCTAGCAGTTTAATGTTGCTTAGAGAACAATTCCTGTTTCCTCTTTTAAATAACTGTTTCACCACTTTATTTTTCAAAATGTAATTTACAATATGAGTGTTGGTTTCCTATAGCTAACTTTTGGTTGGACTGCCTTATCAAGGTATAGAATAAGTTAGCATCGAAGCAGACAAATATTCTTCGGCACTAAAACTTCCATAGAAGGCATTATGAAAAATAGCAAAGAAGGCTTATTTCACTGATAAAGGCTAAATTAGAGGCAGTGTACTCCAAAGTGAAGGAAAATGAACAGAGATTTTGAAACCCTATGCTCACATAGTTTTATTTTCTGTGCTATATTTTAAATTATGACCAAAGGTATCACATTCAGAAGTTCGGGAATACATAACAAAACACACAAACAAACATTCCTCTAGTATTTCAACTGTAATCAGAAATTCTGGGAATTGCTGACAGATTGTGTTAAGATTTACACTGGATTTAAAGGAAGACTTAGTTCAGTATAAGTAAAAGTGCTGCTCTATATGAATTTCTGAAACCCATCTCTAAATGTACTACCCTAGACTGCGAGAATTATTACTCCAAATTCCTATTCAGAAAGTAAGATGCATCCACATGTACNGTACTGGTTTGAGGGGGCTGGGATCGTGGGGGGGTCAAAGGGGGCATAGGGTTTTGGGGTGTTCTTGGATTTTGGGAGGGGGAAGAATGTAAGAAACTCTACTTAGCTGAGTTAAAATTCCATTTCCCTTAAAACTGCAGGGAGAGGGCCCTTGCTCCAGCTGCTCTCTCGGGACTTGGGGAGGGGGAGGAGGGGGCTGCTCTCCCTGTGCCCTGCTGGGTCCTGGGCGGAGCGGGAGCCGGGATGGAGCGGTGCCAGCATCAGTCCCGGTGCCCCCGAGGCCAGGGTGGCGGCGGCTCCTCGTCCCGGGCTCCTGGGAGCACGGGGGCCGATCACCAGCCGTCGGCACACATGGCCCCGGGGCCGTCTTGTGCAGTGCGTGGTCCCTCGGTCCCAGAGCCGAGACGGCCTCTGATCCTGCCTGCTGTCCCCCCTTCCCTGCGGAGTGTGTGGCCCAGGACCGTCCCTCCCCGTGCGGCTTTTTGTTTCCCCCGGGGCCGTCTTGGGACGGGCGGGGGCGACTCCCTGGCTTCCCGGGAGGGCGGGGCTGAGCGGGGACGGGAGGGTGCCGTTCCCACCTGCTCCCGCCCCTCCC